>JABFDZ020000097.1:15194390-15207063 GCA_019775955.2 Pollimyrus isidori
AAAAAACAACATGTTTTGATAGCAGAGCTGCCAGTGCTGCTTCATCTCATATTCAGACGGCTTCAAAGAAACCTGGAATTGACAAATAACTTCAAGCCACATGAACTGGCACACTGTCTGTAGAACAATATGCATGGTGTGTCCTTTCATAATTTAGAGAAATATAGCAAAATGTTACAGTACATGGAAAAAATTGATAATACTTCAGTTCCACAGTACAAAAATGAGTGATTAGGTAAAACAATTTCTCTAAATTACCTGTAGTGTGTGATTGTTTGTGTTTGGATGTGTGCCCTGCAATTGACAGACAATCTATCCAGGATGTACCTTGCCACATGTCCTGTACGTCCAGGAAAAAACTCACCATGACTCTGCATTGGATGAGCGGGTACAGAAAATGGATGGATGTATGGACAAGACTTTAATAAACTGCAATTGACAAAATGAAGAGCCCTTGAAATTCAGTGATTTTTTGGACATGGTATTTTTCAAGATATTGTAAATTCAGATTCTCTTTATTCTTTATAACATAGACATGAGAATGGTCAAAGTTAGATTGATTAATGATGAAGAAACGGAAGAGTAATTTAATAGCCATTGAATGAGTTGTCTGTTAGAGTGCTGTAAGAGCTTGAGGTGTCATCCAGGATCTACAGCAAAATGTGGTCACGGGGAAGGCTTCCTGACATGCAGGCTATACCAGCAATAAATTGTTAGTCACAGAGGGATGGCTGGGTGGATATATGGATGAATGGTGGATGGATGGATACCAGGCTGGGCCCAGCAATAGGCAGAACAGACATTCAGAATTATCTGTACTGCAGAAGAAGTGAAATGATCACCAGTTATCTAGATAGTGGGACATCCTACTGTACATAAAGCTTTGTCTAGGACCTCTGGACAGGTAGCGCAGGCCCTGGATGGATGAATGGATGCATTTTATAACACAGAGGCAGTGCAGGACATTTTAGTTTGATTATTTTACATACAGTGATTTATTTAGTTCATTGATACTGACCAGGCTAAGTTGTTGGAAAATGGACGAATGTATAACTTGTTTTGCATCTTCCTAGAATGAAGAGGAAAAGTAGTCAAAATGAGTAACAGTTTTTAATGACATGGATGGACCAATGCTAAAAAAAATACTCTAGCCGTTTGGCTGAAACTGGGCACAGTTCACTAGTTCAGTGGGTGGTTAGTATGAGAAACACGTGTTAAAGAAAAATCTGTAAGCAATGTTGGTGAAGTTGTTTATGGGCAGGGACATGTTTTTGTTTCAGGGAGGAGAGTCTTGTGGCTGGAGGCCTGTTGTGACCTTGGGGTCGTAACTCGTTCCTGACCTGTTCTAACAGACAATACAATACAGCAACATTATTCATCAACAGGAACATGGTTTTTTTCTTAAATGCAGAATCTTACACCCAAACAAATCTTGTCTTAATTTAACATGCATGCTACTCACCATGCTGTGGTGACTGTTGCTAGGTTTGTTATGTTATGGAGATGCCTTCAATGTTCCATTAGAATGTCTGTAAATGAATGTGTATTAAGTATGGGAGCACATTGTGTATGTATGACTTTATAATATTTACATTACTGCATAAGGGCCCCCTATGGATCATGGGTGTAATAGCACCACCATAAACCCAACCTGTGTCTTTTTGAGTAGCAAACGGAACATTGCACCATTACACCAAATCTCATGATTCTCAGTCATATACCAGGGTAATTATAGCCTGCTGAAATTTGGTTGCCTGACGTCAGCCATGTTTGATGAACAGTTGGACTTTTAGTATATGATTTAAAAGGACATTCGGCCACAAACACACATGCAAAATGTAATCTTTTTTTATGTCCATTGGTTTTCAAGTTATAAACTATTTTAATCGATAGCACCCCCTATTCTGTGATTGTTTTTATTTTTATGTGGAGAGTTACCTCACAATATCATACCAACCACATATGTTGATGGGAAATCAGTTATTAAGTGCAAAAAGGCTTTCAGAAAATCTGGGCCAAAATGGAGAACATGACACTACAGCACCACCATTAGGCTGAACTGTCTCCTTATAGCTGTCAACAGTAGAAGGAATGCTGCACCTTGACACCAAATGTCACGATTCTTAGTCATATGCAAGGATAATTACAGCCTGCTGAATTTTGATTGGTCATTACCAGACGTGTCTGAGGAATAGATGAACTTTTATTAAATAATTAATTAGGACATCTGGCAATGAACAAGTACAGTACAGAAAGTCCAGTACTTTCTGAGTTATAAATTATTTTGAATTATAGCATTGCCCATAGGGTGAGTTTTATAAAATTTGACGTGTCGCCTCAAATTGTCATACCAACTAGAATTGGCATGTTTGGTGAGAACTGGATGGTCTGTTGATGAGAAATCAATTATTAAATGCAATAGGCCCAACAACCTTTGCCCTTATTGGCTGAAGAGTTTAGTTACACGCATGACGTTTGTATCCCACGCAGGTCCGATGCATAATCTGCTGTTTCTCCCGAATATCACGTAAATCAGTGAAAACTGGTTTTCAGTTAATTTACCTGGTAAAATAAAGTTTATATAAATGACATAAATCATCTAATAGTACACTTTAGTTAGTAGTTTATTTATTTTTAGTTACTGTAATGTTGCACTGCTTTATTTGGTTAATAGTCCAGTCTGTGAAGAAGGCATTCAAGTAAGAATTGCGTTGTAGTATTACTCATTTCCTGGCGCGTACAATTCATATTAGGTCAGCGTTCACGGTTTGACTTCTTATATTCAGATTCATTTCTAGGTTAAACTGGTTTGTTCGACTTTCAAGAAATTTGAATTCCTGTTGTACACTAAAGAGGACTTGCCGTGAAATTAAAAATAAAAATTAATTTGAAAAAAATCTAAAATGTAAGATGTCTTATTTCATCCAAAGACAAATAACCTATAATTGAAGGACACTTTCTTCCCTTTTTTGGATAAGTAACCAAAAAAAGACTTTTGGCACTTTTACATTTTTGATTGCATTCACAGAAGATGAAAAATCGTTTTTGTGGGGGACATTAGAATACAAATTTAATTAAAAATGTAATAATAATAATAATAATAATAATAATAATAATAATAATAATATATGCACACTAAGTCACATTATCTGATATTTGTTTTTTTTTGATGACTCACAGTGAAACAAAGTGTAAATCCTGTGGTAAAAACTGAAATTCTTTTCAACCATGTGCCATTTTAGACACTTTCAAGTGACTGCTGTTTGGTTATCCGAACACTTCGATGCTTACACAATTGCTTTAAAAGTAGATACAATGGGGGTGTTTTTCTCATATTTAGTCATCATATTTTTTCGTTACCTTGAAGAAAGCCGTACAGGGACGTACTTTTAGTCGTCCGGGCGAAAGGGACAGGTGCTAAAGCAACCCCACCCCACCTACTTCTCCCTGACATCCTCTGATCCTAATCCAGGCATTCATTTCAAAATTTGAGGGCTGATCATGCACCACACACACACATTTCTTATTCGATATGTTGTATTATGTTTCACAGAAACAGCAAAAAAGATAAAGCACATGGTCGTATTTTGTTTCGAAAGGAAGACTCTCCCCCTCCTAGTATAAGGTGTAGTGCGTTGGGATGACAGCGGGATGCTGGCAACCCGCAAACTGCGGATGGGAGGGCACTGCGCTATACCGTAATCTAGTTTTATATTTGAAAAACATGTTATACGGTCACGAATGCTAAATTTCTTTAATTGCTTGTATTGCGTATAATACAATCAAGGTGCAAGCTATTGTGAAAAAGCCGATCTTCCGAAAAGTTGCTGCGATCATTTTTTTCTTCACTTGGATCATACCAATTACATCTGCAGTGGATTTAATTTTAAACACTACCTAGACTGTGTAGTTGCGAATCAGTTATAAATTTTAAGCTTTAATGAATTAAAAGAATTAAAGATCCTGATGCAGCTTGCTGGTGTGATATAAGGATATAAGGTTTATTATACAGTATATCGAAGGGTGAGCGCGCACGTTGTGCTCGTGACCAACCTCGAGGAAGGAGAACCGGAGCCGCGCGAGTTAAAGTTGGATGGAGGGGGAAAGGGTGCACATTATGTCCAATGGAAAGAAGAAATTATCATCAGAAATATCCATTTACAGCTTAGACACCCAAGGAAGCATATTTCTAAAAGGAAGGATGAATTATAAAGCACTTTGCACAAGTCTCTTATTTTTTCTAGGTTTTCAACACTGTTCGTCACGTAAGTCGTTTACAGTTAGTCGTCTTTGAAGTCTCTGCTGTGCAGACATTGTGCATTAAAAAATTGCGGTTATAAACAGACGGGCCTTTCATGGTGAATGTCAAGGTTAAAAGAGAGGACGTTTTAGGGGTAACAGTCTCGTGTTTTGACTTATGCGCAGTGTTCAACTTTGATCATAATATTATAAAAGAAAATACAGTTAGAAACGTTATGTTTGCTGTTATGACAACAATTTGTGCATCAAAATTGGCTTTAGCCCACAGCCGATGCGCGGAGTCTGCTGGACAACTCTTCTGCATTGCAGTGCTTTTCTCGGCTTCCCAGTTCATGCATGGAGAAATACATCCCTGCACGTCTATATGATGCTAAAGGATCATAACGTATAATGCAGCTCACAAATAAATACGGTATCTAAAAAAAACCATTTTTTTTAAAGTTATGGCTTTATCGCTTCACCTTCAGTGCGAAGAAGGCGTTTGGAAAATGACAGTTTCTGAATTACGATCTTATGCGGGACCACCCTAATGCGGTAGACGAAATCGCGACCTTTATGTGTGGTAGAATGTTATAATATCAAGATAATGGCGTTACACATGCGGTGTTAATCTTATACATAAAACCGACATTTTTTAAGGCGTACTCCTTCCAGACGATATTTTGTGTGACGTCATTGATAATTCAAAAAGATAAATCATGCATGAAATAGTTTTAGTTTTTTTTTGGCTGTATTTTGCTGTGCTCACTTTAAGCACAAGCAAATTAAATGTATGCACTAGTTGGGTTCTACTTTTAATTATTCATAAAGCATTACATTATAAGGGTTTTGGAAAAAAAAATACTTGCGAAATTTGGGCACATTTGTAGTTAAATCCTTTCATTCCCCATTTGCAGGGAGCAGTAGTAGCATCAGTACCACTGAAAACCCGAAGTTTAAACACACTTCATTAGTTGGTGATTCCGTTATTAGGAATTTTAATATAAGTGTTGCTGAAATCACTTGTGTAGGTGTTCTAGTTATAGACGGCATGCTTCCATCGCTGCTGAGGAATAGGCTATTCGACTGCTTGTTGAAAATAATGATCCAGCCGGTATGCAGTGTTATAGGAGGGTTTCACATTTTTAATGAGGTTGGTAGCTAAGCTATACTGTTTATGAAGCTGTGATTATATTAGTAGACATTTTGGAGTGAATGCATTGATAAAGAACTGATGTCTTTATTCTGGCAAAGGCCTGTATATGTTTTAAATGTGATGATGTGCACCCTGATGCATCTCTGTATGATAGCTGTATGGTGAATGAACGAATAACACTTTTGACATAGACCCATGTTTCCCTATAATAGCCAACTATCACATGCTAAACAATTTAGTTTATATGGGCCAATTTAAATATATCTTATAGAAAATAGAAAAAAGAGAGAAAAGCATATGAAATGTGATGAATGTCATTGTCAGGCACCTCGGTCCAGTACACCAAGGAACCCATAATGAAGATCAAATGTTTTATGATCAGAAGGGAGATTTTGTGTTACTTACTGAAACTTGGCTTGAGTTCCTTTACCTAATTATTTCTCTGCCGAATTCCAGCTTCCTCCATGCAGCATATGACAGTAAGAAAGTGGCTGGAGTAGCCGCTATTTCATGCATCAGTTTAAGCTACAAAGATGTTCTTCTGGCGACTGTTCTTAGCTAGTGTGCTAAATGGTCAACAGTCAACGCAGTTTCTAACCCACCTGGATTGCCCAAACTACTACCTGCATTGTTCTTTAAAGCAATACACTTTTGACTGGCGATTTTAATCTTATTGTTGACAATACCTCAAACCAAAAGGCTTTGGTGTTTATAAAGCTTTTAAAGGTACTGGAATTTAGCCAAGATTATAGACCAATTCAATATTTTGGCCATGTATACATTGAACCCAGTCATTACTTAAGAATTATGTGTTAATGTGCATTGAATTATTGACATTGTGGTCTTTGATCACTACAATATGTATAGTTACCTTTGTTCATAAAAAGTGTTATGGAGCCAAAGGTGAACTTGTGGTTCTCCACACTAGATTTAGCCACCTTAGGAACTGAAAAGCAAACCTCTAACCAAAGCCAAACCGGCACAGTGCTCTTAAAACTCTTGAGGCTTCTCTGACCAAGTGTTGGGAATGTGCATTGTTTTTCAAAAACAAAATCATGATTTTTAATTTTAATGCAGTATTTCCTGCAGGTCCAAGATTGATTCCTATATTTACTTATCCAGTTATTATTGTTATTATTGATACAATGCAGTAATTTCTATGTTCAGGCATCAGATATCTGTATATATATGAGTTAGTGTTTTAGACCTGCTACTTTCATTAGTTATTGTTTTATAAGCGTTTCTGCAGACTGATGGATACGCAGCCTGAGTAAGCAGTTTTGTCAGGGAGAAAGGAGTGTTCGTGGTCTGCACACACACACATACTTCACCAGCTACGTTGTGGCAACATCTGCCTTTAATTGGCAGTGGAGATCAAATGAGCGGGAAATGCCATATAATGCACTAGTTTCTACTGGCCTGGTGCCGTTAGAAGACTAGAATGAACATTGTTTTTACTTTTCTTTTCCAGTAGGCCTATCGGGTGCTATAATGCAAATGAACTGATCATATAACCTGAAATATATTGAGATTTGCATAGGGCATTTCAGGATATAAATGGAAACTATATGTGCATATGGCCATTGCTATGTCAGTTGTTTTTAGTTGCTATTATTAAATATTAGGGGTATAAAGATGCATCACGAGTAGGGATTTAACTATAATGATCTGGGTAACACTTTAGTTGAGGGGGCACAGATAATGTAGCAGTACACACTTAATTGATGTACTAAGTAACCAGAAAGTAACTGTTAGTTATGTGCTGATTCCATGTTCATTCATCATTAATCGATTCTAACTGTCATGTATTTCCTGCAGTTACTATATTTGCACATGATTCATACTTGTGTAGTAACTGAGTTACTAAGTGACTTGTGCCCCCTCAAGTAAAGTGTTACTATGATCTGTAATATCAGAGTCATTTATAATCCGTTTTTGGGATGAAGTAATTTTAAAGATACAGCAACCTCTTTCCATGGGTTAAATATGGAACATCCTAGCAAATGTGAAAATTTGCGCATAATACTTAGTGACCCCTAACAGTCTGCTAGCCTGAACAATAACAAAAGTGTATTTGTTACAGGGTTGCCAACTCTCACGCTTACGCAAAAAATCTTATGGCAAATCTATATTATAACATTATAAATCTAAAATTTGCTGCGTCGAAAGCGTTGGAATAGTTTGCAAATCCTACAGACTATTTACAAGGTAACCCAATAAACTCTTACATGCATGTAAATGTGTATGAAGATTTGTCTTAAATTAAAAACCTCAATCCAGCCAGCTGATCAAAATTTGCAACCAATTTGTAAACAAACAGTACTGTACTTTATGCTTTGTATGTCAAATCACTTTATCATTTCCTAACTGAAGTATGCCCCTACAGTATATGTTCGAAGTTAATACTGTTCACACTGGGAGCACTATGTTTTGGAACCATTATTAAAATTAACGGTATTGTAAAGTTAAAGTTATTGAACCCATGTGGATTTTTTAGAAGTTCTTTTCATTTGTACATATCCTACTGTAAATAAAAACAAATATAGTGTTCTTGAGTTGCTCCTTGGCATGTTAGCCACCACTGTCTTACATTAATATTAGGCATTAATAATATATAGCAGTAATATGATGTTATGTAATTCAAATCATTGTGGTGTTGATTTTGGCTTATGTGTTGTCTGCGATCAAGCAAGCTCCAAAAATTTCCTCCTGTAATTGCTCAGGGTCAGCGCATGAATAACTAAACCACAAATGTAAATTTGCAAATGTGAAGGGATTGCTGTACTACTTCCGTGTTGCGCTATTGGGACTTGAAGGAATTGGGTACTGCAAGAAGACAAATAAAGTAGCAACACAGGTTCTAAAATTCCATCCTACCCAACGAAATGTCCTACCGTTGGCTACTGTGCATGCATACAATGAAACCAGGCACCTTTCTTGTGCTTGAAGAACGCCCATCGATCTACCCTACCTTGCATTGCAGTTACAACTGAGTCTTGTGTACTCCTGTTTATGAATTTTCAACGTTCTTTTATATTTAATATTTTATTGACTGCACTTCCGTAGGATGTATAATGTATCAGTATTGCTCACATATTTACGACAGCACATCCTTTTAAAGTGTTTTAGCCTATTGAAATCGGCTACCCATGTACAGTCAGGACCATAAATATTTGGGCAGAGACAAAGTTTTAAAATTTTTAAGTTCTGTACATGACCACAATAGATTTTATACAAAACAAGTCAGATGCAGTTGAAGTAGAGACCTTCAGCTTTAATTCAGTGGAAAAAAATGCATAAAAATGTGGGGAACAAAGTAATTCTTCTACACAAACCCCTCCTTTGCTGTGTGTTTTTGAGTAGAAATGGTGTCTCTGAACACCTCAGCATTCATTTGGCTGCTTCCATCCTGTGTCACATCGTCAAGAAGCACTAAAGGCCCAGTGCCACTGGCAGCCATGGACGCCCAAGCCATCACACTGCCTCCACCATGTTTTACAGATGATGCTGTGTTCTTTGGATCATACTGTAAGCTGTTCCAGCCCTTCTTTATACTTTTTGCTTTCCACCATTCTGATACAGGTTGATCTAGGTTTCATCATCCAAAGAATGCTGTTCCAGAACTGTGCTGGCTTTTTCAGATGTTATTTGTCCAATCTAGCCTTCCTCTGCTTAAGGCTTATGAGTGGCTTGCATTCTGCAGTGAACCCTCTGTATTTGCTTTCATGCAGTTTTCTCTTTATGGTAGACTTGGATATTGATACGCCTGTATACCTCCTGGAGAGTGTTGTTCTCCTGGTTATGAAGGGGTTTCTCTTCACCATGGAAATGATTCTGTGATCATCCCCCAGTGCTGTCTTCTGTGGTCATCTAGTCCTTTTTGCATTGCTGAGTTCACCAATGCTTTCTTTCTTTCTCAGGATGTACCAAACTGTGGATTTTGCCACTCCTAATATTATGGCAATTTCTCTGCAATGTTTTTCCCGTTTTCACAGCATAAGGATGGCATGTTTCATCTGCATACTGAGTTCCTTTGACTGCATGTTGTATGTTCAAGCCACAATCTTCCAAATGCAAATAAGATACCTCAAATCAACTCCAGGCCTTTTATATGCTTAATCAACTATCCAGGAATGAAGGAATTGCCCTCACTAGTCTATGAAATAGCATTTAAGTGAATTGTCCAATTACTTTTTGCCCCCTTAAAAAGAGGGTGGCACATGCTAACTAGCTGAAACTTCTAAACCCTTCATCCAATTTGAGTGTGGATACCCTAAAATGAAATCTGAGGATCAACACTTTATGTTCATGCCCATTGTACAACTTCTGTTCTGCTTCAGTAAACAGGTAAAATAGTAAAACTTAATTGTGTCAGTGTCCAAATATTTATGGTTCTAACTGTATTTTATAAAGGTCGGATGTTCTAAAAAAACGATTTTGGTCTATTGAGATATGGTACCTGTAGTTTTAACACTGGTAATACATTCTGATAAGGTATTTCAGACTGTGATTACTTAGGCCTACGTTACATTAGTTCATAAATAGTTACTTAGTTACTTGCTTATTGTTTTTGGACTATCCGCTTTCAGTTTAATTCCCCTTAGTATTGCTCTTAAACAGATCCAGCACAAGGTGACAAATGAATGCACTGAAAATTGTAATCTAATTTTAAATAATAAAGTAACAATATTTTTTTTGTAGGGAATAAGCACTAGAAAACATTGACCGTGTGGTTTGTTGGTAGGTTGTTTTTATGACTCCCTTGCTGCTATAGTCCTCGGGGACTCTGACATGGCGGGTAGAATTGTCACCTGTCCCGTAATGAAAAATAAAATGCTTGTCTTCATTTTTAACCAACATAGGGTGAGTTTTGTCCTATATTTATTCAGATCGAAAGTGGAAACTCTAATTTCTTGTGTTTGTGACTGTTGGCACTCTGTACGCTCTGCTGGACGGCAATGCTTTAAGTGGTGAAGTTTCTAGCACTTCCCGTGTTAGTTTTTGGCAAAGGTTTTCGGCAGAGTTAAAAGTTCACAGTACCAGCCTGTTGGTATCAAACATTAAACTGCCGAAAGTACCGCTGCACCACTGACATCTTCTTTACCGCATTTATCCACACATCTTTTTTTTTTTTTTTTTTTTAAAGATGTTGTGGCTGCTGAGTTGCTGTTTTCTTCCCCAACACTTGAGACTTCCTCTGCAGGAGTGCTTATCTCCTCATGATATTACCAAATTTCTGTATGTGATATATGATGACCATATTCTTTTCAACTACTCTTTGGTACGAATGATGGGAACCATTGTTTATACTAAATCCATTGCACTCCACTTTATGTGATCTTTGACAACCTAGTAGGAGTATCGCTTTGGGTTCCTTAAAGGCAGAATGAGCAGGATGGTTGCCAATAAAAAGTTATTAAATATTAAATATTGCATGAATATACTCCATGCAAGGGAATTATATGTACATGACATGCTAAATACAGAGGGTAAAGGATATGGTGTCACATTTAATGTTTAGAATGCATATAATTCACATTTGGTTTGGCAATAGGAGTAATTTTAGTGAGGTTATGCTTAATTCACACATGCAAAATGAAGTTATATTGTAGGATGTCTAAGTCTGAATCTGAACAAGATCTTACCCTAATTATCCTAGTGATTTTTGCAAATAAATCTTGGAACCTCCACCCACCGTGAGAAAAGGAAAAATGAACGGCTCTCAGAAGACAATGTAGCCATATGATCCCACTCCCTTCAAAAAGCCTTTATTCGCTTCATTATCTCCATGCTCTGCTAACCTAGTCAACCTTCCAGTGCACTTGTTTGAAGTAGGTGGTCCGTTCTTAAAAACTACCGTATGATTGGTTGGAATTGCATTAGTTTCTATGATGTAATAAGCTGATGTGTGCTATTAAGCAATGTTCCTAATTGATAATTTATTGAGTTTCTTATTTTCTTAATATTTAAATTTTATATGATGTCAAAATATTGTTTATATTGCCCAGCCCTGCTTTATGGAATCCAAAACATTTCCATGTGTGGGAAGGTGAATGTCTTTTGATGACCATTTCTTATTCAGTTTTCTCTTCCTCACTCATTTGTGTTCAGTTTCTCACACATGCCACACTGTCTCTTAGTGAGTCGAACAGCAAGGATGAAAATAACTGTCTGGCTCAGTGAGCACAGACACAGCTCATGCAAAAGAAGATGAAAACTTTACACTGATTTTTAAACATATATTAGATATATATTAGATCTAGAAAAGGAACAATCATTAAAATTGCAAAGCTTGCCAAGTCTTGTTTCCTACGACAGACTGAAATTTGAAGGGTGTTTAGTGACAATATTCAATAAATATACAATTTTAAATGATTATCCAAATTATAATTTGAATTGTCGTATTTAAAGTGTCGTTATATTAATATGTGATTTTATTATTTATAAATCCGATTATCAAAATTACAATTTGAATGATACCAACAACCATTAAAATGATCTGTCGAAGTCTCCCATCAAACTCAGTGGGCGGGCTCCAAACAAAACCTAACATTTCCACTGCAAACTATGTCGCACCTAGTTCACTGAAGTAGCCATCTACACAGATTTCAAGAAGGAAATACAATATACCTCGCTGCTAGACAAAGCAAGACCTCAGTTAATTTCTGCTTCGGCACCTAGATGCTGCTACTGGTTTGCGTGCTCTGTTGCATCCCAGAATGCAAAGTTTACCTTTATGGGAGCCATTTTGCTCCAAGTCGAGTACACCTGGAGGTTGGTTTGGATTGAGGTCGGATCACATTCATATCTAGTGCTGTCTCAAACAATTATTCTTAAAACAATTAATCTAGCGATTATTTTCCCAATTATTCGACCAATCAAAAAACTAATTTTTCGATTGATCTGATGATAAATTTATTGATAAGCAATTATTTTCAAGATAGTCATTTAATACAATTCGCCTCCTCCCACACACACTCTAAAATTCTCATTCACATTTCAGTTTATTAAAATATTTCTTAAACATTACAGCATTACTAACAAAAAAGGCAAATCTTGAGAGATTCAATAGGATTTCTTTGTTAGACTGAAGTTAATAATTACTGCAATGGTTTTTACTGAATTATTTCAGTACACCAATTTGACTTCAATGTTGAACTATATGGTAAAACATGGAATGATTTCATTGAATGATTTCAACTAGCTGCGATGGGCTGGCCCCCCATCCAGGGTTGTTCCCTGCCTCGTGCCCGTTGCTTCCGGGATAGGCTCCGGACC
>JABFDZ020000097.1:15209534-15235217 GCA_019775955.2 Pollimyrus isidori
CAGATATTTTATGGGTTTCACTGAAATAAAGGTAGCTGATTATGAGAAAGATCCCAGTGTGCATGTTGATGCTCCCATGTCCCAGTCTCGCTAATGTGGGGAAGCACTAAAAAAGGCCAATAGAATGTTGGGTTACATCTCTAGGTGTGTCGAGTTTAAGTCAAGGGAGGGGATGCTATGATTATATAATTCCTTGGTAAGACCCCAGCTACAATATTGTGTGCAGGTTTGGTCACCATACCTTAAGAAGGGCATTGCTATTTTAGAAAAGGTGCAATGGAGGGCTACGAGTATGGTCTAACAGGTCTGGTTGTTCTTCAGGTAAATGGCTATTTCGATATTAGTTTAAATACTAGAACTAGTGGCCATATTGTAAGTGGAAATTAGTGGGAGAACATCCATCCATCCATTATCCAAACCGCTTATCCTATCGGGTCGCAGAGGGTCCGGAGCCTATCCCGGAAGCAACGGGCACGAGCAACAACCCTGGATGGGGGGCCAGCCCATCGCAGGGCACACCCACACACCAAGCACGCACACATGCACACCTACGGACAATTTGCCAACTCCAATCAGCCTCAGCATGTTTTTGGACCGTGGGGGGAAACCGGAGTACCCGGAGGAAACCCCACGATGACATGGGGAGAACATGCAAACTCCACACACATGTGATCCAGGCGGAGACTTGAACTCAGGTCCCAGAGGTGTGAGGCAACAGTGCTAACCACCGCACCACCATGCCGCCCCTAGTGGGAGAACATTTTAAATGAATTTGAGGAGGCGCTTCTTTATACAGCAGGTAGTTAGAGTATGGAATAGTTTTCCTGCTAGTGTAGTGCAAAGTAAAACCCTGGGTTCCTATAAATCAGAGCTACATATGATTTTAACAACTCTGAGCTATTAGTTAAGTTCCCAAACAATCTTGATGGGCCGAATGGCTTCCTCTCGATTGTAGATTTCTTATGTTCTTATCACAAATGTGAAAAGGAATAAAAAATATGCATACAAAATTTTTTGTATATGTCAAATCTGGCATATACCTATTTCTATGACAGAGTTTTAGGGCCACAATTAATAAAAATAAAAATATAAAACCTTGAAAATAAAGGCGGAACTTTCCACATTAAAGCTGTAATTTGCCAGAATAAAGTCATAATAATTCGAGAATATAGTGAAAATAAAGTCAAAGTTACAAGAAAAAAGTCATACCTTTAGAGAATAAAGTTGTAATTTGCTAAAATAAAGTAATAATAATTCGGGAATAAAGTCATACAGTTAGAGAAAAGAAACCTGCAATGTTACAAGAATAAAGTCATTCAAAACTAAGCGAAAAGTTGCAGAATCATGTAAGGACTTTGTGTGGCAAAATGAGGGGGTCTCAAACCGCTGTTAAGTTAGCCTCATATTCGATATTCAATTTTCTGGCTTTATTAACTTAACGGAAGTAAGGTGGGGCGTTTTTAATGACAGAATTGTGATGTCCGGTACACAGACGGCAATGCACACTGATTACCTTTGCGCTTCAAACCATTTCGTAATTTGCGCAAAATCATGTTAATAGCTAATATAATAGGTTTTTCACCTGCAATGACACGGTCTTTTAGCATTTTGGGCTCATGGCGACTGATGCACACCCCTTTGTTTCTCATATTGCTTTACGTACTGTTACGCGGCAAATGGGCACGGAGCGGAGACAGAGGACCGGGTGTCCAGGGCAGGTTCTTCTGGGCATTAGAAAAACCTGACCCCTGGCAACTATCAATATATATAAAAAATGTAAAAAAAGAATAAAATCCTTATTCTCCTGGTTTTATGTGTATTTTATTAATAGTTGGCCTAAAACTCCGTCGTACATTTCCCCTTGTCAGAATTATCTTGTAAATGTGCATTTGTGGATGAGTCTGACATCCTGCCCTGGTGCCACCCAAAAATAACCATAAATGGTCAATGCAAATGAGTTATTTGCTCAAATAATATGCAAATCAAGCTTGACTGGTTGCAAAACCAATAATAGCAACTGTAAATAAAAATAAAGAAGAGCAATTTTGACCTGTAGGGTGGCATGGTGGCTGCGTGGTTAGCACTGTCGCCTCACAGTGAGAAAGTACTGGGTTCGAGCCCCGGGTTCGGCACAGGTGCCTTTCTGTGTGGAGTTTGCATGTTCTCCCTGTGTTCGCGTGGGTTTCCTCCGGGTTCTCCGGTTTCCTCCCACTGTCCAAAGACATGCGTGTTAGGCGGATTGGCTACCCTAAATTGCCCGTAGGTATGGTTGAGCTGCAACTATGAGGGGTCGGTGATTCCTTGTGCTGGTCCCAAGTACGGATGAATGCAGAGGGTTGTGTCAGGAAGGGCATCCGACGTACAACCAACTGGCCAAATCAGACGTGCGAATCGCGTTAGTTCGCTGTGGCGACCCCTGAGGGGACGAAGCCAAAAGAGGAAGAAGAAGAGCAATTTTGACCTGTGCAAGGTATTGGCGCAACTAATTGTTATATTTGCGGGCCTAAACACATTTCTTACAAACAAGTACATTTTCTAATGACTTTTATTGCACATGTATAATAAACAGCTATTTCTATAGTTTTTCACAATTTGCGTTTTCATTGCCAGAGTACTTGTACTTTGTGCAATGTTGATAAAGCTAAAAATGTGTTGATTGTTAACACATCGCCACTGTGGTAGGCCTAAATACCATCACCTGCGCACAACACCACAAAAAATAGTGGTCAGATCTGAAGACAGTGAGAAAAAAATGAGGCACATGGCCAGTGTGACTGCAACTATTGGGGACAACCCACATCTTTACCATCGAACTTCCGTAATAGAGGAAGCTCTCTTTTGCAGTGTTGTGCCAGAGCAATTGGGACATACTGATCTGGTATGTGAAACTAAAAGTGAACGAAACAACTTAACCTAGGCCATCGAGCTACTATAGATGTCACTGTGATGTCGGCATCATAGATGACCTGCACATCGATAGAATTAAATGACTTTAAATTCACAAAAGTACCTTAATTAGCGCTCATTTTATTGTCTGCAACTAATTCTGTATGCTGTACTGTTGTGCTGAAAAAACTTTGACTAGACATGGGCTCTTATCGCAATGTTATTATAGGTTAGTGTGGTTGATTGCCCCAATTACATTAGGAAAACTGAACATCGATGGAAATGTACTTTTTATGTTTGCATGTTCTGAAGTTTCTTAAAATACAAGCATTATGCATGGATCCAGCACAGCATGCAAAAACATGCTAAAACCATGTTGGCATTACAGATGAGTTGCACATTTCTGCAGTGAATTCACAAGAGCATCTTCATTCTCTGATGTCGCTTTCATTGCAATGTGCGTGCAGTCAGTAGGACCATCAACATTAGGAAATCTCGACATTGCTGCAAATTGCATTGCAATGTTTTCCTGTACATTCACACTAGGGAAACTAAATGTATTGTCATGACAGTCAGTTAATGCCAGCCACAAGTTAAGGAAGAATGGAACTGGGTGTGGGCTGGGATACAGCTCCTGTGGATATGTTCCTGTCATCAAAAATCCAAGTGCTGTCAGTACTTAAAGAAGGACAGGAACGGCATGATTTCATAGTGTTGGTCGCTCAAGAGCTGCGGCCAGTTTTTCCACACAGTTCCATCAGAATTGCTCACAAGTCACCAATCATTATTAGATAAATTATTTTTGTGATCTCTAAATACCCCTCATATTTGTCTGCATATAATGTCCTCTATCAAAGTTAATGCCACGATGATGACGCATGTGACATGCTTAATGTTTATTAACGTACATTTCACCAAGCACTAAAACTAATTGTAAATTTACCATTTACTTAGATGCACATTTCTCACTGAACTCTAGATGTCACTTTTTTTCTAATTTCTATAAAATGTTTTTTATAGGTCCAGTCGTAAATGTGAGAACTTCATCAGGATTTTTCAGGATTTCAGGAAGTTTTTCTTTATAAATTCCAACATCTGTATATAAACGTGCACATGGAAGTTTCTAGTCCAAACTCTTTATAAATGAGCTCCGTTCTTCCCTTTTAGTTTTTATACGTAGAACCAAGCATTCCAATGTCTGACACCTAATTACCATTTAGTGTAAATAGTGAAAATTGCAGATATTTTCAATTTTTTGGCTTACACAAATAAACAGAAGTTAAATTGATCATTAAAAAAAATCCTATTAAGTATAATTTAAAATACAGTTTATAATTTTAGATGCTGTTTTTCGTGGGTTTCATGGGTTAATGATATGCATTGTTGGCATGTACATGGTATATATCTCTGCAGCCGGAACAGAGGGTCGAGTAGGAGGGCTTCATTACGAGGGGTAGGAGAGGTTTATAATGAGGGTTAGTGTTAAGGCACCAAATGATAACAGGCCCCTTGTTATAACCCCCCTCACGTTGCATTTGACACCACATTCGGCTTCTGGCTGCAGCAATATGGTTTTCGGTCATTTCACTGGTTTACCTTTCCTTACCTCTCCTTGCCTTACAATGGGTGTCACCTTTTCCCCATCTGTCCAAAATGTTGCCTACATCTCCTTCTGAGTTTATGTTGATATGAGGATTTCTTGCTGTTGCGTTTTGTTTGGCAAATCCAGGATTTTGTGTAAAGAGTCGCATAGTACAATTTAGGCTTCTTTTTGTGCAATGCTGTGATCCTACATGCTCAACTTTGACAAACGAGGCCCCGCTGTTTGACTGTCGAGCGCAGAAATCTGTAGTCAAACGGATGGGTAGTCATTCTGAAACAATATTCTGTAAATGCTTAATGACCCTGTTCAAAGTTTTATTTAAGTGCTTATTAGTAATTTTCTATTAACATCACTGCTGTCACATGCTTTGCAAGGGGGGTTATTGATGTGTCCAGGGCACAGTGCTCACAATATCAGCACTGCAAATGGATTGCCAAAAAACAATAATGCAATTAATCATTTTGGGGGGGGGGGGAATGTACGTTTTATTTAAGAAACTGAATTAAGAATGATATTTTTACAAAACCCCAGAGAAATCTAGATTATGCAGCATTATGTGTTTACACCTTGAATTTTGGCATATTGTGATCTAATGGCATGTATCCTCCCTTGCATACTCTTCATACAAAATGAATTTTGTTTGTACAGTAACTACTCTTCTGTTATGTTAAAATTGAAAACATGTTAGTATATGTACTGGTTAGCAACATGCTGTGGTCCTACAGTATGCAGACATTGCAATGTATCACTCTTTCTGAGCATTGAGGTGCACTCTTTTAAAATACCGCATTAAGTCATTTAGTAAACATTAATGACTGTTATTTTGTTCTCATTCTAGTGTAAGACCTCTATGTCATTGTGTTAAAGACAATCATATCAATCATACTATCTAATACTAACATCTGCTGCAGATGTATAGCTGCCCCAACAAGGGTTAAATATATTTTAGGTTGCAGTATTTTCTGAAGTGCCTTATGACGTTGTTGCAATTTATTCTTCCTGTTTGATGTGAAGTTGCAGTGTCATTATGGTTCTTATGCAATATGATGGTCTGTGGCTACTAACTGATGTGCTTGCATGTCAGTAAAATCACTGGTCCAAGAACGCATTTTTCAATCCTGATGATTTCTTGTATCTTTCCTGTTCCAGGACCTTGTCTTGATCCTTTGACTCCATCTCTGTACGCATCCTCTTTCTTGGCCTCCTCCAGATATAACTTTTTGTATTCTGCCAACTTTGCTAGATTGTATGGTAAGTGTCACTTTTCCCCGAGGAAACACAAAACCATTTTTGGATCAGTTGCAAATACTGATATGACTACAATATGAGGGCAACATGATATGCATGAATCTTTTAAAGATGTACAGAGAAATGCAGTGAAGATGCATAATGGTTCACCTTTGACCATAATGGTTCTATTCTGATACCATCCAGCCAGTTAGCCAGTGTGGATGTTGGTGCCAGCCTCTAATGGTATGTGCCATGAGCCGAACTGTGGTGGATGCTGTCGGTTATGAAAGTCAGTGCCGTGTGCATCAGCGTTGCGTGTTTGTGCAGTGGCATGTGGTCTTGGGATGTGCGTTTCTGTATGTGCTGTGAACTGTATAATGGTTGTGGGTCTTGGTAGGGGGCAGGGAGGAACGGGAGATGGGGGTGCAGGTACTGTAAATACCCTTTTTGGGTACACAAAAATGAAGGTGAGGAACAGCTGTGGTGGCCAGTTCAGGGAGAAGCAGCTCTTCTCCCAAAGGTGAGGTCAGTCAGTTGGTGTCTGTCCCTTCACGGCAGTCATCCTCCAGCCAGACTGTTCAAAGGTGCAAGGCTGGCATTTCTTGACCTCTGCCCAGCATGGGCATTCATCTGTGTCCTGCCCCCCTCGTCAGAGCAATAAGGTGCCAGCAGCACCTAGTTTGCATTCCTCGCAAGCGGTTTCTGCACCAACTGTGAGGAAGCTATTACTACTAGCCACCAGCGTAGCAGTGATCGCCCCCTGCTGGTTTGCAGCGGACTCCCAGGTACAGTGTATACGTGTGTCTACAGATACATCAGGGCTGCGTGTGATGAATCTGTATGTTCTCCGCAGGGAGCAGCGGGTGGTCACCCGCCCCAGGGGATCGGCAACCCTGGCTCCAGATTAACCTGCACAGGAAGTACCGCATAGTGGCCATCTCCACACAGGGTACCTTCAACTCCTATGATTGGGTCACCAAATATACTTTGCTGTATGGAGACCGACCAGACTCTTGGACCCCTTACATCCAACGGGGAGGCAACTCGGTATGCAAAATGTGGGAAAAAAGCTAATTATAGTTCTAGATGTGTATTCCAGTAGCATCCTTTGCTACATTTCTTTAAACTAGATAGAGTTGATAAATACAATTACCTTTTTTGTAACTAGACACATAGAAACATTGATATATTGAAAATATACAGTATAAATATAGAAATCTATATAATAAAGATAATTACTCAATCTTTTTGGATTGTCTTATAAATGCAATTGTGTCATAAAATATATTATACACCTTCTATGTTTATATGTCAGTTAGTTTTTACTTGGATATTCATCTTTCAGACTCTGTCAGGAAACTGGAACTACTACCAGGTGAAGAGGCATAATTTCCACTATGCCTTCACAGCCAAACACCTTCGCTTCTTACCTTTGGGATGGAACACAAAATGGGGCGGGAAGATTGGGGTCCGGCTGGAGATATATGGCTGCCCCTATGGTGAGACTCTATTGCCATTATATGAAGATACAGAATCAAAAGAAAACTGCATCATACTGCGGAGGGATAGACCTGAGGTGTGCTGCATCTAGTGTGGTTGTGGTATTGTCTGAGGCTTATGATAAAGCCAACTGAGAGTTAAACCTTTGTGACAAAGTAACCTTCAGTTCATATTTATTTCTTTTCCTGACATAAATCAGAAGCGTGCAGAAATCTACTTCCCAAGAGAATATGGAAAAAAAATATGGGTTATTCTGGTCATAGTCTGCAAAAGAATGCCAATCTAAATATACATGACCCACCTGTGAAAGCTATGGGAAGCTTTAAAGTAAATGGAAGCCAACATTTATGTCAATTCATAAAAACCAGAAGAAGCTTAATTTATGTTACGATTTCTTGCTCAAAATGCTCTTCATTCACTTAACCACTGTCTATAAATAGGTTGCATCAGAATTTATTTGTATGCTAAGATCCCACTGACATGTTTGCTTCTGTTAGTCTGGATATTGTACTGTTTACTGTTTTTAGTTTGGATACTATGCATTTCAGGCCTTCAGTGTGTATTTGCCGGTTTCATTGAGGAGTCCTGCTGTCCTTCTCTCCTGTCTCCCTAAGACTCCTACGTCATGTCATATGACGGAAATGACATGGTGGCCTATCAGTTTCCACGGCAGAGATACCGTACGCTGGAGGACCACATTGCCCTGAACTTCAAGACGCTGGAACGGGATGGTATACTGCTGCACAGTGAAGGCCTGCAAGGGGACATACTCATTCTGGAGCTGAAGAATGCTCGCCTCTACCTACACATTAGCCTAGGTGGGTGCAGTCTTCGGGCCCCTGCTTTCTCAGCTTCTGACAAAGGACCATGGGAAATGTGATGGACCAAAGCAAGTTTGTTTCAGTTCACAGACTCTAGGGAGATGACTACTGTAGAGTTTTTATTTATCTACACTGATTTATTCCCCCAGGGAGCAGCACTGTCCATGAAGTAGAGGGTCTTACCACCCTTACAGTGGGCAACCTGCTGGACGACCAACACTGGCACTATGTCACCATCAAGCGCTACGGCCGGCAGGTCAACCTGACAGTGGACAGCCATACAGAGAGTGCCATCTGTAACGGCGACTTCACTCACCTGGACCTGGACACTCAGGTGGGTGGAAGCATGTGTGGCTGTGGGTAGAGTGAGGCACTGCAGGTAGGGAGAGAGGGGTCAATAGTAGAAAACATACTGTACATTGCAAATCTGTTCCAGGAATTTGAAATTTTTATGACTGGAATTCGTTTGCAATTTCTTGGTGGTTAGTTTCCTAAGGGTAGTGTAATGCTGTCTTGTTATGGCAGGGGTCTCCAACTCCGGTCCTGGAGAGCTACAGTCCAGTAGGTTTTCTATTCTACCTGGCTTCTGATGAGCCACACCTGTTCCTGGTATTTACCTGACCGGAGTTAGAAACCCCTGTGTTATGGGGTAAGAGAAATATTAATATTGGGTTTGTTTTTAAAATAATTATCAGCCTATTGAACATATATTATCAACTATTATGACTGATGTGAGTCATAATATTATCTCACATTGTACATCATGTGTCATTTTGATTCATAATGAAAGTGCGGCCATTTTGCTGTGGGTGCCGTCCTTCCCCCAGGTTTTTGTAGGAGGAGTGATTCAGTCAAGCATGCCTAACCATCCCAAGAAAGCCAATTTCCGTGGGTGCCTGGAAAATGTATTTTACAATGGGATCAACATCATCGACCTGGCAGAGTACGGAGACTCTCAGATCCGTTTCCATCCTGGACAGGTATGGCAAGGATCGCTCAGCAGTAATCTAGCTCGCTGCATCACTATGATATACAGTATCTCTGTATTATTACAGGATACGGTACTTATCTGACTCATATAAAATTTAGTGCTTATGTCTGCAGGAAGTATCTCTATAGTCAGTTGCCTTTTACCCTGGTCCTTGGGGACATATATTTGCTTATCTTTAACTTTAATTTTCTAGTATCTAAAACCTTGTAACTAATGTGAGACTATCATTACTCAATTTAGTCAACATTTTCAGTTTAACTGAATCGCCGTAAGTTGCTTTTGTACATTTTTGCACATGAATGAGCCCAAGTGTTTTGATGGAACTTACTGGCCATACAGCCATTGAAGCTGGTCTGGGATAGTGATAAGAAGTAATCAAATGACGTAAGCAGTTTTAGAGGCGTTTTGTTGAATTGTCTGCATACTTTTAATTTTATATTCTACTATGAATGCCAACAACATAATAATTGTGTAGGTATTGCAGGCAGGTATTAAGGCAATGCAATATTTATTGATCATTATCTATGAGGCACATTTGGTGCAGCAGTTGTTTAACAAGAAATGACCCTCTTCTTGTGTCCCAGAAAACAAGGCGGTATTCTTGCTATGACATGATGCTAAAGCCCATGACCTTTGCTGGGCCAAACAACTTCCTGCAATTGCCGGGGGTGTCAAGGAGGCCAAGGATGGCTGTCAGATTCAAGTTTCGCTCTTGGGACTACACTGGGCTGCTAATGTTCACCCGCTTTGCTGATGATCTCGGCTCCCTGGAGCTGGGCCTGAGTGAGGGCCAGGTCAACGTCTCCCTTATGCAGCCTGGCAAGAAGAAGCTGCAGTTTGGTGCAGGTGAGCCCCATTTTGGGTTAGACCAAGTTCTTTATTTCAATTTTGTATTCATCCATCTGGGAAGATCACGATAGAATAGAAGACACCCAGTCCATAGTAGGGCACACATGCAGAATCAGAACCTTTAGGGTCAGCAGTCCACCTAAGCACTAGCAGCCCAGAAGACCCATTCAGATTGGCCCCCAGTAGTCCCAAAGGTAACTGTCCTCACTTGTATGTCACTTTGACCAAATGGGTCTGTGAAATATGTAAAGTTAATGGCAATAGTGAAACCCACTGTACCACCTAGTGTTGAGTGCTTTAGTTTCATTTTTATTTTTCAACTTAGATCGCTCTCTGTCTTAGTGCAACATTCATATCAGTGTAGAAAACACTCATTTCAATTCAAGAATAATTGCTTTCTTCATAGGAAACATCAGTAAACATAATGAGTGAGCTTGCCAAACCGCCATAATCCCCGAGCAGTGAGTGGTAGATATGAGCAATTAGTTTACTTAGTTGTATGAACAAAAGAAGTGCCACGTGCACCTGCTCTAGACATCATTCTCCCACAGCTTATTAGCAGCATCAAATTTAAGGAAAGAGTCCTGATTTACTCTTGAACTCGTATTATGTCCTTCCAGTCTGTAAGACTCAGCAAAAACAGGGTTTTTATGAGCATTTTTAGATGGCATTGTTAATAAGTATAATTATGGTTAATAATCCTGTAATAATCCTGCAGAGGATTGAGAATAACCCTTAGCCTCCTAATTTTCAGTGTTTGCATGGATTGTTTTGTGTGTTGAAAATATTCCAGTTTCATTTTGCATGATTATTACAGATTCTACCATACAGTAGCTGTTCTGAAAAGAGGGTCCAGTCTCTGGTTTGCTCACAAAAAAGGCTGAATCAGCCCAAAACCGATCACAGCACATTTGTACCTGCAGGCTACCGACTGAATGATGGGTTCTGGCACACTGTGGAAATTGTGGCCAGAGACAACTTTGTGACCGTGACCATCGATGACGATGAGGGATCTCCGTTGAAGATCACCAACGTCTTTACAGTTCGCACCGGAAACCATTACTACTTTGGAGGTGAGTCATCACGCAAACTGGAACTACTGTACTAGGTACGGTCAAGCTGTCCTTAATAGCCATAGCTATTAATGCAAAACTGTTTACAAAAAATACAGTTTCATACTGTTACAAGTAGTTACCATGTAGAAATTTATTTAGCTGTCACCTGTTTTAGCATAGAGAATAATGTACCTTCTATAAGGTGTCACAAGGTATCTCCTTTGCTTTTTTGTGCATTGTAAGGCACAGCTGCCTGTTCATTAATGCCCTTTGGATTGTCCCAGGATGTCCTCAGACCAACAACACTGACAAGTGTGAGACCAATCTAAACAAGTTTCATGGCTGCATGCAGCAGATCTTCATCGACGACGAGCCCGTGGACATCGACATGGTACTGCTGTGGCGCTGGGGGCGCTATACTGAGCTGCTGCTGGGCACCTGCGGCATCACTGACAGGTGGGGGCAGGGCTGGCGGGCGCGGTACGGGCCGGCCGGCTGGGACGTCGGCCGAGAGCTCCTCATCATGACTGGAGTCTGACCTTGAGAGCAGATGATTCGACACTGAATCATAGGTTTCAAGGTTTTGTGCTATTGAATGATTGATGATTATTATCACTGTTCCTCTCTGTAATCAAGTAATACAGGAATGATACAGACAGTGGAAAAACCCAGACTGAGAAGCTGCGCTCCTCTCCATCAGCATGCCGCGGCTTGCTCTCTACACAGTCCGGCACTTTCTAAATGCAAGCTTCTCTCTGCATACTGTCAGGAGCTGAAATGGGTTAGGAGGTTTCCAAACGAGACCTTTTAACACATACTAACTGATGCTCAGGGCAACAATCCTGTAGACAGAACACCATTACCATCACTCAGATACACCCATCTTAGATATTAGATATGCATCCTCAAGCCCGGCAGATAATGGTTTGTTCTGCTGGAGAACATGGTCCATTATCCCTGCCTGCCGCCCTTTCCCATATCATTTCCTCTTTGGCCTTCCCCAGTGTGTTCTCTTCACTTTACTTTTCCCCCATAGGTGCACACCGAACCCATGTGAACATGATGGCAGATGTATACAGTCCTGGGATGACTTCATATGTCGTTGTGAGAACACTGGCTACCAGGGAGAGGTGTGCCACATGTGTAAGTCTCAGTTACTGTGGCTCCGATCCTCACATTAACATGTTGCATTTAAGCTCAGTGCTAAAATCTGTCTTTGAGCATTATATGAGTCATGGCTGCTTGCTGTAAGGAGCTATAAAAGGCTTTTTTAATTGTCATGTCATGACAGCTGTGTACAAGGAGTCTTGTGAGGCCTATCGGCTCAATGGCAAGTTCTATTCGGGCAACTATACCATCGATCCTGACCTTAGTGGCCCTTTGAAACCGTTTTCAGTCTACTGCAACATGGGAGGTAGGAAGCTGAGATGATTATATATTTAATTGTGAATGTGTCGCACCTAAGTTACCCTGTATATGCATTATAAGATGTTGAATTATTGTACAGATAATTTATTGTTAGATACACTTTGTCTAATGTTTTGCAAACTTTGCCATTTACAAACATAATGTCAGCAATTGGCAAACAGTACAGAAACAAAGCTGATTATATTTATAACTAAGTCATCTTTATTTGTAGAGCACATTTCACACAAGTCAATTGCCAAAAGAAAAGAACTATGTTTTTAAAACTTTAAAAACATCAAACTTTGCATCTGACCTAACATGTAAAGGCAAACCAGTTCTGTTACTTTTGAAACAGGGAAACAATGTGTTTAAAATATGTAACTGATGCGTTATTTAAAATCAAATATTAAGTTGAGATAATGATATAAATCAGAGAGGACATTGATGAAAAATCACTGCAGTCACGGTCATAGAGTCATGCTTTCAGAGCTTTTGGGAGCCATAAGCACTGGGATGACCTGTTTTTCTGCCCACCTCCAGCCTACAAAGGTTGGACAGTGGTCAGGCATAATCGGATAGACAAGACCAAGGTGTCCGGAACCACGATAAATCAGCCTTACATTGGTGACCTGGAGTACATGAATGCATCCTGGGCTGAAGTGTCAGCCCTTGCCAACACGTCCATGCACTGCGAGCAGTGGATTGAATTTTCCTGCTACAAGTCTCGGCTACTCAATACGCCTTGTGAGTCAACTGTATTTACTGCCAGAGAACATTGGTTTTAATTTATGGGAATGGTTTAATAGCATGTTGCATTTCTAGAATTAATAGGCAGTAAGCTCCTTACATGCTACTGATTTCTCGTAGCCTTTGGAAAGCATTGTAGAACGGAGTTTTAATTTTTTCGTACAGTTTTTGGGGTTTGAAGCCCATCCCTGCTGTGACTATGTACATATTCTTCCCATGAAATGTGGATTTCCTCCATGTATCCTAGGATTCCGCCGGAGTACAAAAACATGCATTTAGGCTAATTGGTGTTTCAGAATAGTCAAGTGTACAAGTGTTCATATGAATATGCCCTGAGGTAGCCAGGCATCCTGTCCAGGATGTATGATTTATTGATACTAACCACAGCACATATTTGAGACCCAATCCTGTCTCGTCTCCACAGATGGGCAGCCGTTCAGTTACTGGATTGGCCGGAATAATGAGAGCCATGTTTATTGGGGTGGATCCTTTCTTGACAGCCACAAATGTGGCTGTTCCATCAACCAGACATGCGCAGACCCCAGGTTCTACTGCAACTGTGACGCAGACTATCGACAATGGTGAGAAGGGGGTGTGTCAGGGTTTAAAAATAGCCACACGTGTATTTTTAAGATTTGAAGAATGGAATGAATGAAACTATAGATAGCTAGCACTTTTCCTGGCCATAGTTACTGGCCATACAAAAACTATTTTTCCAGTTTTAAAGAAAACAACTATTTTGCTTAATTCACTATTGACAGAGTTAATTATTTGTAATTTTCCTAAATTTAAAATTTATTTGATTGTTAACCACATTATTTTTTGTAAACCAATCCATTTTTCCCAATGGAATGGTAGCAATGTGAATTGGATTCTGGCCTGCGTGTGTTTGTAATTATTCCATTGTGGGGACCAGATTTCCCCACAACTGTAAACTGCAAAGTGGAAGTGATTAGGAACAACAGAACCTCAGACACAAAGTGGCAGTTGACATAATGTAACTGAGTGGGGTTCCTGTGCGCTGAGGTGTGTAGTACGTAAAAGTCGCCAACACTCTGCTGAGTCTAACTACAGAGTTCCAACCTTCTCTGGCAATCAGCCCAGCACAAAATCTGTGCACTGGCAACTTTATGGGATGGGCTTCCCTGGCTGAGCAGCAAACATTGGAGATGCTTGTAAATCATGCCACCACTGAACTCTGGAGCAGTGAAAATGTTCCTTGGAGTGACAAATCACACTTCTCTGTCTGGTAGTTTGTACAGGGTTGTCAACTTTGGTCAGCTGGCTGGCATAAGATTTTCAATTTGAGACAAGTCAGTACATGCATTCGCACATATGTTTTATTACTTTGTAAATAGTCTGTTGAGTTTGCATACTACCACAACACTATTGAGGTTTAGGTTTACAATGGAAGAATATATGCCATAAGATTTCTTGCATGAGCGTGACAGTCAAAAAGTATGAGTGTCACGTCAGATGTGTAAGAGTTGGCAACCCTGTATACAAGTGTGGGTTTGCTGGATGCCAGGAGAATGTTATCTGCCTGACTGCATTGTCCCAACTGTCAAATTTTGTAGAGAAGGGATAATGTTATGTTGTTGTTTTTCAGAGGTTGGGGTAGGATCCTTAGTTCCACTGAAGGGAACTCTTAATGTTTAAGAATAACAAGACATTTTGCATAATTATGCTTCAAACTTTGTGGGAACAGTTTGGAGAAGGTCCTTTTCTGTGGCAGCATGACTGTGCCCCAGTGCACAAAGCAAGGTCTATAAGACATGGTTGGGTGAGTTTGGTGTAGAAGAACTCGACTGGCCCACACAGAACCCTGACCTCAACCCCATCAAACCCCTTTGACATGACCTATAACAGAGAAAACAAGCCAGGCCTTTATGTCCATCATCAGTGTCTGACCTCACAAATGCTCTTCAGGATGAATGGACAATAATTCCCACAGACACACTCCAAAATCTTGTTGAAATCCTTCCTAGAAGTTATGGCAGCTCTTATTGATGCTTGTGGATTTAGAATTGGATGTTATAAAATTCCTGTAAGTGTAATGATCAGGTGTCCCAATACGTCCATATAATGTATATTGATGAATATAGAAAATATTATGCAATTCAGACAGGCTTGCTGGGTAATTTGGTTCCTGAATTTTTTTATCATATGAAAATGTGTGCACCAAGGATATTGCCATGCTTTCTACCTCATACCTCCCAGCTGGGACAATAGATGTATAGTGTGTCATTAAGTGAAAATTTACATGCATTTTAAAACACTGATGTAAATGTGTATTTGTTCATGGAAACAGGTATTCAGACAAAGGCTGGCTGAACTTCAGAGACCATCTCCCGGTTCTCAGAGTTGTGGTTGGGGACACAAACCGAACTGGTTCAGAGGCCCAGTTTTACGTGGGAAATCTGCGCTGCCATGGTGATCGTGAGTAGACATGTTTTCATGCATAGTTAGTTCAAAGCAAAGGATTTTCTTCTTAGCTACTAACAAATCACAGAATATGGTCAAAGATAGCAAATAAAGATCTAATGAGGGAAGCCCAAGATCCAGTGAAACGCTGTCTCTATTGCTAGAAGCCTAACTTCCTGAGTGTGGGTCACGTAAGTGTCATGTCCTATCTGATCATAGGAAACACCTGGAACACTGTGTCCTTCACAAAGCCAACCTACTTGAAGTTTCCCACTTTCAAACCGGGTACGAGTGCTGACATCTCCTTCCATTTCAAAACCACTGCTAAGTACGGCGTCTTCCTGGAGAACTCGGACGACCGCCACCGTAACTTCATCCGAGTGGAACTTAACAGTAAGCTGCAATAGATGAAGGACAGCTCGGTCTGTCCGCCATGAGATTATTGAAATATAAGGATCTGTGAAATGATCTGCCTCACTATGGGAGCTCTGGGCAGAATATCCTCATTTGAGTTGGGAAAATAACCTCAGTGTTCTGCTGGTCTCCCAACTCCCAGCCACCACGAACGTGCTCTTCGTCTTCATGGTGGGTGATGGCATCATCAACGTCACCCATCGCTCACCGTTGCCACTCAACGATGACGAGTGGCACTTTGTCCAGGCGGAGATCAATGTGAAGGGGGCTAGGCTGAAGGTAGACTACATGCCATGGGCAGTGCGGCGCTTTCCTGGACAGACTTCCGTCAGGATGAAGTTCACCCAGCCCCTCCTTGTGGGTGCGTTGTCTAACGTTTAGCAGCTGTTGATTAAATTAGTCAGATTATTCCTCGTCTCTTTCTTCATGTGATAGCTAATATTTAATAAACCCAGCTTCCGAAGTCAGTACCATCAAGTCAGTAGGAATATCACATGAATTTATTGGAAATATTTTTACTTTTGCTTTCAACAATAAATTTTGTCTTCAAAATGAAACTGAAATTTTGTCATACATAATAAAATTATGGCATCTCCAATGCTGATGCAAAATGAGGCAATCCTTCTCAGATAGCTCAGCCAGTGAGGTCAGCTTTAGTAACTGTTTACCTGTTGTTTCATAATTATTGTAAATCATCATGTCTTTTAAGTCAAAATGTGATTTCTAATAAAGGTGTCTTTTTCAGATAGGCAAACCTTTCAGAAGTTATACAGGGTTTTCATACAAACTTGATCCTGGTATTTCTCTCAGATTCTCTGGTTGTCAAAAGTCAAAAACCAGCAAGGCCGAGATTCTTCCCTAGTCTTTCACCCTTAAATGCCCAGTTCCATTTTCAGTTCTCAAAAATCACATTGATTGAACTGGCATCTGGAATATAGGTTTAAACCTGTACTTGAAATAAACAATTTTACCGTGTCTGGTTCTTGGGCGAGATGTTTGAATGTGTGTGTGTGAATACATATAGTTTATGCCTGACATTTAAATTGGCATTAAGTGGCTGTGAAAGAATCAGTTGTTGCATGCTTTTAAAAGCCTTATATTTCCTGTCCTCTTCTGTTAGGGGCGGCCAAATCAAGGCTGAGGGCATTTCTGGGCTGCCTGAGAGGATTGCGGATGAATGGTGTGCCTGTCGACCTGGCAGGAAAAATTAATGAAGCAGATGGGATCCGGCTGAACTGCACAGGCCAGTGCTTAAATGCCACCATACCTTGTCGGAATGGTGGACGATGCATGGAAGCCTATGCCTCTTATTTCTGCGACTGCAACAACACTGCCTTCGAGGGCTATTATTGCCACAAAGGTACCGTGCAAAGGACCAAAGGACTCACACCCCAATTAAAGACTGCATACAAAGGACAACAGACGTTATGCTCCAATCTAAATCTGCATGCAAAGGATGAAACACCTTATAGTCCAGTCAATGGTTGCATGCATCTGAAAGAGAATAAATTGACATCTCTTTCTCTCAAAATGTTTCGTATGATATTGTGCTGAAAAAATGTCCTGAAAGCTTTCCTATGTTTATAAGAGCCAAAAATGTAATCAGTACAGACAACATAAAAATAAATTGCCTCAGATCAGGCCGCCTGTAATGTGTGAATCTCTAAAAGGATATATCGTAGTGTTTTGTGTCTTTATTTAAATCAATTCCATAGAACAGTATTTAGTAATGTGAGTTTTAACAGAGACTCATGATTATTTTTTTTTAATCCCATCATTCTTGAGTTAACAATCTTGCTATTTCTTATTTTCCCAAGACATTGGGGCTTATTTTGAGGCAGGGGCATGGATGCGCTACAACATCCGGAATGAGGCGATTTCTGATGAGAGCCAATGGGCTTACTGGCTGGATCCTCATAATTTCAGCTTGGGCTACAACCAGACCAATGACAACATTGAGTTCAGCTTCAGCACCACCCATACCCCTGCTGTGCTGCTCTATATCAGCTCGTTTGTGAGGGACTACATTGCAGTCCTCCTCAAATACGACGGTATGGTCAGAGATGGGTTAGTCAGCATAGAGGGGTGTCAAAAACATGTGTGTCTGCCTTCATTTAGTATGCTACTTCATCTTTTTTATAAAAAAATATTATCTTTTGTTATGTTGGTAGCGAAATTTAAGGGAGTTTTATGTCTGCATTTTGCTTTCCCATAATCTAGATATCCACATGACCCTGACTAAGATAAATGATTTGAAAATTGATGGATGGATATTCTGCTTATTTTAGGTGCAAAACACTATTTTATACATAATACTGTACTAAGCCTCCCCAGATTATGATGAGGTTACGTTACTATAAATCTATCATAAGGCAAAAATATCGAAAGGTGAAAATGCACCTAACCTAACAAACATTACCCTACAGTTAATAATTAACACAAAACCTATTTTATAATAAAGTGTTGAATATCTTTTGTGATTTATTAAATAATGTACTGAAAGTGGAAAGACAGGATTGAATTGGAATGCCCATTGGAATACACAACCCAGGCAAAATATCATAACACAGACCAGCATAACTCAGGGAGGGTCTATATTTTTATTTTGCTTCTTCCTGCTCTTTTAGGTACTGTAGCACTGAGGTATCGTCTGGGCCTGATTACTCATAAATTTCAAGTGTCCCCCAGGAACCTGGCTGATGGATACCCCCACTACATCAACATCACCAGGCACAACAGAACCGTACGAATACAGGTGCCCTGTGCGCTTCGTAACACTTGCACCATCTGAGCAGAGCAATCTTTCCAATTGACATTAAAGAACCTGGACAGATCCTGAGTTTCAAAACTAGGTGTAATGTTTATAATATGACCTGAAATAGTTCAGATCTATGATAACATATCCTGATTTTTTTTTTTTACAGGTGGACTTCGCAGAGACAATCAAAGAACATTTGGCAGAGATAGACATTAGGTTTGACTCCCCCAAGTCAATGTTTCTTGGCCGAGTCATGGGTAAGCTGGTTTATAGACTTCTCACTGTACCTAACATGCATTATACATATACAGTTAATACATAGTCAGTAAATTTGTTATTCATATAAATGAAAATCTAAAGAGAAAATTGCCTCTTTTGACTTGACCCTTGCTTAAACTTCATGCTATCTGCCGTACCTCGTGTACCCATCTCACTGTGGGCACCTGTCATTGTCTAACAAGGTGATTATTGTTGCAATGACAGGGAATGTCTGAAAATTCAATTTTTGACAATTAAAAGGCATATAAAATTTTAATGCTTGTCTAGCTACAAATCATGAGTACCTGTCAATACTGTTCAAATGGACATGGCTTGATAATAATAACATGGTAAATGGACTGCATTTATATAGCGCTTTTCTACTCTTCCAAGTACTCAAAACGCTTCACAATTTATGCCTCACATTCACCCATCCATACACACACACAATGACACACCGGTGGTGGAGGCTGCCATGCAAGGTGCCAACCGGCACACCAGGAGCACTTTGGGGTTCAGTGTCTTGCTCAAGGACACTTTGATGGGGTCAGGAGGAAGCGGGGCTCAAACCGCCAACCCTCTGGTTGCCAAATGATAGCACTGCCGTCTGCACCACCAACTTTCCAAAATCCAGACATTCAGCAGTAGTGTATTACAGAGTTTATTTCTATCACTGCATTATTCTCAATAAACCCAGAGACTCTGAGACAGAGTACACATTCCATTTCGTATACCTCCGTGGAAAAATATGGGGTAGTATGTTGCATAGTGCTTTGATAGCCTCTCCACAGTATTCACCAGTAATGTTTTTATCCTTACACAGAGGTGGGGGACATTGACTATGAGATTCAGAGACACAACTCCCCAGGCCTGATTGGCTGCATATCAGGAGTGCGATATAACATCTATGCCCCACTCAAGACCTACTTCCGCCCCAATGAAACACACCCGCCTGTTACAGTGCAGGGTTTTGTTTCGGAGTCCAACTGTGGAGTCTTCCCCCCAGTGCTGGGTCTGGTGCCTCTGTCAGCTGACCCATGGTACACCGGATTAGGTGAGACCTCATTTCCCAAAATGCCATTAAACGTCCAGTTATCGTTACTCACCACTGCCTTATGATATTTTTAAGATCTGAAATGTGACCAGAAATAAAAATAACAGTGCTGCATATGAGAGATTTCTTACAGCTAGACTAAACAGATGCCCTTTGTACAGTGCTAATGTAGTTCTTATGGTAATTAAGGAATGACTTGTGCCTCTATCTGATGTCCATTCATTTGTCATTGCAGTGTTCTACTACATCCATGATGACTTATCAAGTCCGCAAATGATAGCTCGTAAGTTATGACATATGACAGAATGTTTTTGAGTGCTCAGGGGAGGTGGGGATTGTTATTCCCTTCCTATGTGTGTGTATGTGTGTGTTTGTGTGTGTGTGTGTGTTTGTCTATGTACATACACAGTGGTGGGCACAAGTAACTGAAAAGTTAGCTTCAATAATTGGTAACCCGCTAAATCCAAAATTTAATTTGATAACACTGAAACCACTAAAAATTAGCAGAAGCAAACAATAACTGTGAACTACTGACTTTTGTTATACCAATTTAGCTTTGGTTTGGTTTTTTGCTATGAAAACCTTAAAACACCTATAGAGCTAAAATTTTAACGTGTTTAATACCTAAGTTCCCATCTAACGGACTGGAATGATTACCAGGGGGCATTTAAGGACTTATCAATTGAGAATCATTGGATTCTGTGCTATACTACCATTTCACTTTATTGGCCAAAAAATGTTCACAGAACTAAATTGATCCACCAACAGTTTCTCTAACGAAAAAGTTACTTTCATTGATTAGCGGTATATAATATACATTAGTCATCCAACCACACTGGAGTTTCAGAATCATGCTACTGTATATAGACTTTCTTTAAAATAAATATATAAACTGCCTTTAAATTCATCAGGAAACGAAATTCTTCATTCGTCTTCATTCAAAGAGTTACGCTCTTGTTATTTCATAACATATATCACATCACACAAATGTAAAGCACCTTGGAGCGACTCTGTTGAATGGTGCTATAAAGAAATGAATTGAATTTCATTCACACTGTTTATAATGTATCCAGAAAGGTAAATCCAAAGCTACCCTATGTTATAAAAATGTTCAACATTTTTCAAAAGACATATTTGCTCTGGTCTATGGCAGCAGACCATAGTGTAATACTTTTGAAATGTCTAAATGGTAATAATTATTGCTATATTTCCTTAAAATGGATTTTGACTTTGACTTCCATGGATGCTTAATCAGATAAAAATATCTACTGTCGTTGAAAACTAATGATTTTCATGCACAATTACAAAGAAAATGCATTACTGTATTGTACTATTTAATATTACCTTGGTATTTTAACTATTAAATATCAACCTAGAAGACACTTCCATCAAGGTGTAAACATACAGAAATGATATTGTCTCTCTGCACAACGTACAATGAAATGTCAAAAGCGTTACTCCTGATTGGTGAAACCTAAAAAACCACAGCACAGAACTCATGCAAATTAACTGTGGTAAACTTTAGACTGATTGAATCCTGAAAAGGACTGAAAAGTCATTTAGATTGCAGAACTTGCTAAGTTTTGTTTACTACGATAGGGTTAAAATGTTTTAGTATAACTTATTGTCTTAAACTAGCTTCACCAGTTTCCTTCCACAGTTGAAATATCTGCAACTTGGAGTGCCTGAATTTATCATAGCCTATGCATGAGTGTAATGGCGTGGAAAAGAGTTTGAGATGGGGAGGGGCACAATTAATAATTCAAATATAATGGATTGTTTATTGGGGGGATGAATTAAGTCAAATTAAATATTGGGGGGGCATGTTCGCCCTGGTTCCTACATCCCTGTATGAGTGTAAGTGTGTATGCACCCTGCAATGGTGTCCAGGGTTGGTTCCTGCCTCACGCCAATTGCTAGGCCTATATACATACAAACAATCTACAGTATGTTACTGTTGGGATTTATGAGCATGTATGGTCATTGTACTAGTTATACTGTCTCTGGTGGTTATTTCTTGTCAACAATTTAAAGTTGCCAATATACATGAAGTTGCTCATAATGGTGTTATTTATGGCTTAATTTGTACTGCTGCTTTCTATCCTTGTCTGTCCCTAAAACAGCTTGTTTATTTTTCCCAGTCTTTGTGTTCATAGCACTGTTGGTGGTATTCGGCGCTCTTTACGCCGTGTACGGTTATCTGTACCGCTACAAGGGCAGCTACAGCACTAACGAGCCAAAAATAGTGGAGTCACCCAGCAGCGCTAAGCCGCTCACAGAAACAGAGCCGCCACGCAGGAAATCGAAAGAGAGGAGCCTGCCTAAGATTCAGGAAGAGCTGGCAAGCGAATGAAATGGCACAGCCGGATGGAGACTACGCGAGTAGCCATTTCACACCCGCCCGCATACAGTACTTGTGTATTTACTCTTTCTATTCACATATCATGTTCATGTATATCTCCTTTTGTTCTTCTTTTTTATTTACATCAGACTCAGTGTTATTACGGGATATGACGTACATACTGTATCTGCAGATTACAGCTCATCTAGGCAAATCAAAACCCAGCCTCACAAATCATCACATGACAGATCAAGCAAAGTGCCTGGAAATATTTGAATCCTTCCATGGGTTTTGTTCTCATTTTGAAATAAGGTGGAAACATACTAGTTCTAATGTTTTGTTGATCTTTAAAATAATGAAACATAAAAGAAAAGAGGGGAAAATGTAATAAATGAGACTCTTCTGACAGCATGCCGTCTAGATAAACTTAAGTTGTGGTTAGGAGTGTATTCTGAAGGATTTATGTAATGAAATGGATTATATAGATTACATACTATATTTATTTAATACACATTAATTAATTGGTGTACTTTTCAGGTGCTCTTTTTTAAACCAAAAACGTCCACTCTTCAGGACTTCATTTATAATGTTTTTGTTTGCATGTGTGAAAAGGCAGTAATAAGTGGACAAACAAATCTAAACTAGATGTAAGGCTAGAGCTTGGGTCTGAGGCCGCGGAAGGGGAGGTCTGGTCTGAGCGGCTGGGCCTGATGCTCCCACAGGCCTCGGCAGGAGAAGCTGCGGGGAGGCGTGATGCCAGGATAATAACCTGAACAGACAAGGTCCTTGGTTTAATGTTTACACTCCATGGATTTACAGAAGTGAAAAACGACTGCATTATGAATATCAGGAAGCTATACTGACAGAAATATGTGTGGAACAGGAAAAAGACTGATGTATTTTATAGCTATTTTTTTAACTAGCTAAAAGGATGCATTTCAAAGTGGTTAAAAGTGGCTGCAGGGGTATGTGTTGATGCATTGGATTGGAGTTATTTAGTGGAGTGGACCTGTTGAATTTGTTAGCTGTTTACAGACACAGCTGATAAGTCGGTGCTCTTTCCAAGCTGTTTCCACAGCTGTTCCGCGGAACGGCATTTGAGGAGTCGGGTTGGAAAGTCTAAACTTTATACAATCAGGACAACCCAATCCACTACACCGATGGAGTCTTTTTGAAACATGTTTAGACAACCACTCAAACACAGTTGTGCACACACATCAGTTTTTAAAATATATATATATATATATACATATATACTCACACGCACACGTGAAGGACTGCAGTGATTTAACATCTGCACATCTGTACATTTGGCTTACTAGACTGATAGCATAGATTTGCCATATTGCTGCTAGCTGCTTGCCACAAGATAGCAACTGTGATGTCAGCACAGTGTAAAGTATAGCTATGCATAGCACAGCATGCCGAAAAAAAGCAGTTCCCAATCAGTCAGCTGCTTCCAGCATAAACGTCAGCTTTATTGTAATGGGTGAGTCATAAAGGTATTGTGCACATATGGAACTAGAAAATATGTATTTAATGTTTTTATGGTTCTTGTTTCTATAAAAGAGCAAAAAGAAAAATCTAATGTACTTTTCACTGCCATTGCCATGACAATGACTGCTTACAGCAAAGTCTGTTATTCTCATGTTTATAGAAAACCACCATAGCAGACTCTCCCCATGTATGTGCGCCAGATATTGGTGGGCACCTACTTCCTATTTCCTGTTTGAAAGCATGCGTTTCTCTGTGCTAGAGAGCTTGCTTCCTGCCATGTCTGTGCTTTGGAGCCGCCAGCCTGCTGCTATTGCCTGTTGAAGCTGTTTGTGTGTGATCCACGTGTGTGCGAGTGGTGGAGGTCCGTTGTGTTGTCTCTGGAATGTGCATTGACATCAGTGGCCTGGTAGCATATAGTGAGTCTTTCTGAGCTAAGTTCTCTAATATCCACTTTTCCTATAGCTATAGTGGGTGGCCCAAGTTGTCCTTCTTCTGGTAAGATGGTTTACTTAAGAGAACTATTTTTGTTATTTATTTTTTTATGACTCTGTAAGGCCAATGAATAGAGAGCATTATATGAAACACAACATACATTTAACAGAGCCTCACTTGTAAAAAAAACATTTTTTAAAACTAATCCTAAAATGTAAAATTCAGAGAATTCAGAGAAAAAAATGTGAATATTGTTATCAAACTGTTGTCACAACACTGTGGAAAACATAGAGAATTATGACTTTTTTTTAATGTTCTGACTGACAGGTGCGATAGGGCCACCCTTCTGTGTTATTGCTGCACTCAGATTAAGTATGTTTTGTCTTTGTTTTTGTCTTAGTTCCATTATGCATCCATTGTAAGTTACCATAAGTAAATGGAAAATGGCTTGTAGAACTGAATATAAAAATACACTTCAATAAAGAAAATTAAAGGAGATCTGAGTTTTGTATGTTTGTGATGAAAACTGTATTTAAGCATGATATAAGACAACCTGACTACAAACAGAAAATGGTTGAAAACTGTATTGTACTGTATACTTGTGAATCCATTTTCTGGAACTGCATGTCCTATTCAGGATCACGAGGGATCCAGCGTCTATGGGTACCAGGCAGGGAACAACCTAGGATGGGGCACCAACCCATCACAGGGCACACTCACCATTCTCTCTCTCTCTCTCTCTCTCTCTCTCTCTCTCTCTCTCTCACACACACACACACACACACCCCTATGGACAATTTTGTAACTCCAATCAGCCTCAGCATATTTTTGGACTGTGGGGGGAAAACAGAGTACCCAGAGGAAACCCCATGATAACACATGGAGAACATGCAAACTGCACATGGAACCCTGGCAGAGATTCAAACCAAGGTCCCAAAAGTGTGAGGTGGCAGTGCTGACTCCATACCACCCATACTGATAAATATATATTGCAAATACATAAAAATGCACTCACATATTCTCGATGAGAAAAGTTTTTGCATTTCCATACTTTCAAAGGGTACCATTATGACCAAGTAAATATAATAGTCCCATTAAAAGGACCTGTGGGGATTCATTCACAGTGAATTATACTGTAGGAATGATATAGTGAATGATATATTAAAGCTTTAAAACATCACCAAAGCCTGAAACCTCATTATGCTTTTAAATGATCAAAATAGCAAATGTATTTATTTTTGTGAGTGGCAGAAGGGAAGATGCCTAAATGTACTGCTCCCTAATACTCCCTATCCATCCATCCATCCATCCATCCATCCATCCATCCATCTTCTTCCGTTTATCCGAGGTCGGGTCGCGGGGGCAGCAGTCTCAGCAGGGAAACCCAGACTTCCCTCTCCCCGGCCACTTCCTCCA
>JABFDZ020000097.1:15244059-15266405 GCA_019775955.2 Pollimyrus isidori
TGCTGGGATGCCAGTCAATCACAGGGCATAAGACAGGCTTAGGCCTTGCTGGGATGCCAGTCAATCACAGGGCATAAGACAGGCGCCGGCCCTGCTGGGATGCCAGTCAATCACAGGGCATAAGACAGGCTTAGGCCTTGCTGGGATGCCAGTCAATCACAGGGCATAAAACAGGCGCCGGCCCTGCTGGGATGCCAGTCAATCAAAGGGCGTAAGACAGCCGTAAGCCCTGCCGGGTTGCCAGCCAGCACAGGGGATCAGACAGGTGAAGGCCCTGTTGGGATGCCAGTCAATCAAAGGGCATAAGACAGCCGTAGACAGTGCTGGGATGCCAGTCAATCACAGGGCATAAGACAGCCGTAAGCCCTGCTGGGATGCCAGTCAATCACAGAGCATAAGACAGCCGTAGGCCCTGCTGGGATGCCAGTCAATCATAAGCCATAAGACTGGCGCCGGCCCTGCTGGGATGCCAGTCAATCAAAGGGCATAAGACAGCCGTAGACAGTGCTGAGATGCCAGTCAATCACAGGGCATAAAACAGCCATAGGCCCTGCTGGGATGCCAGTCAATCACAGGGCATAAGACAGGCTTAGGCCTTGCTGGGATGCCAGTCAATCAAAGGGCATAAGACAGCCATAAGCCCTGATGGGATGCCAGTCAATCACAGGGCATAAGACAGGCGCTGGCCCTGCTGGGATGCCAGTCAATCACAGGGCATAAGACAGGCTTAGGTCTTGCTGGGATGCCAGTCAATCACAGGGCATAAGACAGGCTTAGGTCTTGCTGGGATGCCAGTCAATCACAGGGCATAAGACAGGCGCCGGCCCTGCTGGGATGCCAGTCAATTACAGGGCATAAGACAGGCTTAGGCCTTGCTGGGATGCCAGTCAATCAAAGGGCATAAGACAGCTGTAAGCCCTGCTGGGATGCCAGTCAATCACAGGGCATAAGACAGGCGGTAAGCCCTGCTGGGATGCCAGTCAATCACAGGGCATAAGACAGGCGCCAGCCCTGCTGGGATGCCAGTCAATCAAAGGGCATAAGATAGCCGTAGGCCCTGCTGGGATGCCAGTCAATCACAGGGCATAAGACAGGCGTAGGCCCTGCTGAGATGCCAGTCAATCAAAGGGCATAAGACAGGTGTAGGCCCTGCTGGGATGCCAGTCAATCACACATGTCCTATACACAGCCTATTTTGGCCAATCATGATTGTTCTGTACGCAATTGTGGCTTTCCAGTATGATTTTTTCAGCAACACCAACATTAGGTAATTCAGTTTTACTGTTCAAAAGGAACTGCAGACCCCTGAAGCGTTCATAGGAAAGAATGAAATGTTTCATTGACTTGAATAACGGTTGGCGTGGTTGTTGGTTTGAACTCCATGTCTATGACAGGTTCACTGCGACTCTCTTGTACTGAATAACCAGTCCGTATATTATATAAGAATAATCAAGGTATTAAAAATGCCAGTAAGAAAAGCCTGTATATCAATAACTTCTTTAAAACTGACATTTATTTATGCAGTTATTTGGCCATGGAGTGGCATCAGGACAACTTTTCTTGCAAGTAACACACACATAACACAACTTAGTAAACAGAAAACATGGTGGTTATGAGTCTAGATGGTCCGCCTTGTCTTACAAGGAGTACTGAGAAGAAACCCACGCAAAGGATATTAGCTTCAGTGCTGTTTTTTGCGGATTTTCTTTACATTTTTATCTTGTAATTTCATGGTAACTCAAGCAAAACTTCACCTATTAGCTTTTATACCCATGCTGGCTCATTGCTCATCTTGCAAACTGTCTGCCTCTGCATGTGTGCTGCTTTGGACAATAAGGGTTTGCTAAATAAATAAATACTTGTAAATGTTTAACACTAAATCAGGTTTCGTTGTGGGATACTGCAGAGCCTTTCTGTTCCACAGAATTATTCAGATACTTCTACTTTCATCTAGGTGGAAGAACAAATTTGGTGCATTGAAGACGGATTTCAACTGAAACGATTAAGTCATTTTGGGGCTAAAAATAAAGGTTAAGACATATCTAGAAACAGCAAGGAACAAAATCAACAACTGTACGCCAGTACAGAGCAGAATATTAAATGTACTGGTGCCCCCACAGGTGGAAAGGATGCGTGAAAACTGTATGGTAACCAGTAAAGGGATGTGAGGAGACTTACACTCATGATCACACTGGCAGAACTTCTCACAAAAATTCTGAGTCATCACACAAGGGCAGGAATTGTCACATGGGTGATCAGGGTGGTCACATGGCTGGTAATTGTAGACCTGATTGGATGAATTATCTGAAGGCAGAACAATGCATATAACAAATTAAAGAACATAAAGAACTTAAATTAATCACAAGCTTAGAATTTTAGAACATAATATGGAAAAATGCACTGGAAGTGGACACCTTTCATGTAGTTCTACAGTTGACAACAACAGTGGTCTAACAATTGTTCATATCTTGGTCAAAGTTTGTATCCAATATCACTGTTTTACACAAAAGCATCTTTGAAATCTCGTTCCAAATACAGAGTTCTAAAGCAACGTAGGTTTCCCTGAATACTGGATCTGGCTCCTTTCTGAATTATTCAGGTGTTAGTATGGAACGTAATAATTACATTTAAACGAAAAAATGAATCTTTATTTTCATCATACGCAATAGAATGAAATTGGATGCAGTCCCTTAAGTGCAAACTGAAAGGCGAAAGCTTGAGCTGCTGTGACTGTGCACGCCGCCATGACCATGAACAAGGAGCCATGACCATGAACAAGGAGCCTATTCCACAGGCCATGGACACAAGAAAAAAAATGCATACAGTAAATTCTAGTTATCAACTTACCTTTTTTCAGTTGAATCTTTGCCCACAGCCTAAAAAAATCGAAACATTTATTGAATTGCGCTTATATTATTATACTCTACTCCACCAATTAAGCATTTTTAGGCCTTTATAATTACAAAAAACACAGAAGGTCAACCAGCAACTGTATCAAGAAACATATACAATCCTAAGTCATGGCACAAGCGATTGTGCAGGACAAACACTCCACTAAGATGCTTTAACTAAACTCAGATACTCCATGCCGCCAACGTTCAACTGCTTGCCTGTGCTTCCTTTTCTTCTTTTGAGGAGAAACGGCCCCTTCCTCCAGGGGCACTCGGTGGATGAGAACCTCCTTCACAGCAAAGTCATACACCTGGGAACGGAATATGGAGCTTGACTGAAACAGTCCTGCCCACTCAAAACTGTAAGCTACTCAGGGGTAGATGGCTGTTAAACATCTGCTGGTCCAGCACAAGTCTATTTCTTGCTGTTAACTGACCCAGAATGGACAACATGTACCTGTTCAGTGAACTTACTGCCAACAACAGCTGCTTAAATGCTACAACAAAATGCAGGAATCTGAAAACCAAAGCAGAATAGTGTGATGGATTATTTTTAAAGTCTCCTGACAGGCGCTTGGAGTCCAACAGCTACCCTGCAAAAGCCATTATTTGTACAAAGTGACTTTGAGTGACTAAGCAGAGATTGGTAGACGTCTGAAGCTGACATCGTTTCATCTTCTTCCTTAAGGATAGGCATTTTCTGGTTGATTGTCATGCAGTTTGCATGTTACAGCTGAATAAGGCTCCTTTCTGATCTGTCCAGCATATCAAAGCTGCATTTTTCTGCAGATGAAGGCTTGCTGTGGCCCAAGTGCATGGGTAGCAATCTGTTTGTGCAACGTCCTAATTAAATAGTTCATAAAATGCAAACAAGTTATTTATCTTTTTCTAGGCACAGCAGTTTGCAGCACTAATTATTACATATTAGCCTACAAATTAAGCAGTGATGTTGTTGCTGTTCTTTAAAACTGACTCTTAATAGAACTTGGAACAAGAAAACTGACATTACACCCAGCTAGGAGAAAACAAGATGGCACTTTTTTGTACATTAAGACAAAATCTAAATGTAATCAATGTGCCATTATTATCAATAGAGTGAAAGCAGTTCCTGGAAGAAAAGTGGTGTGTTTATCACCTAAGCAAAGACAAACACACACCCCAGTTAAACAACTTTGCAACATAGTGTACATCAATGGTCAGGTAAAAGACAGTCTGAGACTTAAACTTTTAGTTTTTTGATGCCCAAAGGCTCAGTTTCAAAAGGTTTTTGATCACATTTATTCTGAGGAAAAGAGTGAAATTCTAGTGCCAAGGTTTCAGGTGGATGGGGGCGTACAATTATTATAAAATAAGAGGGTTTGCTGTGGTAATGACACTACTGGCTTGGCTGTAACTGTGCACATTTCCTCACTGCATGGAGACTTCTGACCACTGCAGTGACTTGAGTTGTAGTGACAGATTCTGATCCATCAGAAGTTTTCAAAACTGTCTGTTGGTGAGAAGGCATATCCACTGCACATCAGCTGTCTGAAATCTCTGGCACTGGTGCTACTGTAGGTACTACTAGTTAACAAAACACTGACATGCAATTACTGTTCTAGTCAAATTTTAATGAACAATGATCAATATCAGGCATTTCTGGAGTAAATAAATCTATAAAAGACACTAATGTGAAAGAAGCACAATTTATTCCTAATGCTGGATGTGATAAATCTCTATTTTAATATTAAGCAAGTACTACTCCTTAATTACTTGCCCATGTAATTCTGAGATATTATGTTATCTGTTTCTAAAGATTAACCTTGTTGTAGGATATATTACATGCAAATAAAGTTTTACAAAAAAAAGATTCTCAACGTTATGAAGATAATAATCAGAGATGCATATAACTTTTATACAAGTACATAATCTCCGTATAAAGGAAACGCGCAGCAAGGTCTTGTGGTAGCAGCACAAATACATATTTACTTTACGTGCATTTGTGCCGTTAAACTAAAATTACCATGTATTTCAACTTTTATGTAGCTAGTTTGTACTTCTTCTGCAGTATAAAGGCTAAAATACACACTGGTTTCCGGTCGTAACAGTGCAAATGCTGAATAGCGCACATGGCTTTACACTGTAAATGTGTGCTGTCCTGCAGCGGCTGGCCCCGTGTGACATAATGCGCTGGTCCGTGGCAGGTGGGCAGCTGCTTTATCTCCCACATAAATTTGCTGCAGGGAACCCAGGGACATGGGAGGTGTAGTTGCAGGCCTTTGCCACGGGGTGTCACTCGAAGGCAGACAGACACAGCTGCACATTACAGCCTGTTACGGGCCCCCCCTGCCCCCCCTCCGACCGCTCCCCCTGTTACCACCCCATTAACCTCTGCCTGCCAACTAAGGATCTGGCAAGGCCCCATTAAGCGGGGGAGGGAATGGACACTGCACTGGAGTTGGTTTCTGCGTTTCCAGTCACAGAAACCGCAGGCGGAGGACGAGAGGGGAGCACAGACGTAAGCAGGGTATTAAGTGACACTGTACAGGAACATTGTGTGTTTTTTTTTCCTTACAGCCCATTGGGTAATTTCTTTTCCCTGCCAAGTAGCTGGCTTACAACAGCTTTGTGTCTCCACCAGTAGTAAACTGAGAAATTGAAATCTCTAAACACGCCGACGTGCAGGAACTTCCCCCACGCAAAAAGGCTGCGAACAAGCGCTGCGGCCGAGTGCGACCGGGGAGCCTGACCCATAAATTTACATGAGCAATTGGCAGGACCAAGGATGTGCAATTTCGTACATCTGATCGAAAGCAGATTCCTCTACTGTAGGTGGCATCCAGGGAGCGGACAGAGGACGGGCTACGCAAATGCTCCGACTGCACTGCGCCTACCTGCTTACACGTCTTCGTACCGATGAGCCGGGAGATGGAGCAGAAGTTGTTGGAGTAGGTGCCATGCAGAACCCGGAAGAGGGACTCCTCAGAACCGCTCCACTGGACTGGGGCCTCCCCGTCGTCTCCTGCTTCCCCGGGGTGCCTCATCTTGATGGGAGTTTGGCACCGGGAATTCCCCTCTGCAAGAGAGATGCAGGTCACCTGAGATCCCGGGGATATAATGAGTGTACAATCCTCCGTGCTGTTATCAGTCACTGCGATGGGGCACCTTGTGTGTCGAGAGTGCAGAACGGAGAAACACGACTGGGGCTGCGGCATCCCGATGCCTGACCCCGGGTTTGAGTTTGTAAGGATGTTTGACGTGGGCAAGGTTGGGTGGGGGGGGGGGAGGAGTTGACAGCGCGACAAGCGAGACTCTCACGCGGAGGAGCTGAACTTGGGCCTTTGCTGTTGACGTGGGGAGGGGGTCTTTTGGGTTTCGCCAAAGAACCGAGTCCAAGCCTGAGGCTGAGGCAGTGTACCGCCACTTGGGGTTTGCTCCCAGAGTGTCTGTTCCGTTATGATTGTGCAACAACGACGGCTTACCCCCCCCCCCATCTGTTTTTCGACATTCTACTCAAGATACAGGCCAAACCCCAACCCATTTGCTCCTGGTCCCCCCATTTTTCTCTCTGAAGGGGGAAAAAAAACAACTGTCAGCAGAACCTGATACTCCGATTCCTCTCATTGCTTTCTGAAGCATATCTGTCGATAGGAACTGAAATTTTGGGGTGTGGGGATGATTTTTTTTTTCCTGTTATCAAAGTGTGACGGAAAAGTTTTTTGTGTGGAGAACAACGGGACACAGATGTTTTCATGTCTGACTCGCCCTTTGCAAATGCTGCTTTATATTTTCCTTATCTTCCTTTAAAGTAAATTTAATCTCAGCAAATTTACTTATTTAAATATTGTTTTCGGTTTTTTTTTGGAAGGTGGGGTGCTCTAAGAAGCTTCTATGATATTCTGTGCAGCGTCACAAAGGAACCCAAATGAGGAGCTTTTGGAAGGACATTGTCCTGTTTTTATGCTTGTGGGGAAGCCGTGAATCAGCGGTGCGTCTGGCTGGAAAGTCCAGACTCTAGTCGATGTGACCTACGCAATGGAATGTGCTTTCTGAGCAATGGGATGTCCTTACGGCTAGCTTTCCGCTTCCCACGAGTGCCTTGCCAATGCCGGGCAGCTCTGAGGACCCAGTCCTCCGGCTCACCTGAGGAGCTGGTGGTCTCGTGGTCACTGTCTCCGTCCTTAACTTCCGCGGTGGAGACAGAAGGCCGCGGACCGGCGGAGTTGGGAAGTCGGACTTGCCTCCGGCGCCGTCGGGACCGCTGCGACTTGAGCATGTTCTGATCGGCAAACTCCCTCGCTCCTTTCTTTAGAGAGATGGAGAGGAGGAAGACGAGGAGGTGGCACATATGAAAGCTGCAGAAACGCACATTGTGCTCTCCTGTAACGCTGGTGGTGCTGTCAGAACACTCAGAAAGAAAGGAATAATAATACATAATAACCAAGACGTAAAAGCAGGGTTACATAGTTAAAAAAACAAAGGTTTAACCCTAGTCCACACTGATTACCAGTGGTGGAAAGTTCAGATTAGTTCAGGATTCAGAAAGTACAAATCCAGACCAAGATTTTGTTTCAACCATCCAGTTGAGTACTCTGTGGCTGTGACTCTTCATATGCACTTGGTGGGTTGAAACAGAATTTTGGTCTGGATTTGTTCTTACTGAACCTGAACTTTTCACCTCTGCTGATTACCGTGCAAACAAATAGTCAAGTGTGCCCATTAAACCCCCCCCCCCTCAGCCCAGTAGGGCCTGAGAGACACATCAGAGTGGTGTGACTGGCAACCATAAGGGGGCAGTGCAGAGGATGACTTATTAATCTTGTTTCCCTTCACTGACTTAAACTATCACTGACTGTTCCTTACTGGCACTGCATAATTCCAGAGAAACTGATTTTTCTTTTCTTTTGCCCCAACTAGATAGTGAGCTTGTGTGTGAGCTAGTGCGTGTTAGCTGCTATACCCTTGAGGTAGCGTCTAGCCTAAAAAGCTAGAGCGAGAAGAACTACCAAGAAGCATGTTTTAAAACATCATATATCACATGAAACAGCATGAAACTGCATGAAGGCTCAGTGGGCAGGTCTGTAGTCTTTTACCTCCAGGGCCGGGAGTCAAATTCCCAGCCCTGGCTTTGCATGCAGAGATTTGCATGATTCCCATGTGTTTGCGTGGGTTTCCTCCCATAGCTCAAAAAGATGCAGTTAGGCGACTGGTGTCTTGAAATTGCTCTGTGACAGACTAGCATACCACTCAGGGTCTCTCTTCCTTATGGAAGATGTCTGGGTGTAAGCAACCTAAGATTATTAAAGACTTCTGCGGGAGGTTCCCCCTACCTGCAGCAGAAAGCATTCAAGTCCACAAGGTTCTGACTCCACCCGGATCTCCTTGTTCTTCCTCTTGTACACGTTGGGAGTGGTGTGAAAGGCTGCACGTAAACATAACCATCACTGTACACCAACCGGACAGGACCATGCTGATCACATGACACCGTGTACCAGAGGCATCCAATGTCAAGAGAACAAGAGCGGGAGGCAAAGGAGTACGAGGGGAGAAAAGGTAGAAGGGGCAGTGGAGGGAGACAAAGTCAAAAAGTGAGATTACGGTGGAGGAAGCAGTCGTATTTGAAGCAGCGCCTGCAGAACAGCGTATGGAAGGAGTGCAGCGACTGCTCCCGCTGCACAGACTTGGCGAAGGGCCCATCGATATTCAGGGTGCACTGGGGGGGCAGCTTGACCTGGCTGGGAGGCTCCAGAAGGCCCTTATACCTGGGAGAGGGCATGGGGGAGGGGAAGCACGTGCAGTGACAGGCCAATCAGAAGCACTGCGTGAACCTCCACACCAACCTTTATTGTCAAATGCCGAAAACATGAGTAACTCATGCATTTCCATACTTTTCCTTCAGCTGCTCCGTGGTGCCCTTATACGGAAACAATGAGGCGATTGCGTTGAATATTTCGTCGTGGGGGATCTTCTTACCAGTCAGTAGATCTTTAGCTGAAACGGGACATGGGAAATGCTATATATGCAAAATAGAGCATAATGGAGCATATTCCATAATGGTTGGGGCACATTCATGATTAGTCAGACCTATATGATAATCAGAATAATGTCGCTTCAAAATACTAATACTCTGTACTTTGATAAAACTCTCCGTGCATGGCTTTGCATCTGCAGCATGACTGATCAAAGCCTACATCTAATAATTTTTCACTTTACTATTAATACACAGTAACTAACGAAGAGCATTCATTTAGAATCCAAATGTATTTATTGTTAGCTAAATAGAGAAAGATTTTTGTTAGGATAATAATGTTTTCTGAGAACTCTTCTGATGCTCAGTACATGATTACGTGATTTCTGTAAGAAATGCTCTGAATATCACATCGAAAGGGATGGATGTGCTTTGATATAGATTAACTGTCACAAAGTCAAACTTTGTCATTCTGGTAATTTGATGGTGGTGGATGTCTGTGGCCAAAGTCTTTCAGCTTTAACAGCCAACACAGTGAATACTGACATGGTCTTACATGCCACCCTTCTGCTGCTAGTTAAGACACACCAGCATTTCATCTTAGCAACTCTCAACTGACCAAACCGAGAACTCAAGCCAATCTGGCCCCAGCTGGATAATAAAAAAGTGCCCAAAACCTGCATAATCATATAAGTATTTTTAGCTTAGGACACCTGATATGCTTTACATTCTAATTGTCTTTCTTGCATTGTTACGCCCTCCTAATCCACGGCACACCCAACATATGGGCGTCATTATGGTCTTAATACAATTAAATGCATTGTTGCTGTAAACAAACAGCATCTTGGATGGTTCCCAAGGTAAAGTTTGTAGCCTCTTTAGTGACAAAAACAAACCAAAACTGCATCTTTGGGCTTCCTCCTTCCTCTTTGGGACAAAAGTTATTCCTTTATTTCTCTGGTTCTGGTTGGTTGGTTAAGAGGACATAGGGAGTATAGAAAGATAATCCAACATCCAAGAAAATCAACAACAATGGTTTTGTTCATATTATTTGAACAAAACATACTAAGAGTAATAGTAAGTGTTTTATACATTATATTTTATGGTCTTTTGGCTCAGTATGTTTTTCAATGATTTGTCCTGATGAAAAAACATTGCATTGTTAAAGTTTTAGCAATCTGTGCTACTAAAGAATTCATTCCAATTCATCCTAAACATCAAGTTTATCTTGAGATAAAGTAAAAAAGAATGTTTCCATATGTAACAGTCACATCAGAGCAGGGTTGTTGGCTCTGTGGGATAGGACTCTGTGTCTGTGATTGGTAGGTTGCTAGTTCAGATCCCAGGGTTGGCAGAGTGACTTCACCATTGGGCCCTTGAACTAGGCTATTAACTCCAAATTGTTCCAGGGACTGGGCGACCCTGTACTCTCAAAGGTAAGCTGCCTTTGACAAACCATCTACTAAATAAATGCTGTGCTTCTCTTCTGACTCCCAATACAATGCAAAAAGTCACTAGCCTGCTAAATGCACTAGTTTACAGAAGTTTACATAAGATTTTGGTTCAGTGTTAAGTGACTGCTTACCCTCTGTGACACTCCTCCTCATCCTCTTGATGACCAGTGGTGGCCCCTCCTTGACATCTTCTGCACCCTCATCAAAACTCTTTCTTGACCCTTCCTCTTCCACCTTCTTCTCTTCCCCAACCTCTCCATCTTCCTCTTGGTCAGAGTACTGGCTCAGTGCCTCAACCAGTTCTTTGAAAATGTCATCACTGATAAAGCCCCCTTCTGGAATCAGCAGCAATGCAACTGAGCACTCAGACACGTTTAAGACACAGACACATCAGCTACGTTGTACTTGTGTAGTGACAACTGTGTGTGTGCAATGACAATAAAGATATTCATTCATTCATCCATTCATCAGACAGTAATGTAACCACACATTGTTATCAGAACTGGTTTTCTGAAAATGGTACTGCCTATTGGGTAAATGGAATAACACTCAGCAAAGTGATCATTACTGACAGTGGCAGTCATTGGTCTGTTAACTATACGCACAATTACATCAATCCATTCATACTCTAATCAAATATTCTGGACAGGGTCACAGGGTAGACTCATTCTAGGCAGCACAAGGCAATCAAAGGTACATCCAGAACACACACAAACTTCAGGCAATTTATACACCTTTTAGCTTAACTGCACGACTTTTGGCTGCAAGAGGACAGCTAAGCACCCTGGATGGGATGGTAGCCCACCACAGGACATGCAGTCGCACATCACGGGCCATTGGCCACGAGGTGTGAAGCAGTACTGCTATACACTGAGCTACCATGTCATCCTCATAACAACCGTAAACACCTCATTTACATGCCAGAAGTATTTTCCATTAAAGTTTTCCAAACGCGATTTCAGTATTTTTTTCTGCTGCGCTTCTCTTTTCTCAAATAATAAAAGTATATGTCCATTATGACAAGCCTAATGTACACAATGTTATGTGAAACATGCTAGACACATGCATTGTATGCACTGTTACACAGCCTCAGCCTCAGTGAAACAGTCTAATAAAAACCAGACATGACCACTTTCTGACTATTGTGACTATTTATTATATATTATTGTCTACTGATAGCCTTTGAAGTCTAATTGACCAATGAAAAGATGTACTACTATGTCATATATATACGATTACATTATTAACAATTAACAATTACATAATTTTTAATTGTGAATATAAAGTTCATATTTTGTTGACACTGACATATTTACTTCACTGACAACAATCTATGTGCACTATATGGAAAAAAGTATTGGGACGCACATCTTAATCATTGAATTCGGGTATTTCATTCAGACCCATTGCCACAGGTATATGAAATCAAACAACTACCCATGCAGTCAGGTTTACAAACATTTCTGAAAGAATGGGTCGTTCTGAAGAGCTCAGTGAGTTCAAGCGTGGTGCTGTCATAGGATGCCACCTTTGCAATAATTCAGTTTGTGAAATGTCCTACTTGCTGGATATTCTGCAGTCAACTGTAAGTAGAAGTATTGCAAAATGAAAGTATTTAAGAATAACATAAACTCAGCCACGAGGTGGCTGACCATGTAAAGTAAAGGAGTGGGAACACCAAATCCTGAAGCACATAGTACATCAAAGTTGTCAAAGATCTGTTGACTCAGTAACTGCAGAGTTCCAAGCTTCCTCTGGCATTAACCTCAGCATGAAAACTGAGCGCCAGGAGTTTCATGCAATGGGCTTCCATGGCCGAGCAGCTGCATGCAAGCCTCACATCATCAAGTACAATGCCAAGCGTCGGATGGAGTGGTGTAAAGCACGCCGTCTCTGGACAGTGGAGCAGTGGAAATGTGTTCTGTGGACTGACGAATCATTCTGGCTGGCAGTCTGAAGGATGAGTCTGCGTACTAGGAGAACGTTACCTGCCTGACTGCAAAGATAAAGTTTGGTGGAGGAGGGATAATGGTGTGGGGTTGTTTTTCAGGGGTTGGGCTCGGGCCCTTACTTCCAGTGAAGAGACCTCTTAAAGCACTCTTTACGATATCAAGACATTTTGGACACATCTATGCTTCTGCTAGGCACAGTTTGGGGAAGGTCCTTTTCTGTTGCCCCAGTGCCCCAGTGCACAAAGCAAGGCCCATAAAGACATGGTTGGGTGAGTTTGGTGTGGAAGAACTTGACTGGCCCACACAGAGCCCTGACCTCAAACCCACAGAACACTTATGTGATGAACTAGAACAGAGGTTGAGAGCCAAGCATTCACATCCAACATCAGTGCCTGACCTCACAAATGCTCTTCTGGATGAATATGCAAAAATTCCAACAGACACACTGAAGAGTGGCAGCTGTTATAGCTGCAAAGGGGGGACCAACTCCATATTAATGCCTATTGATTTAGAATGGGATGTCATGAAAGACTGTGTAGGTGTGACGGCCAGGTGACCCAGTACTTTTGTCCATAAACTGTAAGTCCATTTAAAACATGAATGCACTGATGGCCATGTAAAAATTTGGTATGTCTCATTATGTTGTGTTAAGTTTATATTAGTAGTTTCTGAGAAAATGTGTTTTTCATGATCCTGAAAAACTGGATCTTTGGAGATACTTGTTTTTCATTGGACAGTGATGGTACATATTCATATGAATGGTCCAGGACAACTTACAATGGCAGGTGTAAGTTCTCACTCTGCGTGTGTCACAGCACGTACCATGGGACTCATATAAATGGAGGATAATGATCAACAAGACAGTCTCACCTCGGTCTCCATGCACACCATCATAGTTATCAATGAGCTCCTCCAAGAACGCCTCATCCTGTTCCAGCACCTCGTCCCCCATGTACGGGATGTTGTGCAGAAACGTCTCATCCTCCACCTGCAAGCAACATGCTGTTGAACAGCTGAACTCTTGAATGATTCAACCCAGAAATTTGCTGATAACTTTGCGTTTGAGCTAGTTATTTGGTTTTGACCAACTTCAACTAGATTATTAAAACAATGACCATTTTAAATAAACAAAATGTTGAATTTCCCATGCATTGCAAAAAAATAGCAGTAAGGGTATTTTCATTACTGGCCATACAGCAGCCAAAAGCTGAGGAGGGAAGGTAGCCGTTTTGAATTACCATGAAATTGTGTTGCAAAGGTGACCATGAATACATGAAAGGTATTCCTGCTACTGTATTCAGAGTCCTCATTATCACGGCTTGCTTCTTAAATGTTGGGAAAGCAGAGTCCACAACGCAGTACTGCAATTAGACAGTAGAAGGAAAAACCTAATGTTTGAGATCCCACAACTACAGTATTACATCTAGCCACAGACATGTGCCTTATTCACAGTATACTTTCAAAACATCAAGCCTGCTAGCTTGGGCGACTTACGTCTTCTTTACCACATTGCTGGCGATGGATGCAGACAGATTAAAAAGAAAAAAATGGAGCTGTAGAATACATTTGTACAGAAATGAAAGGGTTAATTTATAGTATGTTGAACACGCAAAAGTTGTGGTGATAACAGTATCTGAGGCTGCATAAAGCTTTTTAAATATGTAGGACAGTCGAGTCTCCAAATGACAGGAGAACATGTTTTAGAAATCTGTTTTTCTTATCTTTAACTAACTCAAGTCCTGCTCTGTTCCTTCCTAAAAAAGGAGAATATTTTGGGCTAATACTCCCATGAGAACACGTGCCATTTGAAAAGGTGTCGCACACAGAAGGCTGAACAACCAAGATGAAGTGAGTAGCCAGAGTACTGCAAAAGCTGGAAGGGTAACAATAGAGAAAATATAACAAGAGAATCATAAAACAGAACAATAAGTTAAGCTAACCATATTTGTTAACCAATAATGTATTCTGATCTGCAGCCTTAGAAAATCAAAACCACCCCCCACAACTCAAAATAATTATGCTTCTGCAAATTCTGTATCTACCTTGTTGTTAGGCATAGAACCTACTGAAGAAGCCAGGGGGACTGGCTGAATTCTGAGCTTCAGCCACTCGTCGTTTAGAAGGCTGGTTCTCTCCTTGATCTTCCTGCGATTGGACATGAAAAGAGACTAAAGAAAGAAAGGATTGGCCTTCAGAATGGTGAATATCTTACAGGACCACACACACATCCACAAAAAACTAATGACCTTGCAAGCAGTTTTCAGCTGGTGGAAAAATGCGGCTGGTGGAAAAATGCAGAGATTAAATGTGTTGCCATGTCTTTTTAACCTATATTATAGTCTTTGTATAACTAATACTTTCAAAAAGACTATGCAGACAGTATTTTAGCTATACTAGCGCAGAGTACAAAATCGTCTGTTAAATACCTGAACATACAGAAATTTCATAACCCACACTAAATTCTTCGCACAGTAGGTTCGCTTTACTTTCTGGATTCATTTTATCACCCTTGCGTAACAATGCCTTTCTGTATTTTCCCTGGCCACTGAATTTCCTGCCAGTCTCCAGTCATCACAGGGTGATGCTGAGCTTTTGAATCCAACCTCCGCTCTGCCTGTGGAACTTGTCTCCTCATCTCATGATGCTTCATCACGCAGTCCAAAGACATGCAGTTAGGCTAATCAACATCTCTGAACTGCCTGAAAAGTATGACAGCCAGTGTGTATATGCCGTTACTGAATGGCATCTCATCCAAAGTATACCCCAGTATCGTGCCCTGCACTGCCTGGGACATGCCCCAGGTCACCCATACCAGGGTAAGTGCTTAGAAAAGCTAAAATTCATCCTGTTTAGATGTTCATGAACCATGTCCCATTCAATTAGACAGAGGAACACGTTTTTTTTTTTTAATTCCATCTTGTAATTGAATGAGAACACATATGTTTAGATGAAAGGCTGGGAACAACTAAAAACTGGCCTATTCTGTGTATGCTGCTTCTCGGTGGCTGCAGATTGTTCTGAGGGGTGCAGCTGGACGGACCATATGGCAAGTGGTTAACTTCAAGCAAACAGAGCAACTCCGTTAAAACTGAAGAACATGACTGAATGTCACAGGTGTTTTAAGAGCAATCGGCTAATATAACTTGTAAAGTTGTAACTTACAGCCAATCACAACAGTCGTGTATACAGCATGTTTGTATCTACTAACTACACCTGGACATCTATTTTCATTGTTGTAGTTTATAAGACAACAGATCACACTGTATTCAGCAAACCAGTGCATGTTTCACACGATTCTATCTGTATGTCCTTGTGGCAGTGTTGCTTCACACCTCCAGGGTTGGGTACTCTAATCATGCTCTCGGGTTATGTGTGCACAATTTAGTTTGCTTGTTCTCCCCATGTTTCCTCCAGTTTCCTTCTGCAGTCCAAATACACATGATTGGGCGACTTCTAACCTGCCTACAATTTGCACCTGTGCCCTCAACAATGGGCTAACATCCCATCCACTGAGTCCCAATCCTCATGTGCCGGTCTTCCAGCGATCCGGTACAGGACAGGCAACTGGAAGATGGATTGATGGACGGATGCACTTATCTTGAACAGTTAACTGTATTAAAACCTACTATAAATAGGCAGCTGGGTTAAAGAGGCAGACAGACAGACAGGCAGACTGGCTGGCTGACAGACAGACAGGCACCTTGACCTCCTCTGCTTTGCGGAAGCGTTGCAGTTGTCGGAGCCGCATGTACTCTGACTTGACCCTCTTCCTCCACTCCATCAAGCTGTGAGGACGTTTGCCCGGAGGACCAGGGCTCTCCTCCATTCGTACACCCTGGTGCAGAGAAAATGCACATGTATGCTCAAAAACCACACAGACACATTCACACAAAAACAAATCAACCAGCGTCATGCTCCAGCTAAGCAATACAGAAATGCCGCAAAGATGATTCATTAGTTAACATACTTAATACAAAGATCTTGCAAGCATCTCCCTGGCCTCAGTTCACCAACATAAAACACTACATATATTATGAACTGCAAACACCCCAGAGTTGGATAATTCAACAAAGTTACATATGTTCTACATTTAAACATTACATTTAATTTGCCAGCAAAGAAAAAATGTCCATTTAGGCACAGCTTTACAGAAAAAGCACAGAAAATATGGGTACAAAAGGGTGGAAACAAGCGGTAGAAAGGTGTAAAATACGTAGAGATAATTTTTTCTCCTGCCACAGCATAAATAAATGTATATGGATATAAGTATTGTATATAACCGTCAGAGACATTATTGCACAATAACACCATAAAACTGCATCATAATAGTTTAAATACGAGTGCCAGTTTATTTTAAAATAACCCTCATACTGGTTGATTTTAGTACTACTAAATTTAATTAGGACTGCCACCCAAGCACGAAACTGCAGATGCTGATCTAAAAATACGCTCTGTTTTTCTTCACTGGAACATGAGCGCAGTGTCCTAAGTAATAAGAAAACGCATGACTAAAACTTTGCCATTCACATATTTCTTGTACGCTGCGCTGAACGCCCGTCGCCTGCAGTCCTCTGCCTGCGCAGAGCCCAGACCTACGTACAGCATTCATTTAAAATAAGATTTTTAAAAAACCTTGCGAGAGAGAAAATCCTACTTAAATGTTTGCTGATACACACATTTCGTCATGATTTATTGCCAGAGATGCACCGCATGACGAATTTCAAGAGTAACTACACACAAAACAAATGTGTCGTTATGAAAGAACGATCAGAGTAACACACTCCTTCCATGGTTGGAAAAACACATGCTCTAAGCATAGACTGCACAGTGCAAGTGGGCGTGTCTGTTTAAAGAGCAACATGAAAACGGCGCAATAAAGCGTGTTGCACACTTTTGCTTATTATATGATGCGTTTTCATTTCAATGAACGCAACGCGCTCGTCCGCATGCGGTGGTGCCGACGGTGGTGGCGATGCGATTAAAACGGCCCGCACCTTCATCTGTAGTTACAAAAACATTATCAAGGCAAAGCCGAGCCCTTACGCAACGCAGGCTTTCTAGAAAGCCGGAGAACTCGCCACAATACTGCGATACTACAAGCGACTCGTGTCACTCCCATCCAAACCTCAGACACATCTGTATTTGTGTAATAACGCGTCATTAATGGCAAACTTAATTTATGTCATCAGATAAGATCCACTGCTTCAATCCAAAACACAGTTCTTAACTTGGTGTTTCTGATGTAATAGACAAATAAATAAATAAATAGATAAATAACCCGAAAAACGGAAATAATTCTGGCAGAATTGTTGTGCCGTACCTGTTATCGGGAGTAGCTCTCTCTCTCTCTCTCTCTCTCTACACGCTCCAAGGGAGCCCGGTCCGACTACTTATTTGTGTCCTACAAACAACTATAAGCTCTCTTAGCTAAAGGCACAACGCAGCATTTGGCAGCGTGATGCTCCGCCAGGCGAAAGGGAAGATGCGAAGGTCCCCGCGTTGTGGGCGAACATGCTGAGATTGTTGTTGTTCTGCAGTTAGGAGCTGCGCACTTGGCTCGCCCGTAGCGGAGCAGCGGATGACGTCTTTATTATTATACGCCGAGGCATGGATGGTCACACAGCAACATCAACAGCACGCAGTATGTGCAGTACGCAGCAAACAGCGCAGCAATGCCGCAGCATTGCTACTATTAGTAGTGTATATAGTCATAATATATTACTATAAATGTTAAACGGAAGTTATAATAAGCTAATTACATTAATATGCCATCATCAAACACTGCTGTTAGAAATATAATAATAGAAAATCAGGGGGCAAATATATATATATATATATATTGAGTATATAATATTGTAATTTTATAATAACTAATTATACGTTGTTTAGAATTCATTAAGATTGCTGTTATGAAATGATATTTCATCATGCTAAAAGTGTATTGGCATTAAAAGATACGCTATGGGGAAAATACACTAATTTTTTAACAGTAAAATGCAAAATTGCTGCTGGCCGCTGAAATTGTAACTTTATATTACCTCCGAAAGACCTCCATCCAATTACTGCATGAGTCATTCGCTGCAGCTTAGTTACCGGTAATGGCTGTTTCTGCACTGCCTATTCCGGGAACACAAGGCGAGAATTCGTAGCTTGAGCAAGTGAAAAAATAACTTAATTTTTTAATCGAATCGCACGTGTTTTAACTGAAGAACACCAGTGCCAAATTTAACGCTTATTTTCAGTAGTTGAGATTATACTTATTCTAACAACAGTTTAATAATAATTATAATAATAAAAACGATAAACTGTTACTCTATCGTTTTTCGAAAGATTCAATCTCGGATATTTATTTTAGTCACCATCAAGCCACTACTGTAACACATCTGCATTTAAGCCTCGTGTTTTCTCTCAAGCTACGTACAACAGCGGGCTCTGCTATTGGTCCATGTCACGTGACTCCTGACGCGAAATCAGCAGGACGCGCATGACCATCACGTTCCGGCTCCCAAGAGCACCGCCTTAGCGTTAGAGCAGTGACGTAGCAGCATATAGTAATGCTGGTGTATGGGCTTCTTCCTTGTTATACAATTACAGTAGATCCAAAATAAATCGATAACTTTTTTTATTAAGACGCCACCCAATATTATTCCACTCATGTATAACGTAATGCGTTGTATCTTTAAAGAACATTTAGCTTAGTTTTGCATTACTACAAAGATGTAGTATTACTTGAAACATTAAATAAAATAAGGACGTTACCATTACATATAAACGAGTGTACTGATCTGCAGTTTTTTTTGTTTCATCTGAATGATTTTGATTTAAAAATGAAACAATGTTGGCTATTAACATCTCAGGGCATTTGTTTATTAAGAACAGACCATTAATGATCTGTTAGCTGGGGGGTGCGTCTCACTACGCATGTTCCGTTGGTTAATGTCCATATAGTACAGCATTCCTTGGATTTCCAAACTCATTCAAACACATTGACAGTGTGGATTGCACACCTGGCTTCTTCATTTCCTACGCAAGATGGCAGTGTATAGCTACTTTAAACAACAAGACGGGTTGGGTGGTCATCAAATTGAAAGCATCCATCCATCACTGTAACCGTTTAATCCCAACCGGGGTCGCGGGGGGGACCGGAGCGCAGGCAGGTCCTAAGCCTGGACAGTCGCCAACAAACCGCAGTGCGCACACAGTCACACGTACACTCACACGCACACGACATAATTTACGATAATTATGATAAATTTTTACCAAGGGTATATAAAAAATTTGGTTTTTAACGTTGCATGTCTGTCTGGGTAAGCGAACTGCAGTAATTGTCAAAAAGAGAATCACTAATAACCCCCATTCCAGTTTACACAAACAGAACTTTATACTTTGGGCTAGGACACATAAGGTATTCTTATACTTCTTTGGACACAGCGTTGAAAACTCTTACATCTGAAATGCTATAATGTTTTAGAACTGACATTTTAGCTTTGCTGTTTTATTTTCCCATGTTTTCTGCTCATAATAATTAATTCCTTCTTTGGTACAGTGCAGAAGTTGTAATTATGTAAAATATCTTTATCTGTCAACTGGCTCTAAACAAAATCTTTTTTCTTTCATCATTTATACTGTTTTGCCACCATGTGTAACATGATTAAAACTGCAAAATTTTGGGAATTTTCCTGCTAATTCCCATATATTCCTGTTAAATGCCCGGGATAGTTTCCAACTTGCAATGTAACCAAAATTTCCCAAATTAACTTCCCATGGAATAGAAAGTTTCTGGAATGTTTCCAGAAACTTTCCACCCCTTTGCCTCCATAAACACGGTCCATGTAAATAAAAAGTAGTTTTAAAATTTGATCACCAAAATGAATAGCCAGCTTTTCTTGTCTGCTTGTGCAGTAGCCCATTTAGGGGAGTGTTTCTCAATCTGGTCTTTGGGTACCCACAGTTGGTCCATGCTCCCTCTGAGTTCCCTGACAGACATTCCACATTTTTGCGCCTCCCAACTCCTTACTGGGCAGAAAAAATGTGGACTGTCCATGGGTCCTTGAGGGGCAGATTGGGAAACACTGTATTCCCTTGCCTTTGGTTTAGGGGTCTATGAAATGGCCTGCAGGCAATTCCTGTAACCCTGACTAAGATAAAGTGCTTTTAAGATAAATGGATTCCTGAAATATTTTTCCTTCAAGCATAGGAAAGTGTGTGTTTTGCTTTCATTAAGAGATATCCTGTGCATTGTGTCAAAGAACAATGGCAACGAAAAGGTACATCCATGTAAATACAAAATTTTCCGAAATTCGCAACGTACACACTTAAAGTCACGTGCAGTATGATGAGTGAAGAGCTTTGGAGTTACAGTCTAAGCTATCATATATAAAACACTGTATATGATTTTTATATAACAAAATGGGAACGATGATTAGTTACACCAATTAGGATGGAATTGTGAGCAAAATGTCCTTTATAGTTGCAAGAAACTGACTATTTGTGATTGTGTTTAGGATTGCGATTTAGAAGACCAAGTCATAATTACAAAATGATTAATTTGCAACTTTTTGCCATAGCTGTACTTGAAAGTCTGAATTTAGGAAATTGAAAATGTTCTCTGGATCTCACTCTAGTTCACCACTCTGACCCTTCTGCCAGGTATCTTGTACAAATTTTAGCTATTATTTTTTATGTGAGTGAGCTGAATTGAATATATTACAGTTCACATCATTTCTTTCTTGTGGGTAATTACTGAGTATTACTAACAATTTGATCCAGTCGGAAATTACAGCATTGTATTGCTTGAATCGCCCTGCCATTTTCCCCAGCTATCTGAGGCCCTGTTTACACTTGGTTTTAAACTGAATCTTCGGCAATCTGATCACAAGTAGACAGCCAAGACATATTGCCGTTTACACCTGTGCGTATCATGTCACCCAGGTATCCAGCTGACCACTTGAGTTCAGATTTTGCTATTGTCATAATTCCTTATTGTGACATCATTGTTGGGGTCACAGCAGGATGCATTAGCATTTACCCTACAAAAAACATCTGGTCAAATGCACCCAAAACCACCTCAGCAAGTGGTTTGAGTGATTGGATCACAGTGTGTCTTTGTGGTCATTTATATGTGTATTTAGAGCTGTTCACTTGTGATATGATTGTCCAAGAGGCATTTTAAAACTAAGTATAAACAGGGCCTAAGCCCTACTCATCTCACGCTCTCCAACTTGTACAATTTTTAGAAGTACTGGATGGATCACCTGGAAATCTAAAAGTCAATAAATGTGTTTTTACCTGAAGTCAGTCCTTGTTGTGATATTAGGTGGTTACTTGTATTCCTTACTGTATGTTTTAATGCCAAACTTTGAAACTCTCATTTATATTATTTATATTTTTGCATGTTTAAATATTTGTATTTTATTTATTTGTCTTGTGCACCATGAGAAAATATTTCTGTGACATGAAAGAACTGTTACAGATATAGTGATGGTAGGCTATACATGTGTAATACTCATGGACAAGAGGGGCTTTGGGAAGCTAACTGTTTATATTTAAAACCTGCTTACGCGATTATTTTTCATTTTAATTAGACATGAAGCAATTCATATACATTAATAAGGCTGAAGATGACCAATATATTAATAAAAATAAGATTTTAAAAAACATGCATGAGTATTTTATGAAGGTGTAACCTTGGTAGGATGGATCTTGTGCAACTTGGCAAAAAAAGGACGCATTTAAAGACCGCATTGGAAAATTTAAAAATGGGACAGCTTTGTTGCGTCATGGTGATGCATTCATTCTTCAAATGCCGCTAAGGGTGCAGCCCCTGAATTCAGACACAGCCTCTGTCTTTCCTTCTAGCCCAGTTGACAAGGCAAGTGTCACTTAAATTTTGAGTAATGGTAATATACTTTGTATATACGTAAATAAGTGAAATGGCACTGCAACAGCTAAAACATGAAATATGACAATGCATATCTGGAATACTATTGTGTGTGTGTGTGTGTGTGTGTGTGTGTGGGGGGGGGGGGGGGGGGGCCCACATTTAAAAATAAAAAATGCTTTGAGTTTTTAAAAAAGTTTAAAATGGAACATTTTTAGGGTA
>JABFDZ020000097.1:15272169-15285685 GCA_019775955.2 Pollimyrus isidori
AATTGGAAAAAAATTATGCTTAATTTTTTTTAAGATTCTGCATCTTTTTTTTTTTATATTGTTTTATACCCCCCCCCCCCCCCCCCCTTACAGTACGTGCGAGTGAAATGAAACTAAAGTTTGTATCACTGGGGCAGCTGTTCAAAGGAAAGTTACGGAACATCTGGTAACCGAGAGTAACATTGTGTCCTGAATGTTGCTTCCACCCATCCAGTTTCATGTTACGCCTCGCTTCACTCATGGTAGAAAATCGGACATACTCTCCTCTTCATGGTTACTTCGGGCGCCGCGAATTTTCTCTCTCTTCTTTGACATGAAGTTCTCTTCGGTATTTGGGGGAATTATCCTTCTACTCGTCCTGGGAATTGGTAAGAAATCGCAGATACTCTGTAATAACTCGATTCAGTTACCGGCGTCTGGTCTTTCCGCGTACAGAGCGTGGTAATTTTGTCACATCGTAAACTTTTTTTTTTTTTAATCATGATGATTTATAGCCACGGGTGTCAATATAGGCACGGTATTCTGGCAATCTTAAAATAATCCTTAGTTGTTGTCTAAACACCTATAATTGCTAGTATATTTTAACTAATGAATTCTGTTTTTTTCCACTTTAATTCAGATTTCAACAATGGGGCTAACGCAACAGAAGTTACGGAAGGTATACATACACATCACACACACACATAGGGTTAGTATTGTTAAATGAAACACTTACAAAATGGGACAATTTAACCTTAAACTTTAAAATATATGGTTAGTAATAGTTTATTTTTAATTCTACATACTGTTCGAGGGGCATTAATCTATTGAGAATGGTACCAAGTTGGTATTGAAGATTCCTTTGTAAATTTTTCAGAAAGTGTCCCATTTTAACAATACTCACCATATCATGGATTTATTATTTATCTTTGCTGAACAGAACACTGTTAGTGGTATAAAAAAAAATCACTGGAGATGCTGTAAATATGCTTATTTATGTCTGTGTAGTTTTGATCTTTTTTTTTTCTTTTTAGGCTACAACAAAGATTCTATATGCAAAGAACTCTGTGAGGTCTGTGATGAATATTTTCCTACAAGGCTGATATGCTATGAAAACCTGCTTCAGCATATTTGCTTAGATGGATTTTCCCTCAAAGTTGAAGCTCTGAATACCAGTGACTTGTGTGTATGGGATAAAATAAAATGGTAAGTCATGCACATATGACCAAAATTTTGAAATTGTGATTTAATGCATCTGTTATACCTTTTAATTATTATCTGTTACCAGAATTGTAATTACATATTTCATACACCAATGGCCAAAACTGTGGAAACACCTACATGTTTGCCATTATTATACAAATATTGGCGGTAATGTTGATAAACAATCAAAGAATGTTACAAATATTATACATTGGATGATTAAATAGGTAACTGCAGTAACATTTGAATAAAGTTCTGCAATCACTAAAAATTGGAAATGTTTCCACCATTTTGGCCATTATTCATTTAGTAATATTACACAGGTTTGTGCAAACTCACACAAGTGTACGCAAGCAGAATGTATGGACTTTGTACTGGCAGAACATGTACAGTAATATTTAAGTAAAACTGTAACTTGCCTGTTAACTTAACATTTTCAGTGTCAAATCGGTGTTGTATTTTTTTTCTAAATGCATGTCAGTATTAACATATATGAGCATAATGAATGTGAATTTCTATATGAGACAAACTGTTCTTAACACACAGAGTGTGCAAAAATACCAGCTGCGCTAGAAATTCGAGGAGTCACTCATGACTGGTTCTTTTCTGTAGGCCCTATGATAGCTTCACAAAATGCACAGAGGAGAAGGCAGACTGCTTAAAGATTCCCTGGCCTAACCAGCTGGTGGAGGACATGTTTGTGGATATCCATGCAACCCATTTCAAGTCCTGCCCAGTCAAAGAGTTTGATGACCCGCCTCCTGACATCCTCCTGGCCCTAGTGATGACCCCTATCTGCCTGATCCCTGCGATGGTGATGCTGGTGGTTGTGAAGACAAAGAACAGAAATCAGAAGTAAGGATGGAAGAAAGCTGACAGAGAAGTTATCCCTCACACGCCGAACGCCTCCATATCAAAGGTTCACTGCAGTGAGCTAATATTAAGTCTCAAGAAAGATTTTCCTAAAACGCCTAAAACAAGTCACTTTTGTATTTTGTTGGAATATCTACACATTGCTGTTTATTTTATTTGTAAGTAACGAAATTGGTTGGTTTTGTGTCATTTGCTGGCATGTGGATGACAGTTTTATCCAGTTCTTTGTGAACATTTTGCTATAATATCTCTCAACCTTTTTTTTTCCGTAAATATTCTTTACTTTTTTCCAACACAATGGATTTTTGGAAGACTTCAAAGTGAACACAAGAAGGAGGAGGGGTCTTTAATTGTAATCATCACTACATAGGAAAGATGTTTTAAACAGCCAAATGAAAGAAGAGAAATATAAAGTGCAACGAATTTGCAACTGATTGCATTTCCAATACAACCTGGAACAAATTGACAGAAGAGGGTAACAATACAAATTCATGTCTGCTCTTGGTTCATGCAGTAAAACGTTTCCTGGGTTTCAAAGATCATCTCTCTGCTGATGAACAAGATGGACTCATTTGTTGTTGGAATTCCTCTTCAGTGACCGTAGACGGGGTTTGTAGTAATAGCGGATATAAACAGAAATCACTTTGGGAGTTGAGTCGTGGTGCTGAATTGCTTTGATAGGTAACATCAGCCCAATATTCTGATATTCATCTCATAGGCAAAGCTCTGGAAGTTTAAACATGAAGAAGTATCTTTATTTCTATGAAAGTTTACACTGCATGACTATGTAGCCCCCCAGGACCATAATGGTCTCTGGCTGATGTTACACTGGGTGTTATGTTTTTATAGTATTATATTTTGTTTTGTGAATATCCATGTTGTGTTAACAGGTTCACATTAGCATTTGCAGTCTTAAGTTACCACAGAGGCACATACAGAGAAATTCCTGTTTCTAAATGCATCTTTTTTATTCTCTGCGTGCAGAATTATTAAGTGTGGTTAGTTTGTCATGAAGGATTAACTATGATCCTTTCAACAAGTACATTTTGCAACAAAAAGGTTATTTTCACAATACAAACAACTGACCCAGAGCTTATAGAGCACTGTGAGGACCATTTAACTTCAGCCAATGTTTTAGTGACATTTATATTATATTTTGTTAAAAATTCAGAAATATGCTGCAACTTATATCAGAAATTCAGTTGTAATAACTACAAAATATTTTTATATTATTACTGACAACTATGCATTGTGTGCTCTATTCTTAAGAGAAAACTAATAATTTTGGATTTTTCTTTATCAATCTTACTTTATTATTATAAATTGTCTTCAAGTTGTGTGGTAGTCATTTTTTTGTTTTGTGCAAAAGCTTTTGTCTTGTTCTGTGTTATAACTTCTGTGGAAAGAATGGGGACAATAAAGCTGGCGACTTCTGTGAGACTATCCAAACACAGGTCTGATTTTCAAGCAGCTGTGACCTTATTGGCCAGTGGATTAATGCCTGTCTACTGAATAATACTTTAGAATGAAGCTCTGTGTGAGTGTAGAGACTATATCGACATGCTTTGGCACATCAGTTTTTGTCTCATCAGATTTGTTTATTTTCATTGAAATGTCTTTTCACACTGAGTGTATGGAAGAATAGGCTAAGTTGAGGACATAGTGCTTTCAGTTGGATTTCATTTCTTTTCGATGTTGTGTATAAGTGTCTTGTGTCCAGCTGCAACAGTCCATGTCTCCAAGGTCACTGTAATAAGCATTTGTTTGTTTGTTTATGACCCAAAAATATGTGATGGACAGATACTGGATGTAATATACAATAAAAACAAATTCAACAGCAGAACACAGCAGATACATGTGTAATATTTTAGTGACGTAGATATATCTGCGTACTACACTGTGAGGTGAACAAGGCCAACAATTTGAGGCGTTGTAAGGCTTTTGAACACATGGTATGTGGCTCTGCAGTTTTGGCCTTGGTGTCTGTGTGGAAGGTGACTGGTTCAAATCCTGTGGTGAGCAGGGCAGGTACGTCACCCCAACACACGCTCAAGGGAGGCCAGATACATCGCGACTTTGGGCTCCGACCCCAAACTTCATTCTCGCCCAAATATGTTTTCTTCAGTGGGGAGCAAACTGTGATGAAAGGGAAACAAAAGAATTTCTTTATCTGTGCTTGTACACACAGCAAATAAAGTGTTGTTATATAAAACTGGTGTATGTTTCAAAATCATCTACATTTCTTTCATTGGTCTCAATGGGGTTTAATAGTTATCACCATATTTATCATGAGTTTGTTTATTTGTTTTAATGGTAAATGTGTTAATTTTATCTAAGGACAATTGAAAAACATAGAAATGAGTAGGAATCATTGACAACATGAAAATCACAGAATATGTCCAGTAGATGGAGACAAAACGCATTAATGAATAAACCCAATATGCCGTCTTTACAAGCAGCACCAAATTTGTCATTGAGAATTTACCATGATCAGAACAAGACGATGGGTTTTTACATCTAACCATACTGATAATTACACAAAAAGCAAAACATTCTTTCAAAATCCTTAAACTTATAAACACTAAAACACTAACATCAGAGAACTTCTGTTCCCATCTATTTAAAACTACTTTTCAGTCGGCGGTTCTTTGAAATCATGATTGATTCACTAGCAGCCTTTTCTGAATGGTTTTTGCAACATCATTTCTTGATGTTGCAAAGGCTTATCTTTTCACTTTATCCATTAAAACATTACAGCAAATACATTCTTTGGAATAAATAGATATGGAAATTCCGCTTGCAGAGAGAGTGTAATACATGTAGGTACTCATCATAGAAGTAATGCATGACATTCTAAAAATACTTTCTCCTCAGTTCCTCATCACTGTTTCTATCTGCTGCACCCAGTCCCTCAGCTTTCTGTCTTATGGAAAGGCTGAGACAATGGACGACTCCGTGGTCTACACAGAAGTGAAGTTTACCAAGGAAGAAGAGCATATTAAGCCTAGAAAGATGGTTTCCAGCATCCTCAAATGTAAGCACAGTTGGAATATTAGGCAATGTCTCAGGCTCCAAATGTAATTTACATTCATTTTTTTGCCTTTTCTCACCATAGCCATCATTAACCCATATCTACCTTATCAATCTATATGTCAAAAAATGTCTTACTTTATACGTAATACATCTAGCAATGCTATTTTGTAACTTTTGTTACTTTAGGTCTTATTTCAATTTAATTTTTTTTTGTGATCAAATGCGAAAGAAAAACAACAGAACTGCAGAAATACAGAAATATATCCTTTTATTTGTACATCGATTTAGTACTTAAGGTGTTTTTTACATGAAGCTTGTGTGAATTCTTTCTCATTCACAGCACATTCTTTAAGCAAAGTAACCTGGATCCTTGTCTTTGCTGTACTTATTCTATTTATTGTTGTTGTTGGAATGACTATTGAAGGTAAGACTCGTTTTATTTATTTTAATTAACAAAAAAAATCCTTAGTTATAGGTTAATCGTGACCAAAAACTGGTGACACTTTGTACTTACACACATCATACAATCCACAGTATAATAACCAGCAAGTTTTTAATTAATCTCTGGCTTTATAAACAACACAAAATACAAAAAGTGTGATCTTGTTCACAAAGCCAGCCGTCGGCACCTCACCTCATTTGCTGCAACACGTTACAACAAGAACTCTCCTGCTCAAATGCTGTTTTCTAAAGTTGCACAAATTTTAACGCAAAGCCATTTATGCCCCCACACATGTACACAAACATGTGACTTCAGAAATATCTTTCTGTGTGGCAACCTGATTATATCATCGTGGCTAAGGAGGAAGTGTAGCTCTGCAGCTGTGCTCTGCTCTCAAAGCACATTTAGGGTGTCATTGAGCCTGAATTTTGCAAATCTTTCCAATGTGAAGGCAGGACTGCAATGAGCCTTTTACACCAGGATGTTTATATCAAGGTGCTGTATGGGGAGTTCAAATGAACGTCAGATATCACAAGTAAGATTAACTTTGGTAACACTGTAAGAGAGGTAATTTCTGTCCGGCATGTCTATTTGTCTTCCTTGCATTCATCTATTGTCTCTACCCTGACAAAAGAAAGGCGGTAAGGCAGGCGATCTAATCTCTTTTTCAGTTGCCAGGCTGCATAAGGGAAGTAGATGCAGTGGGCTGCCACCTCAGCCAGATCGGAAAGGTTGGGACCTGCCCTCCAATGGACAGGGAGGAATGACTGCTCTCGGAGAAATCCCGTGCAACTGGGGTATGAACAACAGTGCATTTAAAGCCATTGTTGCCTTTTAATCAGAGTGCTATTCACACAATGTCAATCATGGCACCGGGGCAAGATTAGAAGAAAGCAATTAGAGTAAAAGCCATTGTGCGTGGCATTTAAATAGCCAGCAGGATTCTACAAAATCAATATAAAAAAATAAATTAAATTAAAATGTAAATAATAAGTAATAACAATATTCCATGAACAATGACAATACAAATAACAAGGAAAATCATTGTATGATACGTATGTGAGTTCTTGTACATACTTACTACTGTAAGTGGCATTTAAGTAGTATTTTACGTGGTGATCTCTTGTGTTGTATTGAACATCTGATGTCACAGGTGACATTGCAGTGTGTTAAAATAACAGTACAATAATCGTTAGTGTGTATATTTAAAAGGATTAGAGTTAGGGTTAGGGTTAGTGTATAACATGGGGGAGCAACATTATTGCAATGCTGCATTGCATCCCAGGAACTGGGGTCCGAGTCTTCTCTGTCTGTGTGTGCGTGGCATGTTCGCATGTTCTCCGTGTGCTGTCATGGGGTTCCCTCCAGTTTCCAAATCTGTGCAGTCCCCACAGTTTAAAACAAAATGCTAAGGTGAATTAGACTTACCAAACTATCCACAAGTGGGAATTGTGCATGTATAGTACACACACCTTTTACATTAAAATTGAAAGGCAGAAGACGAACAACAGCCAGGTATAGCAGAGCGTCTGTTATACCTTGTACATGATAGCATAAACAGTGGTGCACCACAGCGATGTGTACCTTCTGCTGTTCTCTGAGCACCAGTGACTACACCTCCAGACACCCTGTGGTCTAGCTGCAAGGCTGCTGGTGATACGACTCATCGATGATGAGATAGTGTACCATCTAACATTGTGATGAACCAGCAGGTACCTGGAGCTTAATACCATCAAAACAATAGAAATGATGGCTGTCTTTCACAAATGCACCCTACACTTCTCCTCCCAGGAATAAACAGGGCAAAGGCAGGTACAGTAGAGTCGAGTAAGTTCCGGACGGACCATCTCCAGCTCAGTCCAGTTTTTTCTGCCACTTGAAAACCTTATTCAGTCACCCTGTTCTGCAAGGCAAAGAAGTGTTCAGAAATAAATTACTGACTGGGAAGTGTAACGTTCGGCGGTGCGAGCAGGGCGAACAAACGAAAGTAAGTCCAAAGTGACGGGAACGAGGGTTTATTACAGGAAAACACGCCGACATAGAGACATTAATGCCGCGTCTGCCGGGACATACGCTGGCACAGACTAAAATACACAAGACAAGGCACAGAACTGGCGAGCGGCATCGCCTCACAGGTGATTACAATCAGGAAATCACATGAGGGAACAAGGTGGGCGTGGCGATACACAGGGCTGGAGCGGGACGGACGACGCGGTACGTAACAGGAAGTGTCACTGATCAGCACTGAAATAGCCTATGAAATGTCTTTCTCGGAGGTGTTATACTGCTGAATAAGCCCTTATGGGCAAAAGCTCTCATCAACACTTGTATCATCTATATTAAATAGGGCTTCAGCATTCTTTAATATATCTATGCATCCCAATTTTTAAACACCTCTGCACTAAAGATTTAGAACCTATTTGCACTAAGTTTCCACACCTCCATGTTTTGGTCTTATTTATATAACTGAAACGTGGCATGTAAGAATGTTAAGTGCATGTTACAATCAGAGGTGGAAATATTTGGTCTAGAAAGTAAAAATCCAAACCATGATTTATATTCAACTAATTAGTTGAGTATAAAGAGTCACAGTCACAGAGTACTCCACTGATTGGTTGAAACAAATCTTGATCTGGATTTTTCTGGACCTGAAATTTCCACCGCTGGTTACCAGTTGCTAAGTGAGCAGAAGTTGGCAGGAATTGCTTTGAGTCCTTCTTAGACAGAGATGGGCATAAGAAGACCTTTGACAAGATGACAGCCCATCACTAAGCACATAAATGGGAAGACCATGGGAAGAACACATACACACAGAGTGGTGACGGGACTCAAACCTGTAACCTTTGGGTTTGAAGTAACAGTGCTGTTGATGTGGTGTCAGAAATGTGTGAAAATGTAAGTGCAAAATATACCACAACAAATTTCTAGTACATATATAGTGCTTTATGAAGGAAAGACAATTATCACCCTAATTATTGTTCTAATATGAACCAAGACCCAGAATACAAAGTCTGTTCTCGTTTAACTGTCTGACTTTCTTGCTGCTTATCTCTCAAGCTTCCACTTCAGGACCTCCGTGCCCCTTTGATTGGTTACTACACAAGGGCCAGTGCTACCTGATCTCCAGAGAAGAGCAGGACAGACAGTCTGCTCTTAGATCCTGTTCCAGAAACTCCTCTCAGCTGGCTGATACAGAGGATCCGGGCATTCTGGTGAGATCTTTCAGGGTTACGTCACGGGCCCTCAACTCGATCTGTTATTTTGGGCGTCTGGACAGAATAGCCTCTGAGCAGTGCTTGTCGGATAATTTATATCGAACAATTCTGCAATCACAAAACCGGTCTTAGCAGAAATAGTAATTAAATTTATACGTGTTTGATTAAAACTCAAATTACACAAAGCAGTGTACCTATGTAACATGCATCCATCCATCACCATAACTACATAATCCCAACTAGGGTCACCAGAACCTATCCCAGGAACCAACCCTGGGCAGTCACCAACCCACTGCAGAGCACGCACACACACAGGGCCAATTTAGACTCACCAATCAACCTGCCCTGCATGCTTTTGGACTATGGGAGCAAATTGGAGCCCCCAGTGGAAACCCACGTGAACATGGGGAGGGCATGCAAATTGCACACAGAAAGGACCTGGAACCTGGGGCCTTTTTACCGTCAGGCAGCAGCACCGTGCCACCGTGCCACCGTGCTGCCTCTATGCAACGTTCAGATCAAAAATGATAGAACTATAGTAAAAACTTTTGGAGAATGTTGAGCTCCTGTCATGAGATTTATATTAATTGATTAACTAAACCTAACTTAATATACGGAGATGTGCCTAAATTCAACTGTGATAAAGTTTTCTTTAACAGAACTTCTTGCGACAACACATGGGGAAAACATTCTACTGGATTGGCTTATATAAAGCAGAACATGATTCGATATGGTTATGGACTGGAGGCAGGCCATTGAACAGAACGTAAGTATAACAATGGGTAGTGTTATTAAATTTAATTCATTTATGTAGGTGGCACATAAAAATGCATCACTGTGTTTATGTGCATATCAAAAATTACAATTGAAAAGTAAAACTGCACTTACGTGCAAGTATTTTAGTTCTTTAATAATGATAAAATATACCATTTTTTTCTATAGGCACTACTTCAATAATACCAATCACCATAACAAAAGCTGTGCAAAGGTATCCATAGACAAAATGTATGCGGAAACATGCACTTTGAAAGAACAATATATCTGTGAGAAGAAAGCCAGTTGTTAACTTGGTCTGAAGTTTATTGGAACTGCATTGACCCAAAATAATGCACTAAAATTGTATTCATGCAATTTGTTATTCATTCTGTTAGAACTTCCTTATGCTCTATTTTCCAACAAAATGACTATGGGTTTGTTTACTGTGTCATTAAAAACCGAGTTGAGTATTTAAAGGTGGAGAGAATATGTCATTTTCTAAGGGGTTTATGTCATAATTTGTTTGATTGTTATAATCTTGTGGGTTTCTCCGGGATCCATGTGTGTGAGTGAGCATGTGTGTCACTGGCGATGGATTGGCAATCTGTCCATGGTATCCATTGTCTCATGTTTTTTAGATTACTGACCATGTATCACACAAGCAGTGTAATATAGAATATAAATGGATAGATCGATGGAGAAATGGATGGATGGATTTTAGACAGCACACCATGTCCCCATACTGGTGAAGTGTTTGAGAAGGGAAGATGGATGGCTGGATATAGAGGAACACACTGAATTGCATACAAACCTGTGTAATATTATATATTTTTGGTTATCCAGAGAGGACATCTTGCTCCAATTACCTTGTTTCACGTCACTGCTGAGTGCCACCATGACGTAGACTGTCCTAGAGAGCATGCTTATTGTAGGTCTTATTTTTCTTCGCCACAATTACCATGTCAGAGAAATGAGGATTAAACTACTCCACAACACTTCCTACACCTAATAATTGCATAATTGCATAGCTTACCTACAACACTATTCTTAGCCAAAATGAACTCTCCTAGTCCATGAATAAACAAGAAAATCCCTGGGTAACACTTTACTTAGAGCACTCATGTATAATGCATTATAGTTACTTTCATAATGCATTACATTACATTCGTAAAGTATTATAGCCACAGCCATAACTACTTATATAAAGGCATACATTATAGCCAGGTCTATAATATTTTATGCAACTGTCAGTTAAGCCATTATAATGTATTATAAAGGTGTTTATAGTGCATTATAATTGAGAGCTTGATAGGGCATTCATAATGCATAATAAACATGGCTATTGATGTGTTATGCCTTTTTATTGTTATAGCCATATGTTGCAGCCCGTGGACGCCAAAGAGAGTCTCAACAGGTGCTTAAGTTTTCCCTTTATTTTAAGTTTATAGCAGCATCAACCTCGTCCGTCTCGTCCGACATGTTAAAGGATAGGCCATTTTAAATGACTGCGAGGAAAATTGTAAGCTTTTGGTAAAATTGTCAGCACTGATGTAGACTGGTTAACAGTTGATTAGAATTATATTTTAAGACAATAGATTGAAAAATATCCAATTGACCAATAATTTGAATCAATTCACTGTAGATTTTAAGTAGTAGTGTATGCTTACTTAATGCATTAATTAATCAGTAACTATTGTTTGCTAAGTACTGATGCCATGTTCATTCATCATTAATCAATTAAGAAGGTTTATGCATTTTATGGGGAAACCTACAGTATATTCGTTCATGATTTGTTCTTCAAAAGTAAATGACATAAGTCATTTTTGCCCCTTCAAGTAAAGTCTTACTATTATTGACTGTTAAATAATGTATTGCCTGAATGGAATACATGAACTGTCATGATTGATTAATGAAAAAGCATGGGATCAGTACATATAAGTGACAGAGTTACTGGTTAAGTAATGCATTCAGTAAGCACATACTACTATATTATTCATGTCATACAAGTAAAGTGTGACTGACCAGAAAACATCCAGTTGACCAACAAATTTATTCAAATCACTGCACTGATTAGAGTTAGATTTTAAAAAAATACGCTGAAAAGCATTCCAGTTAACCAAAAATTTTAATTAATTCATTGTACTGATTAGAGTTAGAATATAAGAAAATAGATCGAAAAACATCTAGCTGACCAATAATTTTAATAAATTCATTGAATACATTAATTACTATAGCCTGTGAAGTGAAGCGTAGGCTCCACAGCAAGTCAGCATATCTGGAGGTTGGGTCACTATCTGTCTGTCCTGGGAGGTCAGGGCAGTTCAGTGTAAGGGCTGACATTCTTTTTTTCTCTCCCCAGCTAATTCTTGGTGTCCTATCATGTATATGCAGACTTTCCTTAACCCCCCTCCCCCCCACCCACCCCCTTTTCTTTTGTATATGTTCTTCCATGTTTATACACTGGAATGAAAGCTTTCAGTATTGTTCTTCCCTGCTTATCCAGAATGGTTTGTTGTTACAATTGCGTTGGCTGTGGCGAAAGGAGGGAGTCCAGTCATGAACATGGGAAAACGGTTTTTAATGATTCCAGAGAAGCCAACACTAACAAACTTCAATTCCGCGTCTGCCGGAATAGACGCAGACGCAGACCTAAATACCCCAGACAGGCACAAGACAGGTTTGCGGCAACGCCAAACAGGTGAGAACAATTGGAGATCACAAGAGGTAATGAGGTGGGCGTGGCACACAGGAGGAGCGGACGGAGCTGGCAGGCAACATTTGTACTTCTGATTTCTTTATTCAAAAGCATTTCAGGAAAAATACAAACATAAATCAGGTTAAAAAAAGTAATTTTGAACTTTTGGAAATCCAAATGCTGTTCAAAATAATCTCTCTGGATGCAAAAAAAATATTTGTACAATTCTTTGAAAGTTCTGAAAGGAAACCCTCATCTTCATATTTTATTGAAATAATATCCATAAGAGTCTACAATAAGTAGACTGTTGAATTCATTCTTATTTTTCACTTATTCTATCTTGTGTTTCCTCCATTTACAAACCCAATGACACATTATACTGAATGTGCAGCAACCAGCAGGAAGACAACAGCAAGCAGGAAACCGATCACATCAAGGGAGTGAGAAACCTACCACGGCGCCTTGATGGATTTCCTGTGTATGTGGGCAGCCTCTTTGTGTTGCATGACAAATTCCATCCATAAGTATGCATTGTCCGGTCAAGAGTGGCTTGTCCCAGTGGGGCCTCGAAAGCCGTTGCATGTTTTTGCTGTATGACGGTTTATGGATCACCTCCTTTAAGGCTTCCACAAAGCTTTGGGCAGTAAGCCTAATCACATTCAGAACTTTGGCTGCCCCCCTGCACCTCCAACCACAAGAGGTTCTCAGATTGGTCAAAAAGCAGCAGTAAGCATGCAATTGGTACAACATGATACATTGCCTCATATATGCCATTCGTCCCACCGTGAGCTGTGAAGGTCTTGACGTTTGGGTGACCTAGGAGGTCATACTGAGGCATTCATTTTACCAGCAGGGTGTTGTTCCCAATGTTTTGTGGTCGTTCTCCAAGGTGCCTTCAAATGACCTTTTGGGGGAGCTGGGTGAATACATCAGCAATTTCAGATGTGCTGTCAATTGATAAGGCCTTTATTAGGCATTATGCTCACCAGAATTTGGTACGAAATCCTCCAATTCTGATGGAAGGGGCTCTGGTGGCTTGCACTGAAAGGCACCGATATAGATGAAATTAGGCATAGTTGGCGATGGGAGCCATGGCCGTCGCCACCATTTAATCTGTGGGGGACATGTCCCGCTCACATTTCATAAGTATTCGTTTGGACCCCCCCCCCCCCCACACAAATTTAGTATTTTAGTTTTATGCGAGTGTGGGGGGGGGGGCCCCCCCCCCCCGAGAAAGGCAGGGGTGGGCGAGGGGGGGCGGGGCAAAAAAAAAAAGTAGAAAGAAGTGGGGGGGAAAAAAAAAAAGAGGGGGGGGGGGGG
>JABFDZ020000097.1:15317513-15348084 GCA_019775955.2 Pollimyrus isidori
TCCTATCAATATGGGCCAACATTTCTAAAGAATGCTTTCAGCACCTTGTTGAATCAATGCCATGTAGAATTAAGGCAATTCTGAAGGTGAAAAGGGGTCAAACACTGTATTAGTATGGTACATCTCGGCTATTATTAATCAACCAAACACAAGGAACTAGGAGTAGCAGGTGAGGGTATTTAATGAGCACTCAGGACTACACACACTAGGAGAGACTGGGAACACAGGTGAAACAGAACATAACTACAAATCTATAGCCACAGGCCGGGTTAAGTAGGAACAATGGTACAAACAAGGAGCTAAACTGAAATACATTAAAAAAATAACACAATTAACCTGAGAGCAACAAAACAAATTCTAAGGACACCGGAAACCCAGGGAGGCATGGTTCACAGCCACATGCTCAACACATTCACCCATGTAGCAACCCAGAGAGTAGGGGAAGACAGTAGGGACAGAAAAAATAGGAATCCAAAATGGGTTGGCTGCAACCCCAGATGGCCAAACAGGGAAATGACAGACAAGGCTGGGACATGTAGTACACCTGGGCTATTCATCTCACAGTCCTCAAGGGCCGAGCCCTGCTGGTTTTCCAGCCTTCCTTTACCATGTGAGTCAGGTGTGAAGCCTCTGACCAATCAGAATCAGTAATTATTAAACGATCTGCCTGGGAGAACTGAAAACAAGGCCTGCATTTTGAATCAATGGCCCGAGTTGAATAGCCCAGTAGTACACCATCCTAACTCATCTGTCTCCACATTTTCAACTACATAATTTGGCCCCTTTGATCCCTAATCAAAATACAAGAATGGACAGCGTAATATTTTAATGCACTGTCATCTGCTATGACCACATTACAATGAGCAAAAAACTTTTTGTTGTTTCTTAGCATGTTCAATGTAATGTGTTTCTTAGCTTTAGTAAAAAGATGATGACTAAATGAGGACTTCTAACTTGCAGTTATGTGACACTTCCTCTGGTTTTACCTAATCGGCCGCATATTTCAGTGTTTTTAATGACTTCGTTACACTTTTCTTACTTTTGTGACTTCATACTTTTAGTGTGTTTTGTAGTTAATGACTGAAACCTTGATCTTATTATACCTTTTTTTTTGCTACTACACAGTAAAATCTTGAAAAAGAATTGAGCCAATTAATTCAATAAATTCATTGAGTAATTTGCATTAGAAGTATGACAGACTAAACCCAACTTGAAAATGACTCATAGTACCAAGCACATCAGAATCATCATGCTGTGTCAAATCACATGACAATGCCTGGGTTTCCAAGAATACCTAATAAAAAGATGGGGGTGGGTGATGTCCTAGCAATTGATGAATGCATAGCACTGAAAAGTGTACCATTGAGCACTGAAAAGTAGCACTGAAGAGTACACCCATTAAGCAACGAAGAGTAGCATTGAATGGTACACCCATTAAGCCTTGAAGAGTATGGTTGACAATTATACTTATTAAGCCCTAAATAGTAGAACTGGAGAGTAAACATATTAAATGCACACATCTTCTGGTAACTGGCCAAAGGACTGAATTGATCCCGGAGCCTGGGAGCATAAGGCAGCATACGTAAGAATGATACACGCTCACTACAGACAGCAAGCCAATCCGTTGGGCTATGGGAAACACACACAGACACAAGAAATTAAAGCAGAATTGAAAGGTGTGATTCCACAACACTACCCACTGAACCAGCTTAGCCCACTGGTGTTGTCAGAACAGTCGATTCACATATATAATCAAGTACTTTGTGATGAAGTTCAAGTTATATCAGCAGGCCGGCAACTGAAATTGTCTATGAATTAAAACATATCTAGGGGTTCAAACACGTGTTATTCACGTTTTTCATATGATAAACAAGAAGCTCTTCCTGTCTACAGATTCAGGCTGACAAATAGTCTTATTCCCACTGGATTAAGTAGGTCCATAGAATTACAGATACACCGGAATCATTACTAATGCCTCTGGGTCTAGCATCAGCTTTGTTCTTCTTTGTCTAATATCAAATGTATAGTGTGTAAGCTGTCTTGAAGGCACAACATTTTGTGTGTATATTACATTTTTACCTAATAAAGATACATAGCACATAGCTTTCCTGTTGCAGTTTGTATTTGCCACAATGGAATTGATTTATAGCCTCACAATATAAATGAACTGCTAGGAATCAGCATTTGAACTTGGTCCTATCTATGTAGTATTTCTCGATAATTTGAATTTCTCACTCAGGATAAATTAAGGAGCTCCAGGTGAGTGCTTCATCAAACTATACATTCTAATAGCTCTTTCCAAAGGTTGTGGTATTTGTTTTCATTAGTATGAACAATAAAATGCATTCAGAGATATTTTAAGAAGCAAACACCATGAAAACTGAATGAATCAATATTACCGTGCAAGATGTAGCATAATGTAGTGTGCTCACAGCCCAGTTAAGAGGAATTGCAGTGGACATTTGAGACTTACCACCACGGCGGAGACTTTTTGTTTTGTAACTCTAATACATATATTATAAAATATTTAGTAATTGGTAATTTGGGTCAGCAAGTTAAAATGGATAAATTAATAATTGTGGCAAGTCATGTGGAGGTTCAGATGCAGAGCGATTCGCATAAGTTTATAACAATACCAAATATCAAATCCATAAACATAGTCAGAGAATCAGGCAAAGTGTCAATAAGCATGGGATTTTCAGGCAGAAGAACAACAAGGGAAATGCTCAGTATGGAGAAAAGAGTTTGGTGAAGCTCCTGGGTTTCAGGTGAGTTCCCATGAAGCAGACAGAGCAAGGGTAACTGGTTGTATCTGTGATCTGTGCTGGATTCCGGATCTAGTGACAATGACGGTGCTTTTCCAAAGATAACAGCATTAGTTATACAATATAACAACACTGAATGTTCTATTTATACCAGTGTGATGACCAACAGGCAATGCTGTGTCCATCAGCCTCCCCAAGTAGATGCATCACTGTGTAGCTCGTTAAGCTAACATTCTATCTATCTATCTATCTATCTATCTATCTATCTATCTATGTACCTACCTACCTACCTACCTACCTACCTACCTACACTACTCACAAAAAGTTCGGGATATTCGGCTCTCGAGTGAAGTTTCAGGATGAATCTAAAGCACTATAACTTTTACAGGTGAATTTAATGTGACCTTCCCAGAACTTGTCCGTGAATCGACCAATAAATTTCCTGTTTCAATCAGAATTGGTATTTAAACAGGCCTCCTCATCATGCTGTTCCCATTTTGACACCACAAGACCAAGACGACACCTAACAATTGATCAACAGTACCTCGCCATTGCGAGGCTTCAAACAGGATGCTCTCAGATAGAAAAGGCCACTGAGGTTAGAGTGTCACAGAGTGTCACTAGTAGGTTGCAATACAGAGATACAGAGAGACTGGAAGAGTCACAGAAAGGCATTGAAGTGGACGTCCTTTGGCCACATCCCACACTGACGACCACTTCATCGTGAACAGTGTCCTGCAGATCCGGATGATGAATGCCACTCAAATCCAGGCACATTTAAGGGAGGTGAGAAGCACCCAAGTGTCAGACAATTCGAACCATATACATCAGTGTAATATGCATGCTAGACAACCTGCAAGAGAACCTGACTACACCACCAGGCACAGGCGTCATCATCCTGCATGGGCCAGGGAGCATTCAAGCTGGATGAGGGACCAGTGGGCCTCAGTGCTGTTCTCTGATGAAAGTCGATACACGTTGAGCAGAAATGATGGCAGCCAACGATGTTGGAGACATGAAGGAGAGCACCATGCATCAGCCACTGTTGTCACCAGACAAGCCTTTGGTGGTGGTGGTGTTTCAGTGTGGGCAGGTGTGTCTAGTCAATCCAGAACTGCCCTACACTTTGTGAATGGGACAGTGACAAGCCCGCACTACCTGAATAATATCATTAATCCAGTCATTGTGCCCCTGCACGAACAACACAGGCCTAATTTCATCTTCATGGATGACAATACTCCAGCTCATTGAGGTCACATCATTAGGGAATGGTTGCTGGGGACTCCTCCAATGGAGTGGCCTGTACTTTCTCCAGACCTGAATTCCATAGGAACCTTATGGGAGCAGCTGAGTCGCTGTGTAGAGGCTCAAAACTCTGTACCCCAGAATCTCAATGACCTGACGGCCATCCTTCAAAAAGAGCGGGATGCCAGGCCTCAGCAGACAATAAGTGGACTTGTGAACAGCACGAGACGTCATTGTCAAGCTGTAATTGATGCTCAATGGCACATGACATGTTATTGAGACATTGACATTTTTTGTTGTGGTTCACTCATCACTGCTGTTGGCTTTGTTATGATGACAAAATCACCATTGCATACTTCTACTTAAATTCTCTACTTTCATGATATAATATCACTGTAGTGTAAACTTTTTATGTTTTCCATAAATTTCACCCAACATCCAAATATCCCTAACCTTTTGTGAGTAGCATATGTGTGTATATGTGTGTGTCGGCCATCACTGGGTATGCGTTTTTCGCGCACACTAAGACACTATGGGCAGTTCAGAGATGCCATTTTGCCTTTTCTGCCAATCTCAAACTCCAGTGTCTGACAGATTTTTTTTCATTCAACAGTCCCTGAATGCACTGGATAGCCTGCCACACCCAATAAAACAGTCCGGTCAACATGGACATAAAGCTGATGACTGGAGTCCTATGAATACAATAGTAGGACTGAGTGTTGTAGTCTCAGGTGATGCTTGGTATATATAGAAGCTGGAAATTATACCTATGGTTCACAAGGAGCACCTGTGGTGTCTCGGCAGTAAACAAGATGGTGACATGGTGTTAAAATAAACCTAGACAACATAGGTAGAACATTCAAACTCCCACTTCAAGTTTAACTGTGTTCCTTTCATCTTTTTATATAATAACATTACTACCCATGTATATATTTCAGGACAGGCTATAGAACTAGCACGTTTAAACTGAGATAGAGGAATCAAGGCACAGTCCTCTGGCTTACTTAGCTCAGCACCATCATTAGAAACGTGGTGTCTCTGTTGCACTCTCAAAAATGTTAATTATCATTTTTACTGAAGGAGCCTTATAAGTGTTGCAGCTGACTATTTAACCTCTCTCTGTAAGTATACCTATGCAGATATAAAACATACTTAATCTGAACTCGTAAAATTTCTCATTCTAATTTAAAAGAAAGCTATCGTGTTTTTGACGGGCAATATCACCTTTTTTCCAAGAGTTGGAAGAAGAATGACTGATAAACTAAATCGGCATTCCACTCCCCAGCATCCTAATCTAAATAACAGCCGACGCATATAAATAAAGGAGTGAAGCAGCACACAAAGCCTAGCGAGCCCTTGGGGGCTTAAGCGTTATCGCTGGTGCTTAAGCGGTACAGGCCCCCAGTGCCTTCTAGGTTGCATGTGAGGCATGTTTTGAAGTTTGTTACATGCCATGGACTTCGGGGCATTATAAAGGATGGTAGGGCAGAAGCAGCAACTGATTTGCCTTCAAAGCTTTAGCAGATGCTGGATTGGTAACTGTTGGGTGTCTTGTTGCTTGGGTGCTGTTTGAGGCAATGGCACATTGTCTAAATTTTTAGTTCAGATATTTTCCCTCTCTGCCAAACAGTACACGTGCTAGTTTTCTTGCATGTCTTTGTTACCTGTGACGTCCTTGAGTATTTTTCCCAAAATGTACTAGTATTATTCATGCATGCAGAGATCAGTTGTACCAATAGTACTATACATTATTGAAGAGTGGTATTATGGGTAGTGCTTTTTCATTTACTCCCGAGGTTCTAATCCTGTTCTCTGCCCCACTGCATGTTTGCCCCATGTTGCATGATTTCTGCTGCAGTTTTCTCCTGCATTCCAAAGACATGTAGGTGCCCTGTGGAGCACTGGCATCCTCTCCAGGGTGTCCCAGCCTTGTGCTTTATGCTGTCTGGGATGAACTCCAGACCTCCATTTTCCTAGCCTGAGTAAGAAGTTTTATGAATGAATAAATGGGGATTCTGATAACTATAAAACAAAATGTAACATTATGCTCTTTCTTATATTACAGAACTAAAGTGCCATTCACCACCACATACGCATTTAGTATATTTGTTAGCTGGAGCACAGCTAACTAACATGCCCAGCTAACTAACATACACAACTAACTAACATGGCCGGTCCTTGGGAGAAGCATATAACATGGGCTGCAATGGACACAAGATAGATGCAAGCACTTGGATTATTATGCACTAATCTAAGTTACAGTCTGGTGAAATGAGTATGATGAAACACGAGGATTGGGCATTAAAACAGCACCCACATGTGGAGGGAGTCTTTAGGGCTAAGTTCCCAAGTCCGCTGCATGTTTTGTAAATTACCATGCTCAAACACACCTACTACACCTGCAAATTAGTTGATTAAGATGTGTTTCAGCAGGGAGATCTGCAAGCTGTGTTACAGACTGACCTTCCAGGACTAGAATGGCGGAACCAGTTTCAGGGAGCAGGGCTTGATGGCAAGCTTAAGCTACTAGATCTAGACCCATGCCCCTGGGGACCCAGGAGCCAGAAAATGGCTCAATGCTGCAGGCAGGTCGAGGCACATGGCAGATGGGCACCTTGTGAAAGTTTGCTGAGGAATGTGGTTGGCAGCTGCCTGGACCTCTCATTTGTGACCTGTTCCTGAGAATTTCATCAAGAAATTTATTTCAGTTGATTACTTCCTATCACTCAGCAACCTTGGAAACTTACATTACAGATAACATTCCATTGATTTTATTTTGCCAATTCTCCTCAAAAAGTATACTGATATTTTAATTAAATGAACTTAATCATTGTATCTCTGAATGGTTTACAGGAAAATATGTTGCTAAATAAGTGATGAAATGCATGTCTTTAATAAGCATGAAGAATTTCAGGTGAAACTTTTTACTTAGGAAATCAGATGTGTTAATTATGTAACTGTATGTCAATCATTAACACATGAAAATGTAATGTCAAGGAAAACTATTAGCAGAATCAGTATGGGGAATTTTAGGCTGTGCTGAGGGTTAAGGCAATTATTGTGTTTCTGATAGGACTTTTTAGGTAGATCTATCACTCTAAGTTCACACCAATAAAAAACTGTAGATCTTTACAACATGAGTGCCTACACCAGTGCTTCTCAATAGTGTTCTTGTGCACCCCCTCCCACACCAATCGAATGTTTTCATTCCAACCCTACATTAATGATGCCTATATGGCCCTTAATAGGCTGACAATGAATGTGGCAGTCTGAAAGCAGTGTGGGTTGGAATGAAAACATGGAGGGCTGCCAGAAACATGACTGAGACCTACTGTACTGCTCTACATTTAGATTAAGGTTTTTTTTATAACATTTTAATTGTTAACATTAACATTAAGAAAGAAGTCCATCAATTTTCTGTAAACTGTCCTATTCATTGTCATTGGGGGTCCAGAGCCTATGGGCACATGGCAGGGAATGATCCAGGACAGGGCACCAAGCCATTGCTGGGTACACTCACGCAGGGACACCAAGGGGCAATATGGTAACTCCAATTAACCTCAGCATGTTGTTCAACTCTGGAGCAAAACCCAGGTACCCAAGAGAAAGCCCACAACAATATGGTGATAACATGCAAACTCCACGGGGGTGTTCTGCAAAGCAGGATTTCTTGGTTAGCCAGATAACTTATCGGATTTAAGGTAGTCTGGGTTAAATGTATGGGAATGAAAATAAAGTTAATTTAGCCCAGACTACCTTAAATCCAAGAAGTTACCTGGCGAAGCAAGAAATCTTCCTTCATGGAATACCCCCCTACCACATGTATGGAGGGAGTCAAGTTAGAGACTTGAACGCTGGTCCCAGAGGTGTGAGGCAACAGTGTTAACCACTGTGCTGCCCCATAAAAATCATCCACCATTATATCATTTCATCATTATTGTTATTAGTCATTGGAGAATTTCAGCCAAAAATGTTTGTTTTTCAGTGTTTTTTTTATGTTTTTGACTTCCTGATCATCACCTGTACATCACTTTGGACAAAACTATCTGCTCAATAAATACATATGCATTTAAATATTGTCACCACATCTTACCAGTAACACTGGACATGTGTCCATTGAAAGAGTACAGTGGGTGTACTTTCTCCCATTAGGATACTGTATGGATAAATTCTGGATGTCAACTTGGACCAAGTACCAATAACCAACATCACAAATACTAACTGGCTGATACATGTAAACAAGTAACTACATACTATTTAGATTTGTATATACAAATGAGAAGCCTATACTGTATATGTAAAAAAGCAAAACTATAATACATAATACTTTGGCTTGCTAATGACAAAATGTATTAAAAATTTACTGTGTATTAATATTACATTGTACCTGTTATGCCAGTAAAGTCAATCTATTCTATTCTGTTCTATTCAATCCATCCATCCATCCATTGTCTAAACCGCTTATCCTTACAGGGTCGCGGGGGGTCCGGAGCCCATCCCGGAGTTCTATTCAATTCAATTCTTCTAAATAACCACATCCAGTTAAATGAATTTAAAGAATTAAAGAAAAAGTTAATAATTGTTTGAATGAACCTGTACTTAATTTGAGTAGCTGGTAGCAAGAACGTTACATTCATGAAATACTGAATAACATTGCTGAGAATAAATTTATCTACTTGATAAATGCTAAGCAGTAAATTTGAGAGAGCATATACCTGCTTAATTGTCTTGTTTTCAAGCCTTCTGAGGAAGTCTCAAATAACCTTGTTGGTTGCTATGCTACTGACGTAACAGCTGGCTATGGCTAATGAATTAATCATGAACATTCTCATTCCATTCTGCAAAATGATTGCTTGTTTAAAAAGTCCTGAAGCACATGCTCTTGCATGAGAATCTGTGATATCTACATTTGGTAGATAATTTGTTGTGCTTATTTTGCATCTTATAAGAAAATCCACACTGAACGAAATGGAAGCCCCGGCAGTGATTTTACTGCATGCCCTTCTTGACGTAATGTTTGTACCCAAGTTCTGACTTATAATGTATTACCAGGAAATCAGTATCAATTGACCCTGACTACCCAGATGGTATTGGACTAATCTTGTGGGTCCTTTGCTGTTGAATATAATTTTCAATTAGGAGTTAATGAGAGAGTAAAGTAGAACACCCTTGGGTAGAATGATACTAATAACTAGCAAAATGCTTTAATAATGCCAAAGGACTCTGTTATAAGAATTATCTTTCTCCTTCCTTAGCACCAGGGCTGAAATATAGCTGGAGGCAGCTGGATTCATTATGGCTCATGATGGGCAGTCAGCATGTCATGGGCAGGTTGAGTAAGCCACAGTCTCGGCGCACAACACTTTGTCTAGGTCTTCATAACTGTCGTGGTAATGCCATGGGTATGCTGAATTTTTCTACCTAAAATATGAATTCTGGAAATATAATGCAAATGTTTAAATTAGGGGCAGCATGGTGGTACAGTGGTTAGCAGTGTCGCCTCGTACCTCAGGGATCTAGGTTCGAGTCTCTGCCAGGGTTCTGCATGTTCTTCTATAGGCTCTGGACCCCAAGTGACCCTGATCAGAATAAGTGGTTTCAGAAAATGGATGGATGTTTAAATTAAATCCATCCATCCATATTCCAAACCGCTTATCCTTACAGGGTCGTGGGGGGTCCGGAGCCTATCCCGGAAGCAACGGGCACGAGGCGGGGAACAACCCTGGATGGGGGGCCAGCCCATCGCAGGGCACGTTTAAATTAAATGTTCTTAGTATTTGATTACTTATTTTGGCCATTTAAAAATAAAACCCAAGTGAAGCACTCATGTTTATCGCACTATGGCCAGTATCAGCTCCACACAGACAGAATTATGAAACACAAAGAGCAATTTTCAATCATATGTTCTGAAAAAAATGGATAAGTACTATATAGCTGGGTGGATACTATTGTACTATCATCAGATACTTTTATCAGAGTCTTTTTATTAACCATTCATACATATTTATGCATACTTCATAGACAGAAGTACTATATCATTGTAGGCATCATTATAATATTAAAACAAAGGGGAAAGTTTTTTAATGTGTGAAAAGACAGTTTTACTCTGGGTTTCAAAAAATATTTTTATGTTGTAGTATTGCAAATTGCATATATGTTACATATATAATATGTCCATAGTGATTCCAGAGGAAATATGAAGCAGAATCATAATACATTAAAATCTTGCTTCATAGCTCTCTTTCATCAGCTTTGGAATTAGGCAATTCAAGTTAAAAATTACTAAAATTAGTGCAGAGACACAAATTATCCGCTGCTTATTCACTTTAAAGTTTATTAATAATGATTGAATAATAATGATGAATAATAATGATTTAGTTTTTGAGAGGCCAGGGTACCATCTATGTCAGTGCAAGCATTTGCTTTTACTCTAGTCTGTGGGACTAGACACACACACACACACACACACACACACACACAGACTCTCACTCAGCGGACACTTTATTAAGTACATCTGCTCATGCCAGTGCAGCATGTTTCTACAATCAGAGGATCATGTGGCTGTGATTCAGCATATAAAGCATACAACACTAGAGTTAGCAACCCACTAATTCCCATATATTCCCATTCATTTCCCTACAAAATTTCTATCTTGGAATATTTTTTCAAATTTTCTGCTCCTTTGAAATCCTACAAGATATGATCAGGAGGTTCAGTTTCTGTTTGAGGAATATTTAGAATGGACAAAGACAGGGTCTAAGAGATTTTAAATGTTTTTGATTAATAGTGCCAAACATGTTACTTTCGGCATCTCAGCAACAGCTACCTACTATGGTGCAATATCAAAGACAATATCAAAAAAACACTTTTAATCAGCAGCTAGACGGTAATAGCCAGATTTGTTAAAGACAAAAGGAAGGCGAAAATGCCATGGACTGCTAAGGAAAGTTTTAACACCTTTTTGAATCCACACTTCAAAGAATTCCAGCTGTTCGACAGGCATTTGGCATCCTATGCAGTACTAGACAGACGTATCTTATAAAGTGCCTACTCAGCGTACATGAATATATAGTGCAGATGCTCCTCTACTTTCAACTTACAAACTTTCAACTTACGAACTTTCAGACATACAAGTGAAGAGGACTGTAAATCCAAATTGTGTTCACTGGGCTGCCATTTCCTGTCCGCAACATGAATTTGTTTTTCTGCGTGCCAATTCCGCTTAGTACGACTTCTGGCCGCTACTCCCGCAGTGTAGCGTGCGTACTTCTCGCATCCTAGTTCTTTGTACTTGCATATATCCTTAAGATTATATTGAATAACGACTTATGAACATTTCAAATTACGAACGGCCGTTCCCGAATGTATCTTGTTCGTAATTAGAAGAGGGTCTGTATATTGTACACGTGTGTGAAATTCACTGCTATGGCTTTATAATCTAAAATAATAACACTGGATGATTAAAAATTCTGAAACATGATATAAAGAAATATTTCTTGGTGGAAACCTTGGATTTTCACATTCTACATTCATTCTGTATTTCATACAAGCACAGAGCTCATCTAATGAAACCAGATAGTACATTATCATAAAAATAATATAATTTTGCCTTTTGAATCCATTACAGACTGCTAAAGACAGAGATAAAAGCAGAGGGTTGCCAGAAACCAAGTTACAGTGACTGAGGGTAAATCATTATTACGTCACAGGGTAACATTTGTACTGATATGATTAAAGCAATTCAATTACTTTCCTCTATACTGCTATCAATAAGTATCCAAAACGTCTTATCCAGGGTGACAGTGACTCTGGAGCCTATTCTAGGAAGATCAGGGTAGAGAACATCCTGGACATCTATTGCAGGGGACACACAGAGCTACACACACACTCACAGACCATAAGCAATTTCAGGTACCCCTTAATTAATCGCATATTTTTGGACTGAACGCAATCACAGGGACAGTGTTCAAATTCTACATGCATAGAGCCAGAACTGGGAATCAAACTCAATCCCACTGAGCCACCTCTCCACCCCCCGTGCAGTATGCGATGGGGAGGTCGCCAACCCGAGTTACCCTTTATTAGATGCTGTGAAGAAATTTACTTCTGAAACGTCTGACATTTGGGTTGAAAGTATAGCTCTGATCTTGCCCTGGGGGAAGCTCATGACCTACACAGACGACTCCATTAATTGGGTCAGTTAGGCGACGGAAATATCCACATATTTCACATGAGCGGAGACTCACATATGCTTAACCTTATTCTGACCACATCGCGTAATAAAAAAGGGCTACTTCTAATAGCAATAAGAAAGCAGCAATGCCAGTTACCAAAACAAACAGGGTGGAAGTATTTCTGATGCAGGAAAATAATTAGGATTGACCCCCGATTTCTGCATACCAGCATAATTATAGATTAGTCAGAGAACAATGTGCATTACATTGGTACACATTTCATCAAGGGAGCAGCCAGGGAAGAAAATCCATACAAATGTATCTATGGCGTGTCCTCAAAAACCAAGAAATTTCTACTGTGCTACTGCTGACTCAAACTCCCACCTCTCGGCTTTGGCTTGACTTTTCGGCGCCATCTCAGCAAAATAAGTAAACAGCATCCACAGGACACTGTCCAACATGGTCATTAATTATCCGGGCGGTTAGGGATAGCGTCTCGTGTGGATAAACCGGAACACGCTAGCCATTAACAGCTGGGTTTGAGCCTCTATTTGCCGAAGGTTGGTATGCGTGGGCAATGCAAAGAGGATGCTTAGCTGCGTGTATCGGGAGCCCAAATGGACCTCTCACTCCACTTGTCCCCCCGTTGCATGCTGGGATGGCACCTTGATGTTCTATCTGGACGTGTGTCAGAGCGTACCAGGAACCAGACTGGGGATACAGAGTGCTCAAAGTGTACACAGAACTCCTTCCAAGATTAATAGGGTCAGGGGAACTGCTTCGTGGTTTCTCAGTGTCAGTCCCCCTGATTTTCACTAGTTCAATATTATTCTTGCATTTTCCCTCCATAACTCACATCTCTCTTGGTCACCCGTGTAAATAATAAACCAAGAATTGCAACTGCTGCATGCAGCAATGCAGCATGACATATCTAATGCGCGGCCGTGCAGCATGGCATTTCAAAAGCACCAACAAATAAAAGGCCTACTCACAACGTTACCCTAGAGGTGGGCCTCACTTGCACTCTGCCTGCTTGCAGGTCCAAGGCACATTGGAGACTATGCACAGCATAATGCGGGAGCCTGAAGATGAATTAGCATTGTTGTTAATATAATCTGGTCTTTGTTACATGGATGTGATAGCCTCTTCTTCATCCCCTGTAGGAATGAAACCTGCATTTGTTCACAAACACCTCAGATGTCTCGTACCCCCAAGTTTTCATTCTTTTTGAGCCTGAATAAAATAAAGTTGCATCTCTGGTTGGTCTTTACTTTAGAGTGAGTTCTATTGCCTGTCAAAGTTGGCACATTTCTCACTCTACTGTACTTGTGAGACTCAACTTGTGACTCAAATAAACTAAGCCTCTGTGCCTGTCATCAGAAGGTTGCTGGTTTGAGTCCAGCCTCAGCAGAATAACCACATGTCCGTGGCCCTTGGACAAGCCCCTTAACCGCCAGCTCCATGGGCGCGGCTGCAGGTGGCTGCCCTTCGCTGCCAAGCTTGCACTCACCTACATGTGTCTGTGTGACATGATACTGTGTCTATGTTATCAATATATTTACACATATTATTGGAAGTTAATGAAAGACAATGTTTTAAGGAAATAACCATGTTTTAATCTTGTTTCAAGGAAACGAAAGTTTTCTTTCAACATAAGAATGCTGATTATACTATTTCTTTTCAGTTTAGCCAAAATAAACAGGTTAAATAGCTGAATAAGAAGGTTATAATTTGCTCAGTTTTTGTCAGTTTCATGAATTTGCCTATGAATGACAGTTACACATGGTGTTGACTGAACTCTGTAATTAATTTTACATCCATCAACTGGTTCTATTAGTTTATTTAAGTCGGGCTGATGTGAATTTATTTATCAGTCAGCCAGAGTGAAGCATTTCCCTATAATTTTCGTGTGATACTACAATTAGTCATTAAAATGTTGCGCAAACTGAAAAAAGTGCTATTGTAATTGTTACGTCCCCGGGTCCTGGGGGCGGAACCGGACAGGTGTAACCAGTCCAGTCTCATTAGAGACCTTGTTAAAAGGGAATGAAACCTTACCTTCTTTGCGAAGTATTGAGCCATTGTAACACATGCGCCTTACTGAGTGATCGCTTCTCGTGCGTCTTCTTGTTCTCCCTCTGTCTCGTCATTTACCTCCCTATTTGTTCCACAGCCCAGCTCCCGTTCGTAACCCGTCCTTCCGTCCCGACCTGGTGTGTGACGTCCTGCCTTTCCCCGGTTCGTTCCCTGTGTCTCTCTCTGTCGGACAGATCTCCTGGTTACCAAAACTCCTGCATAAGACTCGACCACGTCTTCTGCCCAGCCCTCTGGATACGACGCCTGCTTCCTTCCCCGCTCCCCTGCTCTCTGCACCCACCTGCCCAGGTGAGAGAGCGATCCCAGACCGCTCCGCTTCCGCCTGGAGCCGGCTTCCTTTCCTTATCTCCCTCCTGAATAAACCACCAGTTCCTCGCATTCCTGAGTCCGTGCTTTATTCCGAGGGCGCCACAGAATACTTCACCGTCCCAATAGATTCAGCGAGAAACTTCGACAACTGTGCTTTCCGCTGTCGAGCAGCTGCTAGCTAACCAAGCGGTGCATGTGCCTTTGCTGCCCTCCCCAAGTCGGGCAGCTGCGCCACCTATCGCCCTGCCCGAACGCTACGACGGCAACCCGGATCATTGCAAGGGCTTCCTGATGGAAGTAGGCATTTATGTTGAGGAACACCCCGAGATGTTCCAAAACCCCGGTTCAGAGGTGCTGTTCACGATTTCCTTACTGACCGGACGCGCCCGTGTCTGGGCAGAAGCGCTCTGGACCGACAACAGCCCACTTATGCAATCGCCAATCAAGCCCTGATGGAGGTGTTTAACCATTCAGCGGTGGGGAGACGCCCGTGGTGGCGATTGTTAGAATGTCTCCAGGGGAACAGCACCGCGGTGGGCTTTTCATTGAACTTTCGCATTATCGCCATCGCATTGCGCTGGCCTGACAGGTAATCTTCCTTAAAGGATTGCGCCCGGACCTCCAGGAGGAGTTGCAGAGTGGGGCGAGGTGCCGTCCTTCAATGAGATTGTTCAGATGTAGCATTATATTCACTGGATAAACAAATGCATAAAAAATCAACTGTTCTACAAAAACCCAATGATTTCATTGCATTACTTGAAAGGCAAAGGATCATTTCACACGCTGTATTAAATTATAATGATTTGGAAGATATTCAAATTTTCATTCAGTCAGTTTCATTATCTACAGCAAAATTTTGCAGGCTAACAGGATTTTATCACCTCAGTCAGACACCGACAACATTCAAAGACACAGATTTGCGTATGAAATCAATTAATACAACATTGAAATGGACTTGACTTAAATTAATAGTGCCATCCATCCTTCCATTATCTCCTGCTGAATCCAAGATCAGGTCGTGGGGTCTCAGCAGTCCCAGCAGTCTCAGCAGGGAAACCCAGACTTCCCTCTCCCCGGCCACTTTATCCAGCTGCTGAGGCATTCCCAGGTCAGCCGAGACGCATTGTCCCTCCAGCATGTCCTGGGTCTTCCCCGGGGCCTCCTCCCAGTGGGACATGCCTGGAACACCTCACCTGGGAGGCGTCCAGGAGGCATCCTAATCAGATGCCCGAGCCACCTCATCTGGCTCCTCTCAATGCGGAGGAGCAGTGGCTGTACTCTGAATCCCTCCCAAATAACCGAGTTCCTTACCTTATTTCTAAGGGAGAGCCCAGCCACCCTGCGGAGAAAACTCATTTTGACCGCTTGCACTCGCAATCCCGTTCTTTTGGTCATTATCCATAGATCGTGACCAAAGGGGAAGGTAGGAACATAGATTGACTGTTAAATCAAGAGCTTTCCCTTTTGGCCCAACGCATGCTTCATCATGACAGACCGATGCAGTGCCTGCAGCACAGCGGACGCCGCACCAATCTGCCTGTTGACCTCTTGCTCCATTGTTCCATCACTCATGAACAAGACCCTGAGATACTTAAACTCCTCCACTTGGAGGAGGACCCCATCCCCGACCCAGAGAGAGCATTCTTACCTTTTTCGGCTGATTCTCATCCCAGCCACTTCACACTCCGCTGCGAACTGTCCCAGCCAGAGCTGAAGGTCACAGTCCGATTAGGCCAACAGAACCACATCATCTGCAAAAAGCAGAGATCTAATCCTGAGGTCACCAAACCGGACACCCTTAACACTCTGGCTGCTCCTACAAATTCTGTCCATAAAAACTATGAATAGAATCGTTGACAAAGGGCAGCTGACAGAGTCCAACCCTCACTGGAAACAAGTTTGACTTATTGCTCTGGCACTGGTCATACAGGGATTGAACAGCCCTTAAAAGTATGCCCGGCACCCCATACTCCCAGAGCACCCCCCACAGGACTCACCGAGGGAATGCCTTCTCCAAGTCCACAAAACACATGTAGGCATGTTGGGCAAACTCCAATGAACCCTCCAAAACCCTGCCGGAAAGTATTGAGCTGGTCTAGTGTTCCACGGCCCTCAGGATCCAAGCTCTCATAGGCCTCCTCAGAACCCTCAGACAAGAAGGGGAAACTGAGCTCCAATGTGGCTCCCATGTAGCTCTCTTCCTCACCAAACTGCCCCCTGAAATGAGGTACAATTTCAGGAGACACATGGGCCGTCAGATGGGCTCAGTGTACACCTTGCTTGATTTAGCAGAGTGGCTTAAGTTTGAATCCTGGTGTCAAGACCACGAAATCCCGATTAAATGCAAAGGCCAGTGGGACAAGCCGATGCAGAGATATGATGGGCGGAAGGACGGCAGAAATAAGCCTAAGCATGCCAACGTATTGCATGGTGCGAATCTACCCCCTATGGCTTCAACTCCAGAGCAGCCCCCGACGCCACCAGTAGCCAACATGAAGAGAGCCTATTGCCTATATTGTGACTCTAAGGATCACTTCCTGGGTCAATGCCTTGGATTCCTGCTCCAAGATAAGAAACAGATATCAAGCTGGATCCAGCAGAACAAGCACTGCTGGAGGTGCGGAAGACTACATCAGGCTGCACAGTGTACCTTAAGAAGACCCTGTAGCATCTGCAGTAAGAGGCATCTTCAAGTCCTGCATGAAATAAATTAGAGAGAACTGAAAGAGGGCACCCGCTCGTTGAGTTCCACATCTGAGACCCTCTACCTAGATAAGCCTGGAGCCTCCAATCAGGTCCCCCTTAAGGTGATCAGGGTTTTTCTGCGACACAATGGCAGAACATTAGGTACTTTTGCAGTGCTGGACAATCGATCGGAGTGGACCATGTTACTGCCAGCTTCCACAGCTCCATTAGGCCTGGAAGGGGTAAGAGAGGAGTTGGTCCTGCGAACCATCAGACAGGACACCAAGACATTACACGGAGCCTCCGTCTCATTCATAATATCTTCACTAGCTCAGCAGCATAAGAGCCATTTAATTAAAAATGCCTTCACAGCAGAACATCTCTGCCTTTCCAACCACTCCTTCCCTATGGAAGCTCTACAGCGGAGATACCGCCACTTTAGAGACCTACCCCTAAAGTCACTGAAGGGGGTGTGCCCTCTTCAGCACTGACTATCCACACCTGATTACTCCTATCAAGCTGGTCCATCTTGGGCCAGTAGGAGGTCCGGCGGCGGTCAGAACTAGATTAGGGTGGACCCTCCAGGGCCCTGTCAGTATCACCAGTCAGATGTGCCAGCCATCTCAGTACCTTTTCACCTCAATCAGCCCCCCAATGGATGAATTATTTAAAAATGTTGAGAAACATTGGCTGATAGTGATAGGGAGAAATGTAATTAAAATTATCACTCATCCAATATATCATATAAAGGTGTGTGTTTGTATCCTCCATATTATTTTGCATTAAATGGCCCACCCCAATTACAAGAGTGAAACAACGCCCATATCCTCTTGTTTGTGTCTCGCTATAAATAAAGGTGCAAGGGGAACCAACTCTTTGTAGCTTTCACTGCAGACACTGTGGTTACCCTTGAAAGTGAAAGGAAACGCTGTGTATTGTCCTCATTTGGGTCGGGGCGGGGTGAAATAAACCCTGACAGATGGACACTGTGCCACATTTGGACCGAAAGAAAGTGACACGTTCCAAACAAGATCAGAAATCCTTAGACTTGCTACACGAGAAGACTACATGTGTCATGGTAGATGGTGTAGCACGATATGCCACCCCTTTCCTCCACAAAGAGGACATTCCAAACTTGCAGGTGCCTATGGAAGCAGTGACCACTCTGTTGAAAGGCACGGAATGGCGTCTAGAAAGAGATCATCAGAGAGCAAAAGCGTATCAGGAGGAAATCAGGAAACTGGAATCGGACGGCTATGCCATGAAACTTACTCCAGAAGAAGTAAAGAACAGTTCTGAGTCTTGGTTTATACCACACCACATGGTCCAGCATAATGGTAAAAATCGTGTGGTGTTTAACTGTTCCTTTGCTTACAAGGACATAAATCTAAATGATTTCCTGCTACCCAGGCCAACCTTAGGTCCATCTGTCCTTGGCGTACTCCTACGCTTTCGTGAGCACCCGGTGGCCATAAGTGGGGACATCAAGGTTATGTTCCATCAGGTCCGGCTCCTACCATAAGATAGATGCCTCCTTTGGTTTGTATGGCGTAACTTGGAGCGAGACCGGATATCAGATGTGTACCAGTGGAATGTTCTCCCCTTTGACACAGTTTGTAGTCCTTGCTGTGCCATTTTTGCTCTTCAACAGCATGTTAAGGAACACACTGAGCCAGGGTTGCCTGAGCAGTCATCAGTGGAAGGAAGCTTCTATGTAGACAATTGTGTACAAAGTCTGTCCTCCCCAGCCGATGCCAAGTGCTTAGTAGACCGCCTGAGAGAGCTGCTGCCTGACGGTGGCTTTGAGATTCACCTTATGGGAGAGGCAAGTGCACAGAGCACAGAGCTCTGGTTGGCTCAAGACCAATCAGACATGTATGAGTTCACACTCGGACTCAAGTGGAACTGTGATGCTGATACCCTTGGGTTCAGGCACCGGCAAATAGAGCAAGGGGTAGTCACAATGCGCAGTATGTACAGAGTACTCACAAACCAGTATGACCTACTGGGTTTCCACATTCCCTACACCACCCGGGCTAAGGTACTGGTTCAGCAGTTGTGGGGAAAACAGTGTGGCTGGGATGATCCACTACTACCCGAAGACCTGTTCAGAGCCTGGGAAGAGTGGCAATCAGAGCTTCCCACACTGTCTAGTATAACCCTGCCTCGATGCTACACACCAACCACAGACCAGTCCAGCGTCACCAGGGAAATCCATATTTTCTGTGACGCATCAAAAAGGGCAAACGGTTCCGTCGCATATCTGCGCATAAAAAACGACATTGGTAAGGTGCATATAGCCTTTGTCATGGCAAGATGAAAGGTTGCCCCCAAACGCCACCACACCATTCCTCGACTGGAGTTGTGCGCTGCATTGAGTCGCTCTCAATTAGCCAACTTACTGGGAAACGAGATAACCCTAGAGATCAGTCGCACGTGTTATGGACTGATTCGACCACAGTGCTGTCATGGCTTCAGTCAGAGTCCTGCCACTACAAGGTATTTGTAGGTACTAGAGTGGTGGAAATCCAGGAGCTGACTAATCAATATCACTGGAGGCTAGTGAATGGCCAGCAGCTCCTCTTGCAGACATATCGAGCACTGATGAATCTGAGCGTCGAAGAATGCTTTCTGTGGTGCCACTATGATCTCACCTTACCCGCGCTTGCCAGATATTGGCAAAAACAGCAGTTGAAAGGAACTGGTAGAGGCTGTTGTGCAGGAGGCTCATGGGGTGGCTAATGAACAAAGGAGTTCTACAGCAGTAGATTATCAAAGGGCAGAAGCCCATATTCTCTGCTGTATCCAGCGAGACAGTTTCCCAGATGATTAAAAACTCCTGGAAGCAGGTGAAGCTGTTCTCCCATCCAGTCGCTTACTTACCCTTGCCCAAGAGTTTGATCACTCCACTAAGGTCATCCGCGTCGGTGGACGGATACAGAATGCCGAAGAAGTTGATCCCTTGTACAAACACCCAGTAGTTCTAGACCCTCACCACTTTGCTACAAAGCTCTTAATTCAGTATCACGATTCTAAGCTGTGTCACCCAGGCCCAGAACACTACTTTGCTGAGATAAGGAGAGCCTTCTGGATCCTGCACGGATGGGAGGCTATTCGGAAACAACAGCATTCCTGTACAGACTGTCGCAAGTGGAAGGCGAAGCCAGTAGTGCCGAGAATGGCTGATCTGCCACAAGCCCGTTTAAGACTCTTCAAGCCACCATTTTATAGCACAGGGATGGACTGCTTTAGACCCTTCCAAGTGAAGATTGGAAGGCGTTCTGAAAAAAGGTGGGGTATCATATTTAAGTGCCTCACGGCCAGGTTTGTCCACCTTGACATCTCCTTACAGGAGTCGACTCTGACTTGTTCCTTATGGCCTTACGACGCTTCATTGCGCGCCGTGGGATGCCCTTTGAGCTTCTCTCTGACCAAGGCACCAATTTCCATGGTGGGGAGAGAGAGCTCCGTGAGTCCTTTGCAGCCCTTAGCCCAGACCTACAGCTGCAGTTAACCAGACAGATGATTTTGTTTCAACCCTCCCAGTGCACCTCATTTTGGGGGAACATGGGAGAGGGAGATCTGCTCAGTTAAGGATGCTCTCCAGATTTCAATTGGTTCCCAACATGTAACGGAAGAGGTGCTCCGCACGGTCATGATTGAAGTGGAAGCCATCCTGAATAGCAAGCCTTTAGGGTATGTCTCTACGGATGTTGCGGATGCTGATCCGATTACACCCAACCTGTTCCTCATAGGACACCCTGACAGCTCGCTACCACAGGTGGTTTATGCTGCCCCTGAGGTCATGGGGCGGCGGCGATGGAGGCAGAGCCAAGCTCTGGCAGACTGCTTCTGGTCTTCCTTTATCCGATACTACCTCTCAATGCTGCAGGAGCAACACAAGTGGCAGGCTTCTTCTGATAGTATCGTTGTTGGCATGGTGGTCATGACGGTTGACCCTCAGTTGCCACGCTCAAAATGGCTGATAGGCAAGATCACAAAGATATTTCCTGGACCAGATGGGTGTGTTAGGGCAGCAGAGCTCAAGGTTGTGGGCCGGACCTATACACGGCCTGTCGCACGCCTTATTGCTCTGCCGGAGATTCAGGACACGACAGACTAAGCAGGATAATACGTGTCAGGAGTACCTTAGGGGGACAAATATGTTGCACATATTTGGGGTCGGCGATGTTAAGACGGAAGCGCATTCGGGAGTTACGCCAGTCTGCGGCAACGTTGGATTCTTTATGGCACGCTGTTTTGCCTGTATAAATTAATTAATTAAGTTTGAGAAGTTTGCCTGCACTTCCTAGAGACATTTTTTAGTCCTTGTTTTCTGTGCCCCCCTTTTTGTAGTTTCATTTCCTGTCCACAATTACGGGTGTGCATGTATGACGTTCAGTAAGTAATGTTTTCTATACTTTAGATGTAGTTGATTGTACTATCGTACTGTACCCACAAGTAAATAACTTAACCTTGGCTGTGACCCCCGTGCTCTGACCGGCACTCTTCTGAGAACACTACCTCATCCTGACCCGCGATTTCAGTCCACTTAATCCTCCCCCACACTCGCTATATGCTTGGGTCTGCCATGCACGGCCAGCTTCCTCCCCGACCAGCGGAGATAACCGACCACCAGGTAGTGATCAGTTAACAGCTCCGCCCCTTTCTTCACCCGAGTGTCCAAGACATGTGGCCGCAAGTCCAATGACACGGCTACAAAGTCGATCATTGAACTGCAGCCTAGGGTGTCCTGGTGCCGAGTGCACATATGGACACTCTTATGCCTGAACATGGTGTAGCTCCAGCGATCATTTTAAGTGTTGAACTCCCTGCTCGATTGCCAGTCAGTGGTTAGGTTATCCTGCACTGGTGTGGTTAGCTCCTGGGCGGTGTATATCTTATCAGCTGCATTTGGACGACTCATACTGGGGATAATACGGCTGGGTTTCTCCCAAGGTATGAGTTAAATGTTTTGCCTGGCCTGTATGTGGGCAGATAGTGCTACACTATTAAGCCCTTACCTGACTTCTATTATCACAGGGTCCCGTGTGCTGTGGTGCGGCGCTGACTGCTGCATCTTACGTGGAACCACTGCTGCTTTGCCTTCAGTGGTCCTGCTCTGCCTTCGGCGGCTCTGCTCTACCTTCGGCGGTTCTGCCTTGCTTATTGCCAGTTTTCAGCGAGGTTTGTATTGTGCGCGCTTGGAACGTTTCCGGTTTGTCCGGTCGTATTCCGTTTAGTTGTAGCCGGCCGATATATAAGCGGGTTCTTAGCTGGGGAATTGTCTGGCTGGGCGGGGGGGTGGGGGGGCGTGCATCTAAATGCGCGAGACGGCAAAGGTTTGTGTTTATTTTGTTTTAATTGTATCATGTTTATTTTTGGTTTGGTATTGTATGTAATGTTTTGAATGGGTAAAAATGTGTCTTTAATGTATCGTGAATTGTGTGAAGGTTATGTTGCTATGTATTTTGTTTGGTTGATTTTCTTTATATTGGACTGCAGTGCTCTTTTTTGGGTTTTGTGTGATTATAGTTCCGTAGTTTTATTTTCTGTACTGGTGTGATTGTACGAGTTCTTTGGGGTTCTTGCTGCTGTCTTAAGTTGCAGCGCCCAGACGAGCGAGAATCGGCTGCTGGTATCCAGGCTGCATGTCAGACCTATGGGGTTGTGATTGACTGGTTTGAGTTTTTGTGGTTTTAGTAAATAAAACTTGTGTGTTTGGAACAACGTTTCTCTGGTAAATGGACCAGTGTGCCTTGGCCCGGGGTAGGTCGATTGAACATTCTCTGGGTGTAACACCTGGGGTGGCGTAGTCGTGCTGAGCTGTGGCCGGTAGTACCAGTAGTATTCCATCAGTATTCCATCACCGCCACGTGCTACACAAGGTATGTATAAATATTGTCAGTACAACTTTATCTTAGATGTATTATATGTGTATAGCCTTGGACTTAAGACCTGAAATCCCAAGGTTAGAATGGTTGGGTCGACCTGAAGTTATGTTATCATGAGTTTAATATGTATACGTCTTACTTCTAAGAATGACTATTTGCATGCAAATAAGATTTCCAGGCTTTGCCAATCACCTGCCTTGAGTCCTTCTCACGTGCACATCATTACTGTTTCCTGCGCCAGTTTCATGTTTCCTGTGATCGCAAGTCCTCTGGACTCAGGGACTGAGGTATGGATAGGATGACGTAGCTTGGGGTGCTGTCTCTTTGGATCTAGAATTTATAATAAAACATCCAGTTTGAACAAGTCTATGTCATGACAGAATGATGTCCAGGTTGATTGGCTGTGGAAAGCTCTTCCGTCACACTACCACTCAAAAACCAAGGTGCTGATTTTCTTTTCTATCACATTTAGAACTGTTTTTCATAAGATAAAATAAAATAAAATGCCTCATAATATGTGGGCCACAACAAATGGAGATGGGAAAATCCAACAGTTGATTAAGAATAAATTAATTTATACTTTAGTTTCATTAAGGAGAATGCATTACATCTTTCTATTGATGAAGGCAATGAAATATGATTCAGTTTACAAACTATTGAAATGATGCAACCAAGGAATTTATCATTTTAATTAGCAGTTTAAAACGGAGTGGACACATCAAGGTAAAAGAAGCTGTGTACCAGACTAAAAAGAACATAAATTAAAATAGTTGAATCTCACACTGCCTGAAACTGGAAGTCTCAGTCTCAGTACAAGCTGAGCAGTGCCGTTTGACTATCCTGTGTGTTTCTTTAATTAAATTTAATTAAAACTGGAAGTCCCACCTACTGATCAGTGAGCTTTGCTCGGGGCTTTAGTTTTCTCACACCCGGAGTACAAGACTTTGCAATCCTATTTTGTTTGTGTTGTGGTTTTGGTTTTGTGATGTACTGTGTTTGTTTGATTCGTGTCTCTTAGTTTCATATCTTGGTTTACTTTGGCCCCCTGGCTCCAACCACCTCCCACATTTCTCCAGCACACCGCATTCTGTAATTCCCCCGACAATGGATGGCAGGTGCCTATTTCCTGCTTTGTCCTGGGCGACGGAAAAAAAGCCAAACACTGTGGGTGGGATGGTCCTGGCTGGGGTGTTCTGCATCTATTTTTAGCAAACTTGTTGAGTCCGGCTCTGTATGTCTTTTGAAAGGTGATTGAGTAAAGTTCCTGAAAACCGATATCAATCTACAAATAACAGATCACAAACACTTTGTTAAGAGCGTATGAGAGTTCAGTCATGGATGAATTATTGCTGCCCCAAGATTGTCTGCTAGCCTTTATCTATCAACAAGAAGTGACAGGACAAACAAATTAGAGGCGTGTAGGACTTTTCTGTGTTTTGATCAGTTTCCAAAAGTTGGTACAGGAAAATTGATATGGTTTTGATAGCTTTATTTGAGCAAAAAAGACAATAGATTTGGTTTGTGACATGCTTTTGGGAGAGTGAAGAGACTGAGGAAATTCTGCTGTTAAACTGTTAATCTGGAGATGCCCAGCAAGAAGGGATACTTACTATGCATATTGGAACCGAAGAGCAGAATAAACAAAATATATGCCTTCAATAAAGAAAGAAGACAAAATGGAGGCAGACACTGAGAGCCCACAATAGCAAAGATGAAAAAAAAACAAGAAATTAAAAAGCAAAACCCACAATCTATGTTCAGGAAACAGCAGAACCAATGAGGGACATAAAAGGACCCCAAACGTAGGTAGGAGAGGGGGGTCCAGAGCTGAGCCACGATGGGGAGGGGAAGGGGAGAGGAATCACGGTGGCAGTCCTGGGGGGGGCAAATGGAAAGACAGCCAGAGGCCTGTTAGGGGCAGCAGGAGAAATCCGCTCCAGGGCACTGGCCCTGTGCTCACATGTCATTTAGAGGAATGAAGGAAAAAGCACCTCAACAGACGGTGTAAAAAGCATTAAATCAACCCACATTGGGCAGAAAAGGACAGACAATAATTTAGAAGCACAGCGACTGAGGCCTGAGAATCAGATGGAGTTCAAAGAGGTGTCTGGGGCCTGCCGATTGCCTGCCAGAAAGCCAGAGTATGTAGCGCATGTAGGAGCAAAATACACAAGTCACAACAATAATTAGTGTATAGTAGTTCCCCCGTATCTGCAGGTGTCACGTGCCAAGACCTACCACAGATAGCTGAAATCATGGATAATAGCAAACCATCTGCAAACTCCATGTACAACGTGATTTTTATGTGCCTATATGTGGTGAGTGATAAAATAGGCACAGTAAAACATAACATTGTACATTATTATATAGTACTGTAGTCTTTCAAAAAATGAAAGAGATTATGTTTATAATAATTATCATTATTACTATTATTATTATGGATGAGCTGATCCACATTTTTTCAGTTTTGATCCAATTCCAATATACATCTGCTGATACCGATTCCAACTCTTTTAATTTTAATATTTAAATATTTTAAAATTAATTTATAATATAATTGCCAATCAAATGAGGAATTTAATATAATAAATGTATAAACTTTATATTATTCATATTTTTAAAATCTAGTAAATACAATTTTAAAAATCCATGCCAAAAAAAGATTTAATTAGGCTACTGGTAACATACATAACATACTGTTCCACCTCATTTGTACATCTTGTTTTAAGTGCTTAAGGAATTTTGCAGTTTGAATATCTTCCAAGAGAGTATACACAAGTGGTGAATGCTTAAAATGGCCCACAATTTTTCTCCAACTGGCAACAGCATCATTTTGGTGTGATAAGAACCTCACGTGTATCACAAGCTGTAACTATAGTGTGCAAAACAGCTCAAGCCAGGGACTCCTAAATTATCCATTACTTTTTTTGTATTACTCATTTTTTTTATTATTATTATTACAAAGATTGTAAATTGATGACTTACTAGTAGTTGTTTAAAGCATAAAATACTCCCTGATCACCACCCCTCTTATCTCATGTTCTTACTGCTACGTTCCTCGTACCGCAAAGCATATTCGCATAACGTCACAACAAGCGGAAGTCACTGCGTGGCAAACAGAATGAGTGGCAACGTCAGCGTTCCGCTTTAAAACCGAAAAAACAAATCTAAAATGTAGAAGAGCTGTTGGGCGGTTGATTGACAAAATCGATATAACAAGCAATAGGAGATCTCTTTTTACAGACTAAAACTAAATAAGTAAATATCAGGTGTGGATTGGTGATAAAACATTATGCATCCAACCACATACAGTATAGGTAATGCTGAATGTGTATCCCAAGACCCAAATGTAAAATATACACGCAAATGAGCATTTCAGGGCATAGCAAGTTAGTAGAAACAAACTGGTAAAAAATCCTAATAAAACATTTTCACTTTGTCATTAAGGAATATGCGGTGTGTCAGTTGATGGCGAAAGGAAATTAGATCCATTCTGAAATGAGTCAACATAGAAACTAGGGATGGAAAATGTAGAGGAGTCTACATGTACAGTACAATACTCTATGAAGGTTGGTTTGTATACATGGTTGTCTGGATAAATTATTTGTTTAATTCCACAAATGACAAAGTCTGGTCTATTTTTGAGTTGATTTGAATTAAGAACAAATTTATTTTCTGTTCATTATGCCTTTTTCATGTTGTTTTTTTCAGTTAAAAATGTCAGATTCAGAAAGTGTGGAAATATCAGACTTCAGCTGATGGACTGAAACCTCCAGTATTCTATTGAGCAAATTTAACTGTGACATAGTTTTGTTAATCTATTGAGGTCTGGATACTAAAATGTCACAGAGTGAATTGACACCTATAATGTGACATTACCTTCAGAGTTACAAAAGTTATGCTATAAAAGAAATGGGATATGTGACCTTTAATTCAGAAGAGCACAATACACTACAAAAAAAAAAGAAAAAAAGAAGGGTTTGGCATAAGGATAACAGGGAAGGACAACAAAAAAAAGCTATCACTGTGAAAAACGATATCACTTTAATCAAAATATAAAAACGAAGAAAACAATGTTGCAGCTGGTTTGCGATAAGTGATATATGTAGTATATTACTGTTAATAGCTGCATCACCCTGCAAACGAGCAGATCACTTGGAGAGAAGACGCCAGAGGCGAATTGGCCGTCAATACTAAAGAAGTGATTTTACTGCAGTGGAAAAAGTTAATGTTCTATACCTGAAATAACTGCAGTTCTGTGTAAAATTTTCCAGCTAAAGGCCAGATGAAAATACACACCGTATTTTAATGTGTGTGGCACCGATGCATGTTTTTATTAGGTTTGTCTCCTTGCAGAAAAGCTCTGGATTCTTGCCAATTTCTTCAAGCAGATTGATGAATATTTACTTCTCTGTCCCTCCTCTCTAATTCATATTGAATGTGGATCCTTCTGCTGTTTTTGTTCTTGCAAAACTAGTTTGGACGGGAGGCAACGCAATCATCCAAATCTCCCAAATTCCAAATTTTCTTTCATTCAAGTCATTTGTGTATTATTTTTCCTATTTTTTATCTCACATGAGCCTTGAATCATAAACCTTCAGGTTAACCTCTGTCCTAAACCAGCACGACACCTGCTGGCTCATGCATGTAACTTGTTTGAGAACCTTTACATGGATTTGCATTCTGAGAGGGTGAAATCATTTCTAGCACAGTGATGTTGCGGTTTGAGATGACAGACCCAGAATTACAATAGCAGGAGGAGCAGGTCCATCTGAGAAAATGGAACATTCCTGTAGTTATACCTTCTACAGATTCTTTTCAACATTATTTGGTATAAAGCAGATTCCTCAGCATTCCCCACTCTGACTGACAGACCAGTTACCTTGTCTGTTGTAAGGCTGTTTTTAAGCATAAATTGAATTTCATCATGATTCTTAACTTGTATGCAGAATTCCAAAGGAGGCTGTGCTGCAGCCGGCCAGGTAGCCTCTTCTGCGTTTTTGGCAGGGGGCACTCTGCCACAGTAAATGTGCTTTCAAAAACAGCGCGAGAGGAGAAGGATAGTGAGAGCCATGCAGCAGATTTCAGAAGTATACCCCGTAAATGCATTATTTGTGAAATATACAATCCTGTATCTTTCAGAAATGATTGTAAGATTTCATGCTGTTTCCATGACCCTGAGTAGGTTACACCTCTAGACGATATACAGCATGAATGGATTGGTGGATGTATGGATGGATGTATTCAGGATCACAAAAGAGTAACATAAATTTATTATTTAATAAAGATTTAGCAATTCAGTGGGTGTTATTTCTGCAGCAAAAATAAATAAAACATAAAATTGTCTATGAGAAAAGGAAATGCTGTGCAAAGAAAGCATGGATTTCCAAGGACAAGGTGCCTAACACACATACCCAGGTTGAACCCCTCCAGAAATCTAACCTGAATGTTAATTGGCAGGGAGGGCTCACATTGTCAGGACCCAAGAGCAGGTAGTATCAATGCAGTCTGACTACAAATAATAAATCTAATACTTTTGTGAACTTTCCATGTATTACACTCAGTGCACTCAAAATTGAAAGTGTAGTTCTGTAAAATACTTAAAGCTTACATGTACTCCCTGCAATCCAAAGACATGCAGTTAGACTCGCTGTCATTTCCAGAGTTGTCCCTAATGTGTAATTAACATACACATGTGTGTAGGCATGCATGTCCCATGCAGTGAGCTGGCATCCCATCCGTGGCGTGCCTCCTCCCTGTGCTGCCCCCACGCAAACCTGTGCTGGGTAAGTAGTTGGAAGATGGATGGAAGGATAAATAAAACCCTTGATTTATTAAGTAGTCATTTATTGAATTTCATGTTTCTGCAAGGCCGCTGCCACAAATCACTGACATTCCCATCCATGTTTCCATTCGATGGAATCTGAAAAAAGTACATGATGTGTGAACAACTGCGCAGTCCTTAAGCTGAACTGTACATGATCATGGGCAGACGGTGATCCCTCCCACAAAACATACATTTGTCATATGCGCATACTGTACTATTTCATCCAATATGGCACTTTCTCTTACTTTATCTGCCATGAAATTTTAAACCATGGGCAACTCTAACTTAACTACATTTGTAATTGCTGTCAACTACTAAAGTAATTATAGCTAACAGATACATCACATGAACACAGCATATGACACTGAAATATTTCTCGTAATTTTGACTTAGCAACAAGTGAAGTGTCTGTATAGAAATAATTGGAACAAGCGGTGCCAATTTTAATGATACATGTGTTTTCTGATTTAGTTAATAATATAAGTACTCATTGGGTAGATTAAAATAATGTGGAATGTTTAGAGGACACCTGCTTTTGTATTTTAGCCTCATTTAATTCTTAGAAAATTTGAATGGTAAAGAAATTCCTGGATAGACACACAGCTGTGACAGCCTTCTATTGCACAACATCATATCATACAGGATCCAGGAAATTTGCATCCTTTCTACCATAGTGGTGAAGAATAAAAATTCTTTCTTCCTTTGTCATACAACAGTAATACAGGGTTCCTGGATCATTCTTAGTTTTCATGCTTAATCAGCCTCTCAGGGCTCCAAAGGTTGATATTATACATTCAAATACAGACATAAACGATACAGAAACTTGACTTCCTGTACCAAAGAAAATGAAAAAAAAACAAAAATCAATATTATTTAAAACGTTGCAAAGTGAAGGACTGCACATATAAAGCACTTTAGCAGACACTGTTCATTAAGATAACAATAATACCACGAGTTACAGTAACAGGACACTGATTTGCTACACACATGGATTTCCAGCTTATTATCCCATTATACCTGCATACAGACGTGTTTGAATGTCTACTACGTGTTTCCCCCCTACTATTTTAGTTTATTTTCAGGGCAATCTCGTAGGCTCCCCCCATAATAAAATTAAAAAGGTGAAAGGGGGTGAGACAGAGAAGGTGTAGCGGTGCATTTGGTGCGCTACTGAGCAGTCTGAGGAGGGACCTCCCGCCCAAGCGTCTCCGTGTGAGGCGGGAGGCAGGGTCGCCTCCATCCACTTGCCGTTCCATGTGAGCGTGCAGCCAGAGGGAGGGATCCACCGCCGCTGTATAAAAAGGCAGCCAGAAAATCAATCAGCGCAAAACCGACTCTGATTCCTCGGCTTGCCTCCTTCCTCCCGCTCTCTCTCTCTGACTCTCTCTCTCTCTCTCTCTCTGCCTGTCCTCTTTCTCTCTCCTCTTTGGTGAGTGCCGCCTCTGGCTCCTGTCCTCCCAGTCTGAGAGTGTGTGCGCCTGTGAGTGGCGAGGGCGCGCGTGCTTGTGAGTGCGGGTGTTGCGTGTGTGTGTGTGCGCGCGCGCGCGCGCGTGTGTGTGTGTGTGTGTGTGTGTG
>JABFDZ020000097.1:15348184-15362265 GCA_019775955.2 Pollimyrus isidori
CGTGCTTGTGAGTGCGGGTGTTGCGTGTGTGTGTGTGCGCGCGCGCGCGCGCGTGTGTGTGTGTGTGTGTGTGTGTGCAGTCCCCTGTGTATATGTTGGTTTCTCTCTCTCCGACCCACCCTCAACGCCTCCCGTGGGATCCTCGTCTCCCTTTCACTGGCGAGCGGCACCCCCTACACAGCAGTCACCATTTCCGCCCCCGGGAGAGCCACGCTGGCAGCACAGCCACATCCCCGACTCAGCATCGGGAGGAAGACCCTGGTGGCCGCCGCCGTCGGGGTCATGCTGGTCCTGGTGCTGGTCGTCCTCATCCCCGTGCTGGTGAGCTCCGTTGGCAATGACGCCAGCCACTATGAGATGCTGGGCACCTGCCGCATGGTGTGCGACCCCTACCTCAACAAGGGCACCACCACCAGTGCGAGCATCCGGGCCGAGGCTGAGGCTCTCAGCGACCATAGTGCTGCCCACCCGCCGTCCACTCTGCTGCAGGGCCCGCAAGGGAAGCCAGGCCGGCCAGGAAAGCCTGGACCACCGGGTCCTCCAGGAGAGCCTGGCCCTCCAGGACCGGTGGGCCCACCTGGGGACAGGGGGGATACTGGGAGGACTGGGACCTTAGGTCTGGGGGGTAATGGAGTTATCAGCACGGCCATGTACACCACAGCCCCCCGGGTGGCTTTTTATGCCGGGCTCAAGAATCCCCACGAGGGCTATGAGATCCTCAAGTTTGACGACGTGGTCACCAACCTGGGCAACAATTACGACGGCACCTCAGGCAAGTTCATCTGCAACATTCCAGGCACTTACTTCTTCATCTACCACGTGCTCATGAGAGGTGGTGATGGCACCAGCATGTGGGCCGATCTCTGCAAGAATGGCCAGGTGGGTGGCTCTGTGCTCGTTATTACCCGTCTGCTTGTGCCTGGCACTTTCCTCGACATGCCGGATGTACATGTGGTCGGGGCAACTCTGTTGACTGAGCTTGCATGAAACTTTCAAATGAAACTGCAAAGATGCGTTATGCCATCAGTGTCCCCACACATATGGACAGTTACGGAGGCTGCATTATGAAAACTTTAAAGCTTGAAGCGGAACCTAAAGCAAGTGCGATAACAGACAAACTCAGATTGTAATATACCATGTAATACGAATTGGCCAGTAATGCACAGTGACAGGTATCACTAGTACAAAATCAAAGTGGAGTATGTTCTCTTTGTCGGCGTTTGATTACCAAACTTACAGACATCTCGTTAAGTTGCATATTTTTCAGTTATCTGTGTGTAATAGTTTAATTTTTGAGGCGCTTGTTTACCATTTATTGCATTTATTAAACAGACAGTACAATAGAAGAACCAATCGGCAGTGCCAAATAATTTGGAAAAGTATGTAATCCCCACAAGAGAATTAATTTGACTAAACCTGTTGCTTCCCGTTCTGTGGATCGCAAACTAAACTGGGCTGTAAACTTCTGCGCCACCAAACAGTGGGAGCATTTTACTTTATCATCAGCTGCGGTGGGGACAGTTTTCTCGGGGTAAAATTAATGTAAACCATTTAAAGTTACTGCATGTCAATAGTACACTTGCCCACTACTTATTTCAGACCATGACTATTTACTCATAATTTTCTGCACTGACATCACTTTTAGCTCAGCGAAATGTGAACGTGAAAGCAATTTAAAGGTGTCAAAATCTGCAGGAGCAAAGCCACAGCGCTGAAGTGAAATAATACTTCACTCACGTGAAGTCGTAATTTGTAACTGACATGTATAACAAGCCAGTTCACAAATGCTGTAATCGCTTATACAGGTAGGCTGTTAATTGTTAATAAAATATGTATAGGCTATCTGTCATTCAGTTTTAACGTATTTAAAACCAATCAGTAACTTAATGAGCTGACATACGCTGTATGGATGCAGAAATTCCTATACATATCTGATGAGCGCAGTTTTTTTTTATTATCAAGCGCGCGTTAAAGTTAATATCCGTCCAAACCGTTTTATGTGTATGAGTACGTGCATTAAGCAGGGTAGTTGTATTCGGAGCAGAGGCTGTTTGTATTTGTTTAGCATATCTGGATGATTTCATCGCTATAACAGCTGTCAAAGAACGGTAAAATAGTATAGTATACCTCATGGAGACGCGTTGCTCTGTTATCATTAGCTGTTCATGTTCTTCAGATATCAATGCCAGATCATTATTGTCACAGAAATTTGTTAAAACATGTCGTGAGAGGCAGCTGCCTTTAGACTTTGCATTTTGTAATTAAACTTATATAATGTAACACGTTTACCTAAAAATTGTGGATACATATTCAGCAGTCTTGATCGCTGACGCAACGAAAACGACAATGTTTCCCTAAACGCTGTACTTTTCATCCTGCTGGGGTTTACAGTTAGTATGCTGTGTGACTATTTATTTTAATCGTTATAAGTTTGACTTTACTCGATGCTTTATTATTGACAAATCAGTTATTTTACTCCCGTGTTTTAATGCGACTGATATGTCCATCTTCTTCTTTGTTTGTTATCAGATTTAATTGTGAATAGTGATTTGTGCATATGCAATATATATTAAAATATAGTATTCTTATTATTATTATTATTATTATTATTATTATTATTATTATTATTAATAATAATAATAATAATAACAATAATAATCGGTCAAATAAGCTATTCTAAAATCTTTTTCCCCTATTGCCCATGCACCACCACCCCCTAATCTTTTATGACCGCTATAATCACATCTAATTGTGAAGACATAGAAAACGAAAATGATGATAATTATCTCTTGTCGTATGTGAAAATTTAAAAAAAAAAAAAAAAACTAATTACAATTCGGAAAATTGCTCACAAAAACATTGATAGTAAGAAAATTACGTGAGATCCACGTAGCAAGATCACATTCATCACTGACATATGTTGTAATGTATGGAATTTTTGCCCATATGAAAGTAGGCTACTGTTTATGAAATAAGAGGTGTGAAAATGATAAACTGCGTAAAGCAATTGTCACTAAGCAAAATGAACTCGAGTTTTGCTGTCCGTGTTTCTGTGTTCAAGCAGAAGTATTAGCGGGTGTGTTTTGGAAAGATGAATGTGATAATAGGTTGGATAATTGTAAATTATATTTCGATATTGCTCCCAGGAAATCGATGGCATCAAAAACCTTATTCAATTAAATAAATAGATTATTTATGTAATAAATAGTCTTGCTGAATAGGATACACCCAAAAAGCATAAGCGGTTTGGAAAATGGATGGATGCATGGATGAATATGAAACCCAGGTCTGCTGTGTAACTTGTCTTGTCAATGAAATTGTCCCCACACTTCTTGATTTTTTTCTTTCGCCACTTTCTCTAAGCAACATGCCCTGCACAACATTATGTGTGCTACAGGGTCTTTTATATATTAAAGGTCTTAACGAGTTCTGGATAAAACTAAACACGTTGCTTTTCAAACACCTTATGCATGCTGTGTTGTGCCTTCATAGCAGTTACATACCTATTCGCTACATCAGTGGTTTCAAAGTGTAAGTCCATTATTAAAACCCAATAAGCCCTTAGGAGAGTGGATCACATACACTTGGTAGTGAACAGAGTGACTGTTGTGTCTCATTTGCAGTACAGGGTATGTCAATTAGTTGTATTGTTCGATTATTTGTTAATAACGAACAGTTTGGAAATTAAATTGAAAAGTATGAGGCATGAATGGGGACTATGGGTACATTTCCAGTGTTTGATCACATTTGCAGCCTCTCCTGGGTAAGGGCTTGTTACCCATTTAGTTGTTTGCGTATGTGCAACAGCAAATGCATAATGCTATTTGCTGAAACAGAAATTGCATAGGTCCACTGATTCATGAGCTGCAACTGAAAAACCTTCTTACTCTAACATAACATTAATTTGTTGATGTCCATTTGTTGATGTCACTCTCCCTTTGTACATGTGAAGCACAGGCTGATTATCAAACCTCCTTCATTGTTCTGTCGTTCAGAGTGATGGATTTTCCAATTTGTCTGCTTTTATCCTGAGTGACAACAGAATAGAAAAGTAAATGAACTGCACTGTACTTCAAAGAAGTTAGATTAAATGTCTCTTTTAAACTTAATTAAAAACCTTGAACTGCATCCAAAATGTGTTTGCATTCTTTTTTTTTCTGCTCCCTTTTTGAAAGATTATTATCCATCTGAAAACCTTTTCAGACTTAATTAAAACCAATCAGTTCACTGCTACATCTCCAGGGAACCGAGGTGAATAATTACGTTATCTTCATCTCTAATAAGGTCGGCCGCGCTCCCTATTCGTGAGACACACACTCTTCTTCCGTGGCAATTATCACTCTCTCTCTCCAATGTCTCTCCTTCTCTCTCCTTCACTCTTCATATTTTCAAACCGCAAATGTCAATTGCGTGTTTCTTTGCCAGAGAGCAATTAATGAAGTCATCTGAAAGCTTTGGCAAATCTAAAATTCACAGAATAATAAACTTTGCAAAGGAAGACATAATATTAATACAGGCAGACACATGAACAGAAAACTGCAGTTGTGGCATTATCTATATGAAAAAATGTTTGAACAAAATATACATAGTAAATAAGGTATTGTGCTTTCCCTTTGATAACATATACCAGACGTCAACAAACTCTGAAGTGTCTCTATAATTGAAAACTCTCATATGATATTTAGTGTATTGAGGTATTCAGACAGTAATGAACACTTTTTCCTTGCAGTATCATATAATTGGCATTCACTAAGCCAGGTAACTCTGAGAGCCACTGAAAGTGTACATAGTACAGAACCAATACAATTATCTTACTTCAATCAGGTTGGAGATAGGTACTGTAGGCACAATCCATTTTCAGAAGACAAGTGCATGTGGTCCACTCTCCTGTATACAAACTGAGAGTGAAATACGTACCATAAACTAAAACTGAACATGTCTGTCTCATGGACTGGGAATGGAAACAGTATCTGCTTCTCCAGATGACACTTTCTGATTGGTCGATTGATTGATTGGTTCAATGCATAAAGTGGTCGCAGTTCAAAGAAATTCCTTGTACTAATGAAAACAATAAAGAGCCACTTAATACAATCATCCTAATTTAATGGCATTCGGTTGGCTTCTAAGCTCTCTAGGCCTCGATATAAACAGCATTAAACATCATCAGCTTTCTGAAATCTATACTTACTGCTGCTAAAAACAACTGCAGCATGAGGTAAAGGGACTTATACCCAAAGATTATACCCAAATCCAACATCATTTATAGACCTTTGAATTTTCTGTTTGATGGTGATGAAAGATTGTTCTTTTCTGATGGTTCTGGAATCAGAGCTTTCATTCATATTAAAGACAGCTATCTGTATAGCAATGGACAGTATCAGAGAAAAGGCGTCCAAAGGGGTGTAGCTTGGATCACACAGAGCTGTATGATACAGAACTGCAACTAAATTAATTGCTCAAAACAAAAACACCAAAGCAAGTGCCTTCAGAAAATTGTATCAGGTTCAATGTGTTTAGCCAGCAGAAAATAAAACTGCCCGGCTGGGGTAGATGTGGCCAGTTCTTTTTAAGGTTTTTGTTCAGTTTAACCCCATCAGAATGTATTTGACTCCTGTCTAGAATATATTTGCATTATAGGAAGGTCTTTTATCTTTGGTGTTGCACACAGTGTGTACCATTGAAAGAAAGACATTTCCAAAGTCTGTATTTTACCAGCTGACCTCAGTTCCTTGTGGAAGTTTTTTGCAGTGAGTATAAGTTGGAGGAACCAGGGGCACATGATTTAGGTCATTCTTCATTAAGGAAATTCTGCTTAAAGTCTTATTAGGGTGGACTTTAAAAGAGCATCACTTGAATCAGCACACTCTAAGGGGTTTTTTTAGCACTGTGAAGGACAATTTGTGAAGATGTGATTAACCTGGAAAAAATTGATAGTTCATTATTTCTTCTTCATACTGAGGACAAAAAAGTGAAAGTACAGATAATGTAGCATATATGGATGTAATTACAAAGTCTTTATTACAATATGTGGTTTCCTTGGTTAGATATGCAATGCATTAATTTAATCCTACCCTTTCCCTTTAAAAATTGTGTAAAATGATTTTATTATTGTTTTAATGTTACTGAAAAGATATATCACAAATAAGCATTTAATTATTTGCATTAAATGCTGGTTTGTGACACTTTGGGAAAGGTTTGCTCATTTAATATGCTGCTGCATGTGTGAATACCACTATATGCTACTTGAATAACCTATACATACAGTACTGTACAACCTTTTAAAAACATACAGAGAAAACAAATAATAGCAAAGGAGGAAACTGAAGGGCCATATCTCAACAATGGTCATTTTGCAAACACTGTAATTTTACACCGAATTATTCAAACTAGGTTTTCCCTGAAAACATTGAGCATTAGTTTAATGAAAACAGCTAACACTGTCTGACGCATGTGACGCATGTGACGCATGCATTCACAACATGCATGTGAATGATATTAATGTTGCATGGCAGTGTTATCAAGAAGCTTGGGAAGAAAAGAGGTAAAAGTAACAAAGCTTGGTCTTTTGTTTAATTAAAAAGAATAAAATAGTGACACGTAACATGACTTGACGTAACGTCACATAACCTCCTTGAGATCTTTTCTCTTGTTCCCAGTTGTCTCTGTAGATATCTACGGAGTATCTACAGGGCCAGCTTGACTTCTGTGATGGAAGCGTCTGTTGGCAAATGGCCGATGATATATCAGATAAGCAGTGTCCTCACGTTGTTTTAAGATAAAGGAACCGTATGATATTTATATAATAACCATAAAGTAAAATCATAGCTCATTAATCTCATGAGAAAAGGAGTCCCTTTGTCAGCATTTGATGTTGACAGACAGTCCCCAGGTTCCCAGTCTGTCTTTAAGCCGAATTTATATGTAAGTTTGAAAAATAATAATATGGTATATAATAATTATTATTAGTATATGATAACAGTAAAAGTAGTCACATACAGTACTGTACCTCGAGCCATAGAACCACCAAAGTCACACATTGTTCTCATGAGTGTCACAAAAGTTGTGCGTGCTTTTGTTATTATGAGTCATTAGATTTAACCCAAATATAATATAACATGCTTTATGGCAGTCTGTTCATAAGTACAAGCTGTCCATATGCGTTCTTAACTCGGGGACTGCCTATATAACAGCCTTTATGGCAGTCCGTGCGTAAGTACAAGCTGTCCACGTGTCACACATTCTTAGGGACTACCTGTACTATAATTTATTATTCTATAGGGTCTCCAAGCTAATAAAACACAGCAAGTTGTTTGTTAGTTTTCCTAAGCCAGCAGGTTCCTTTTTGAGCATACACAGCAAATAAACCACACAGTTAAGTTAGTACTGAATGATCACCTTGACATATTCAGTGTTTGGCTGGATCATGGTTCATGTCACTGTGATTACCTCTTTTTGTTGAACCTTAGACCTCTAAATAGGTTCAAATCAGAAGGCTAATAAGTCTCTTTTAAATTAGTCTTTATTTAAAATATTTTTATTGCTGGTGCATCCACCACAAGTAAGAATTTGTACAATGTACTTAATGCACCCAGACTGTATGAATAAAAAATACATTTTACATGTTTTCATATATTAAATTAGCTTCTAAAGCAATTTGCAATGACTATTATTGATGTGTAGAATCTTCTGGGCAAAATTCAGTGTGGAGGAGTCCAACAAAAAAGAAAAAAATGCTTTCTCTTCATCCCTAGATAGTGAACTGTGTAAAAAAAAATGACAGAGGGTACCAAGGGCTCTGATGTGAGCAGCGTCGAAAGCTCTACTCCACAAAGCACTTCTGTGTCTTCCGTTACCCGTCAGTTCATCCATCCAACAGCGAAGCTTTATGTAATTGCTTCTGCTTCAGCCTTGTGAATCATGTGTTGCTAATCATCTCAAGGTCACGACTTGTCATCCGCCGCATTGAGCAGCCATTGTAGACTAACTTTTCTGCCAATTTGTTTGCCTCCCTGAAAGTTACAGTGGTAGAGGTTGGACTCTCACTGTCGTAACTAGCAAGTGCAGCGAAGCGGAGGACTGCAAGTAGAGCCTAGCGATCATATCTGACCCTTCTGTTTTAAGAAGCACTGCTCATTTCAATGCTAAAAAAAACTTTAGCAAAATCTAGGGTATCCTTAAAGACCGATGACACCAGACATATGTGAAATGTTCATAATAAGATGAGTCTGCAGACCTCGTGTGGAAATTTTGGGTCTGCTGAAGAGAAATCGAGTGCAATATCGAGAGAATGATTAAGTATGGTACTACTTTGGAACTCTGAATCACTCCATATCAGTAAAGTCCCTGGAATCAGTTCATGTGTCATGATAACCAGGTATGCAGCACAAAGCTGACTGGCTCAGGGGAATCTTGATTAAATCATTTTCAGACTTAATGAAAGAGCATGCATTAACAGACATGCAATCTAAGCAGGGGGCCGTCTCTCAGACAGAACTGTGAGCTATAACACCAAGTTATCATCAGTTCACATTAACCACCTGAAAGCCTGAGCTATCATATCATGATTAGAGCTATGTAAAGAAAACAGTTTCCATCAAATAATTCAGCTACTTTAATTCTGCACTCATCTTTAATTTTGAAAAGCACAACATCACTATTATACGAGTAACTGTGGAATTACACTTTACCGTGATAACATTTCTATTCAATTTATGAATGAAACCAGATTGGAATTATAATCCTTAATTACTAGGTAGGCTAACTCTCTGGTTTATACCATTTTAAATTGCAGTGTACAAATTATATTGCATGAATGACCCTTAATTAATTGAATGATATATTGTTTTTTGATAAGTAAGAAAATGAATTATTTTTGCTTTTAGATATGAGTGCATAGGAAAATAAAAATTATAAACCTTTTGTACATTGAATTTCAAAAAAAATAACGGTGATACATGAATGTTTAGGACAACTGTGATATGACTTTGTGTACTTAGGGGTCTAAGTCAGATCTATATATATCCTAGGCTCTTAATCTTAGAATATCATTCTTTGTTTTCATATCCTTATTATACACTATAGATTTAATCAGAATTGTAAACAACAGCATCATGCTTCTAATCATAATTGCTGTCAACACAATCATCTCACATTAATCTTGACTGTCTGTGTCTATGGTTTGTTCACAGAATAATTAAGGAAAAATAAAGGTTGCCAATTACTGAAATTCCCAAAATTCCTCTATATTCCTTGTTACTTTTGGCAAAGTTAAAATTGCAATCACATATTTGAGCGCCCCTCATTCATTGTGCTTCAGTAAAGATTTTTAGATTCACACCTAAACTCATTATAGGGTGCAGGAAGACTTGGGACATCCCCATTCTACCTAGAGGCAGGATTCACAGTAAACCTTAAACCTGCAGTAGATATCTGTTGTATATAAGTCGATGCCTCAGAATCTTGCTTCCACCATCTCAACAGTTCATCATCATTAGCCTCACATGGCTGACTTTACTCGTCGGTACAGGTGTGCAAATAAATGGCAGTGAAAGAGTTGGAAGAGGTTTAACGTAGAGGTTGAAATCTGCCAAATCTTTCATATTCCCAGTGGTGGTGAGAATATGCAAATATGTTATACAATAAAAGTAATTAAAGCTGTTAGTGAGTTAAGTTATGTCTATACTCCTCAAGTTATAGCATAAGTCACTCTTGACAATTTATGTGGTTTATAAATGTTCGATATTGGCATGCCATAGTAAGAAAAAATATACAGATTTTTTTTTAATCATATTATTTAATTTTGATATAACATTAATAGATAATCATTTACTAAAATATTGATTCTGTTTTCACTATATTGTGCTCAAAGGGCTTTTGAAGATAGGGCTGAAATGCTGCCATTTTTCCAGTCATTGTGAGGCCTCGTCATCACAAAGGCCTCAATAAATCACTCCAACATTTCATTTTTCCTCACAAGCACACAACAAATTTGATTATAAAGCAAGACATTTTTAATCAATCAATAAAATAATCAGTGCCTATTTACTGTCATTATGTAGTATTTCCTCTGGATAATAAATTAAATTTGAAGGGGAACAAAGTCTGCAAACACAAGACTTTAATTTACAGTCTTATAAATATGAAAAAAACTTAGAACACATAAAACGTTACTGGCTACCTCAAATAGGTCAATGATTTTTTTTTTTGCATTCATTCTGGTGACCATGCAGGTTGGATGTACCTTGGAGATATACTTGTTCTGTCCCTGCTGCCCTTGTTGCTGTGTTTGATCTGCTGGCACTGTAAATATCCAGTGTCACCTAGCTATACCAAGGCCTAATTCAGCTCTGTTTGTTTCCAGCACTTGCATTAACTTGCATTGATCTCAGCCCACCTTCATTCGCTTAAATATTCTGACCAGCTCAACTGATCTTTTAAAATATCGATCTGATCTTTTTTAAATGGATACGGAAAGACTGTTGGTGTTTGTGTATCTATGTCTGCAAGACATTTACACGCAGGATAATTGGGAAATAAGCTAGCATTTTTCTGCACGGCTTGCTTTTGCATTTTTTTTTGATTGTGCCTGCTTACGAAATACATAGACTGTCACGAAGTTGCAGAGCTTTTGTGATTAAGACTTCTGTGTTCCAAGTAGGGTCATTGAGCCGGTCAGTAAAGCGCAGACAGATAATTGGGTCAGTCGTGACACCTAGTGAGTCCGTCGCCGCTCGGTAGCTAATCTTATACACAGTAATTTGCAAACACATTTCGCATAAATGGTTACACAACAAGCAAAGCTGTTATTTAAAAACACCTTTGGCCATCCATAAAGCAACAAAAGCTCTACAGCAGCACCTTTTACGTCTCCTCTGTTCCTCATAGTTTCCTAACAGCAGGAGTCACTCTAAAGTATAGGCAAACATTCGCCTCCCAGCTGACAGCCGATTCAATTAAGATGTCAAGTGTCCTCTCTCGTTTGAATGCCTTGCAATTTAATACTTGTCCTAACTGCATGCTGGACCTTTCACTTGCAGTTCCCTGCCACGCCACCCTGTATTGTCAAAATAATCTGTAAATGACAGAGATCTCCTTTGTACAAAAGTATATGGCTGGGAATAGTACTGAATAACTAATAAATGTCACTGCACCAGTTTCTCACCCAGGGTAGACATGCTGGTAGGCCAGAAATGAAGATCATAACCATTTGTTGTGGGTAGCTACCTGTTTTGTATATAGATACATAGCCTGCTGAAAATATGTCACAGTATGTCATCCTGTTTTTTCACATTTTGTCTTAAAGGATATTGGAATAACGTATCCATTCAGTGAAACAAATGAGGCAACACACTTAGGATGCAAAACACTATTTATTCAACATTTGTTCTTCCAAATATCTCATTTGTCAAAGTAACGGTCACCCAGGATGTTACATTATTGATTGACCTTTGATAGCTGCTACACTGGTGATTATATGGGCAAGTTTGGTTCCATGACTTCGCATGACCTCCACATTCTTAGGAATTTTGATAATTCCTCCATGCAAGATTGCTCTAACTCCTGCAAATTATACAGCATTTTCAGGAAACAGCACAGATTTACAGTGGGATTAAAGCTCAGTCATATCAGAATTCAGATGTTATTGCTCTTAAAGTGTTGAGTTTTGCTATAGTCCTGCACTGTCAGAACATCCAAATACAGTTTTTTTCCCCTCAAAGTATAAACAGCATTTATGTTACTCCATTTCTGAACCTTAAATTAGACTAAAAGGTGCATTAACCTACATCTAGGATACATTTAACAGACACTTGAGGGTACAGCCCTAGTTACAAGTAATTGTATGTTCAAAGATGCAAACTGGTACTTTTTTTTCCAATCTACTTCCCAAAAGTGTGAGGACATTCACTTGCATTGTTGATTTAGCATTTCAGCCAGTGAGCTCGGTAGCGCTTTAAGTGCTATAACTGAGCATCATGGTCACTTCACTGACAACTCACCTTCTCATCCAGGTTGGCAGGACAGCCTGAATTTAGAAATACTATATTTTGCCTTCTGCCTTCTCAAACCTTTTTCATTCAAACTGTTGAAGTTCCTTAGCCCTCATAAAGACATGATCTGATGTGCTGATTTTCCTTTACAATGTATGTGGACTCATTTATATTACATTTCCTATGATAACCCAATATGCCTTGTCTAATTTGGGGAGTCATCAGTCAAAAAGGTTTTTTTTTTTTTATTATAAAACGCTTTTTCTTTGCAATAAATGTCTCAAGCATCTCAGATATTGTTCTCTTCTGTTTGAAATCATTACTTATTCAGCCTTAGTTAAAAATATTTATAAAGGACAACTGGAAATATGTTTAGGAATGACGATGTAAGTTTTCAAGGAGTGTATCAGAATCAAACAATGGGTTTTATCCATTTGTCTAGTCTATCTATACCTCAATTTTTCATTTAACTGCGGATCTAGTACAGTGACCTGGGAGTGGCCATTAAGCATATTCTCGTCATCAACGCACAGCATATTGGATTGACTAATGCTCATACTGTCTGCTGACTTTTTTTTAATATCAAAACTTGCTAATTGAAAACCCATCTATTTTGGCCTGATTTGTTACAGATTGCAGGGTTAACCCCAGATTTTTCTGTTAAGGCTGCATTTTTTATCTTAAGATATGCCCTACAATGGATAGCAATATATTCACTGGCAATATGATTCATCCTCACATTTTAGAGTTGCCTTATTTCCCTGTATTACTGTCAGTATCCCTCAGTTGAACTAAAAATAATGAAGAACATGATGTCTTACAGCTGTATTAAATAAAGGCCAGCATGATTTACTTATTTGTCTGTTATGTGTTTTGTCACATCAGAATTATACAATATCAAGGAGGAAATAAATAATATCTCAGGGTATTTCCAGGAAAAAAATATTAGGGGCAAAGTCTGGTGTGCAGATGTCATTGGAATTTTATTCTTGAAAAATGTCAAAATACATATTTATGCCCCATTGAATGGTAGTCAGATATGTCAACCACACAGAGGCGCCATCTTCTGTCATGTTAGTACTTGCAACAGTGTGATTTTGTCTACAGTGACATGCAATTTTGTTTTTCACATAAGCATCAAGAACACATTTACCCTCAATGCTCAGGAAGGAAACACTTGTGAATTTGATTTATGTGATTTATTTATTGATTTATTTCCTTTCTTATAGAGCAAAATTGATATCAACATTGCTGACACAATGTTATCTAACTAAAGTTGTTTTTAAATATGTAATATATTAAAAATACTGGACAATTAATAAAGGTAGCGGCACTTAAAATGCTTTATGATATTTATGTGTTATAGTAACCATTTCTGTGTTGCGTTATACCAGAGAGAGCTAAACTCTAATTTAACATGGAAATGTTACGTTGATAGCTGTAATCTTAGTAATATTTAATCATTTATGTTGCATTGTATAGGTTAGTAAAAATCAATACATTAATTATTTATCAAGTCACTATCTCACATTTTGTACCGTATTTAGTGTCAATATTCCTGTTGTTGCCCTCTGTAACAATACTTGTTACTAGGGATAGGTCGATCCACAATTTTTCAGTTTAATTTCGATACACAACTGCCAATACTGATTCCAATACATTACTTATTGTTTTAATATTTGAATATTGTTGTGTTATCAGTGAGGATACAAGCTTCAGCTGACTCATCCTAATAATGTTACATCTTGAATCTACAATTACAGAAAATTATAACAATGAAAACTAAATGTTCTAAAATACTCTCTTGGTTTTCTGCAGGTTAGAGCGAGTGCTATTGCACAGGATGCAGACCAGAACTACGACTACGCAAGCAACAGTGTCATTCTGCACTTGGATGCTGGAGATGAAGTGTATATTAAGCTGGATGGGGGAAAGGCGCATGGCGGAAACAACAACAAATACAGCACTTTCTCTGGGTTTATCATCTATGCCGACTGAAAGGGGAGCTAGACAGGGAGCCAGCAGAGCATTTTCAGATTTATGCTCTTCCTCTGACTCCCTTACCCTCTTCTACACTCACTCAATCTCTATCTT
>JABFDZ020000097.1:15362301-15380567 GCA_019775955.2 Pollimyrus isidori
TATATACATAAAATCTTAGTCTCTCTAAAAACGGACCCCGTTTTGTTGTAGAAAGCTGTTGTTGTTACTCATTGTCTTTTCTAACATTCTGCCAACTGAAAATATTCTGGTTTTAATTTTCTAAGAACTTCGCTAGATATGCAAAAGTCTCTTTCCAGACTGGAAATGGTGTTGGCCCCTTAGCCCGCCTATGACTGATCTAATCGCTATATTCTTCCTTTGCATATTGGTATTTTGCTTGTACAAATATGTAAAATGAGAATGTGCAAAAAATGAATAATTCCAATATTGTGTGTACCCTTTCCTTAGACATATCTGGAGAAAAGAAGAAACAGGCATGCTTTGTGACTGAGGCATAAAATTGAGGTCGGGACGTCAGTTAATTTTAGAATCACACTTATTTGCTTTGAAAATCTGAGTTGAAAAGTTAAGCTACAGGTTTAAATTGCTATTTTCATTTTTGCATTGAACATGCCGCCTTTAGACGGCTGCATATTCTCATTGACCTTGCGTGTAATATGTCACAGGGATTTTGATGGACATGAAGGGTCTCACCCCCATCACCCGCCAGATCTCCCCTTTTTGTTTGTAGACATTAAATCTCATATATATTTGTGGTCACTAATTGGCCCAGTTTTCGACACAGTCCCTTCTATACGTATAGAGTAAATTATGGACTAATCTATCAGTTTTATGATAAAGTCCACATGAACCAATTTCCCAAGCTTTTCCTTAGTAATCTTTGACATTAGAAGTGTTGTAATAATGTAAATAATAAGGCTAGCCTTCCATTCAACAATGGGATACACACACATGCATATATATATATATTTGTGTGTGTTTGTGTGTGTGTGTAGGTGAGAGGCTTTCATGAGTTAAACCACGGCCAGATATCAACATTCAGAAGCGTTGCTACCTGCCGTCCAGGATAAGTGACTCATAACAGGATATCAACATTTAAGTTGCTGCTGCTTAACTGACATTAACCACTGTGCTGCGAAACTGGTTGGACCTTCAATGAGAATCACTGATCACATGATTTGTTAAAGATCACGTGATTTCTGTGCAATGCCAACACCTTTGTGCATTCGCCCCCATGTGCATGCACACACATATCTATTATTTTTCTGTTAACAAACTCATGTTTCATAATAACTTCACTGGCCAATAATGACATTTCTCTGGAGGTGGGTGCCACTGTCACCGCAGTATGAGATGAAAACTGGTTGTAAATAAAATATGTTTTGTCTTTCTATTTTTTTTTTTTTGCAACTGTTGAATAAATTTGAATAATAAACAATTTTTGGATTTGTTTTGCATAATAATTAGTTATATTGTTATAAGCTAATTAAGCAAATAGTAATATTCATTATAACCTAAGTATTTAAATAACAATCATATTAATTGTTGGCATCCATATAAATATATGATCCAAATATTTTAAATACAATTAAATAAAAAGAGAAACATGTGGCGATCATGGAGTGTGTATTTTCTACTGTAAAGAAAAACGTTGCGCATGTTTCAGATTGTTTAAAACAAAATCACAGAAGTCAAATTGTAAATGAAAATTCAGTTGATATAACTAATGAAAGTAAAATTTCTGCAGTGATAGTGCCCTTTTCATTGCTCTGCATATGATATTTATGATACTTATGAGAAACAGACATCCAAATGTCCTGTGTCTTTAGTGATGGTTATGGGAGCGAATGGTGTGATAAAAAACAGCAAGTGTCTTATGCAGCACAGACACTGATTACTCTTTTACCAGATAAAATAAGTAATGATTAAATATTTATTTTTAATAACCAGCTTTTCCTAACCTACACAATTTTGTGTACATTTATACTGTAGTAGCTGTCCAATAACCATGAGAGAAGATATGGGTGAAATTAAAAATACTGAAATCATGCATTTTTGTTGCAGAAGGATACTGCCTCTGGTTGCCAGTTTGATTTATTTGTCGCCGTTATTTATTGTTTAACCGGTTCTGTTAACCAGTACATTCATTTCTTCACCAGCTTCCAGTCAAACTGTGTTATGTATTCTTAATTCAATGAAAACTCTTTGTTCAAGCGTCTTCATAGAAGAACTTCACAGCATAGATGGTTGTCATGCCACTCTTGTTCTCATCAGTGCAGCAATCCAGGAGATCCTTATCCTACAGATTAGCATCTTCAGTGATGCATGGGAAATCAATATTTATTACAAGCAAACTATCACAGCCAGTGCGGATTATAAAAGGGACTCCTTCTAAAATATTTAACAGCTCAAGTTCTTTGGCATCAAAGACTCAGTTACAAATCATTGATTTGACTCTAAACAGATTAGTCCATACCATGCTTCTGGGAAAAAGGTGAGGTCTGGGAAACAACTAAATGGGTTTATAACAGCACCATGTTTACAGATGACACCCTGACTATGAACATTTAAACAAATCTCCCTTTTAACCTGGACCTAAAACTATAATCAACAAAGCAAACACAATAACTATTTATTCTGCACTGAAAATGAAATGATTTTCTAGATTAAGTGCTCAAAAATCTGATCAATGTTTCATCATTGTCCCAGAGGAATTAAAATGTTATATATTATGCTAGATTTGGACGTTTAGGGGCATAGTGTGGAGGTTATTGGCTTACTGTTATACTATATTACATCAGGGGAGATATTGCAACTAGGGTTATAGTTTGGCAAAATTAAAAGTAGCTGTCAGCATTGTAATAACAACTACCCATCCTGAGAGATGGCGTGTAATGTTTTTGCTTCCACCTGATATTTTGTGAGAAAAATAGAGAAAGACAGAGAGAGAGAGAGATATCCTTTATGCCCCATGATGTTTAGATGCATTGTGCAACAAAGACAAGTACATGGCATTTTGACAGCTAATATCCTTGAAAAGGACAGTTGAAGAGATAGCATGAAAGGAAAGGTTAGTGCTGAGAATCTTAAATATTGTATTGTTGTTGTTAACAAAATTACCTATTATCCCTTCACTGCACCTGTCTTGGACTCATCAATCATTATTGACATGACACACATAAATGCTGAAATGATGCAAAGGTGGGTCTAATCCAGTCTGAAATGAGCTTCCACTCACGAGCCAATGGAGAGTTATCTATCTATCTATCTATCTATCTATCTATCTATCTATCTATCTATCTATCTATCTATCTATCTATCTATGTTGTTGCATAATCATGAGTTTAAAATAAATGCTCATATATTTTGAATCTCTTAAATACATTTGAAATTGCACAGCAGATACCAAGAAATCCCTTTTTTGCTTGGTGATTCAGCTTTGATATTGGCAAGACAAACAATGCAACTGATTAAAAAAGAAAGCGCCGTCAAGGGTAACCGGGCATTTCACCATGTGCTCGGTGACTTCTGCAGCGATGATTTTCACCCCAAGGCCGCCTCATGTTGTGTCAACATGTCTTGGTTATGCTCCACTTGTGTCATATTAATAACTGTATGATTTGGAATATATGAATGCTGGATAGAATATCTATCAGCAGAAGAATTTTGTTTTTAAATTACACTAATGTATGATGAGCTTTCTGAATCTGTTATTGTCATAGCAACATAACATTCTGGTCAAAGACAGGGATAAATTACAAAGATTCTATATCATAGAGTCATTCTATATCATAAAATCACGAAAAGGCATTACATGATGCAAGGGTTACATTTTTCCAGATAATAATGGATAATTCATTCACACAAAGAAATGACAAACTCAGTAGCCAGAACATTTGTGTTGGAATCATGCTTTGGCAATGCCATATTACAGACAAACATGAATTATTCTTCTTGTGATTAACAGGAAAATTAGACCTGACCATTAAGTTCAATATCCGTGTTGTTTGGTCTAATGTCATTTGGCTCCATTTTCTGTAACCACTTCAGGGTCATTGCAGGCCTGGAGACTCTCAGGAAGCACGAGATCCCAATCTATCAGAGAAAATCACTCCAAGAAAGAAACTCACATGGATTGTGTGGCTTTGACTATTATCTGTACCTGAAAGAAACCCACACAGATAGAGAGAAGCAAACTCCACACAAACAGCTGGGGTTCGAAGTCGATCCATACAGAACCCCACTGAGGTCATAATTACAAACAATGAACAGCTGTACCACCCTGAATATACATTTTATTTTATTATATTTTTTGATTGATGTACTTATTTATGGAAGGAATGGTTAGAAGAATTTTCCAAGTACTACTCCCATCTCACTCAGCAGTCCTGTAAATAACTTTTTCTGTAACAACACTATTGGGGACATGTGACTCACACAAAAATCCGCGATAAAAAAGCATTGGCCACCACAGCTTGTATTAATTAACAGGAATCCCTTTGTTTTTCTTGCCATGGCACAAGCTCTGTGGCCGCTTGGCATATGAAAGTCGTGTTCAATGGATCATTAAAAAATGTGTCTCGCTGTTTAAGTGAAGATTCAAAATGTAAACAGTTGACATGGTTGTTTTTTTTTATTATTTTGCACAGGGGCATTGATGGTCACAAAGTCCATGCCATGAGGCTGTAATTGGTCTTACACTAAAGGAGGAACGCTTCCCTGATTTCCCCAATTTATATAACTCCTCAAAAAGAGAAGGTAGAGGGTTTTAATACACGAGTCACTGTGGGTGTTTGGGACAAGTGTAGCTGAGTGAACTCTGTGCTGCTCACAAACACTTGGTATGTGATTGACAGCATTTTATGATAAACAATAGCAGAAAGCATGGCTTCATCTCATCACAGTACTGAATCTTGGCTGCTGTTACCACCCACACAGCAATAACTCCTTCAGTTCAATTTCTTTTTCTGCAGCGCTCCATTGACTTTGTTTGCAAATAGAGATTAACATCAGATGTGGAAAAAATATAGAAACAGACTTATGTGGTCGTATTTTAATGATGTTAAGTGTCGTGTCTAAAGCACATGGTCTGAAGCACATGATGCAAGTTCCTTTAGGATGTGGCCAACCTACTTTTGCTAGTTTAACAGCAAAAATAGCATTGTCAGGAGCATAATCCGATAGGGTTGTACTCAGCCTCGTAATTAGTCACGAGTGTGTTTTGGGAGTAACATGCTATATTTCTAACCAGATCGTTGTCTCCCATTCCCTTTAAGAGCCAGGTGCACTTGCTCCTTGGCAGAATGCTATTACAACAGTGAATTTGCCAAGTAGTAGAAAATAATGCTTCTCTGCGGAGGGTCTGGTCTTGCGTGAAGTGAAAGTGTGAAAGTAGACCATCTACAGCAAGGGAAGGATTCCACCAAAGCTCCCTGAGCTTCATTATTAATATAATAATAATGATAATAAATACGGTAGTCCCCCTGTATCACTGGTTCAGGACATACCACGGATAACCATAATACAAGCTCTCCACAGACTCCACATATCTCATAATTTTTAAGTACATATATATGGCAAAGTTTAACGAGTAAACTATGCACAGTAAGACATTTCCAACACAGTAATGACGAAGTTCGTTGTACTTTATTATACAGTATTGTACTCATTTCAATGAATGGGATTCTGACATTTGAAACTAATATAGCACTGAAAAAATATCACGCAATGGATACTGGAGCAAGGAAAATCTTGCTTTTTATACCCCTTCAAAGGATGAAGGAGCAATGAAAAAACACACATTGACAATGTAAAATACTGTATCGTGTACCTGTACATATCTTAGCCTATCGTGGACAGCCCTATTCATCAGCTTACAGCCTGTACTCTCTTGGTGCGCGGTGTGTGGTTTTTTTACGATCCATTCCTTGAATTCTTAAGCTTTTTTTTCAGACTGCAGTAATACCACTGTAATAATTATGCAATTTTATCCATCATTACAGTGATTAGCTAATCCTGATGAATATTATAACTAACCATTATTACATGTATTTCTTCATTTTCTTCATTTTTCTTAATGTATGCAATAATGATCTTTAACATTATCTTTTTATTCTTAATTGTTTGAATGTGTGTGCACTGCTGCGTGTCACTGTTTCAAGCAGTGTCCGCATACTCTGCATGTACCTATGTAGGCTCATGTTACTATCATGATAGCAAACCCTTTATATAACAGTGAAATACTGTACCATTGACTTTAGACCAGCTTTTTGTTGGTCAATAGCACAATGGCTTTTGGTTCCCTCAAAATAGCAATACACCAGCACTGCACGTGACTCCACGTAATTTTAAGACCAGCACACCCATTAGCGCTGAGGCTGGTGCAAGTTCATTTGTTATCTAAATGACGTGGGCATCATATGGGAACATGACACCTGCACGCCCTCATGCTAGCAAAGACATCGGTGCCTGGTGTAACATCAGTGTTCAAAACAATCAGTGACAGAAATAGTATTACACATAAAATGTATTACGTTTTTATTTTTAATTAAGTATGATTCCCTCACAATCACCTATATAATATTACTCCTGGACTGCTGAGTTTAATAACAGAACACAGAGGTGAAGGAAGACCGAAATTCTGCAACTGACAAAATATGGCACATAATACATACTATTTATAATGTACAGAAATTACACTCAAGACAAAGAACCATTTATCTAATGGGTGCCATACTAGGGAATGTCCTGCTATGCTTAGCCTGTATGTGGGGAAATATTTTATACATGTGAATTTCTATAGAGTAACGTTGTATAATCTTAATATTTCTGGGCACAGAACTCTGTGGTATGACTGTTGCAGCTATTAAACTATGTATGAGATAGAGAAGAAAAGGGATTGAGCTTAAGCCATTGGTAGCTTTTTACATGCATGTCATGCTATGGGCTGATCTGAGAATGACAATGCATAACTCTCACACTCCACCTTTGGCTAAAATCAATGCCAAGACTTTCTTTCGATCTTTTCAAATTAAAAAAGGCTTCCATGGTCAAAACCTGACGGCTCCCTACACGTATACTTTTATCTCTACAGCTTTGACTCATTGGACGCAGAAGGAACGTCCAGCAAGAGCTGCACATCTGCATACTGGAGGGTTTAGGAATTCGGGGGATAAGAAGGGGCCATGCAGGTGGGGAAAGGGTGTGTAATTCTGCGGCTGGAAAGTTGAGACGGCACAAGGAAGCGCAATTTAAAGATAATTCTGTGGCATAGCATTATTCAATGGCAGCCGGTCCTGGAAAGATTATAAATATCCAGAAGTTATTCAGATAAATAACGTCACATTTGTCTAACCAGTGTCTAACCGCAGAGGGCAGATTCCGCTGTAATGACACAAGGTACGGCGAGGTTGCGATAGCTAACAGAACTATACCACGTGGAGATGAACAGGGAAGGATGGCTCTAATAAGCTCCCTATTTAAGGACTCGTGAGGGGGTGAGCAGAAGAGAGATGAAGTCAGCACCAATTCTAAAGCCATAAACAGCACAAAGAAAAATGCACTCAGGTGGGGCAGATGTAAAGAACCAGATGCAGGACGTCATCAAGGATGTGATCTGAGTTACAGGTGGGACATGCAGGTCAATTTATAACTCCCAGAATCAACCATCAAAACCCCGAATGTAATATTTTACAACCACAATCACAATTTATTAATGACAAGTATGCATTATTGATGCTAATTAGATTATTTAATGAAATGAATGAATGAATGAACGAATGAAATAGTTTATTTCCCATTTGCACAAATATGACCACAGGTGCATTTAAAATCTGTCATTTAAGATGATTAATCAAGTTAAAACAGTAGGTTGTTCTGTAGACGGCTGAACTGCCCAGTGTGACATTTTCACTGAATCTTCGGACGAATGCAGTCTGAACGAAGTGGTGTCGGTTCTGACTTGTCGAGCCGTCCTGCAAAGCCGCAGCACCCACTGCGTTATCCCTCGGATGGTGTTGCTGCTCTGGCAGGGGCCTGTCTGGATGAGCGCCTGCACCATCATTAATTTCACATGGCTCGCCAAAAGCACAGCTATCACAGAGGGGAGCGGCGTCCATTCGGAAAGACGCCTGATAGGAGCCGCCGCTTGTGATGCACGACAAAAAAAGTAGATCTTAGGGAGGGGGAACATTTATTTAAAGTGCAGTTAAATGTGCATAAGCGGGACCAGACAGTCCCCTTCATTCTTCTACAGATTTCAGTTGGAGGAAGGTTGAAGACTTGAACCTCCTAAACCATGCAGTAAGGCTATGAAAAGCGCCATCTGGAAATGACAGGCTTTGTGCCCATTCCTGTCCCATTTCTATTAAGCTTGAAGTGGTGGAAGTCCTTCACAGTAATGCCATTTAATTTCAGTGGTACTCCATTAGAGCTGGATCATGAACTGGGCCCTCTTTGTCTATTACATGGCAGCTCATGTTGTGATTTGAACAACACGACTAGACACACAGGGATCTCTAAATGCCATTCACAGAAACAGAAAGATGCCTTGCTTATTTTACTAAATATACATGCAAATTGTCCTGGTTGTCATGACAGCAAGCAAAAATTGATTGATTAGACAACTCATTAGTTAATATTTGGTAAAACCGTTTAGTTTGACATAGAATATCAGAGGATCTATTTCGGGTACTGTAATTCTACGTCCCTATTCATCAAATTTCTCAAAAGTATGAACAAAGCATGATCCAAATCAATAAATATATGGGCAAATTAAGGCAAGAAGGGGGCAGCATGGTGGTACAGTGGTTAGCATTGTTGCCTCACACCTCTGGGACCTGGGTTCCAGTCTCCACCTGAGTTTCATGTGTGTGGAGTTTACATGCTCTCTCCGTGCCATCATGGGGTTTCCTCCGAACCCCCCGCGACCCAGTAGGATAAGTGCGTTGGAAAATGGATGGATGGATGGATTAAGACAAGAACCCAAACAGTGACTAGATCAATGGAGCTTGAGAGAGATAAAGAATTTCATGTATATCCCACTCATGAAATATCATATCACCTGACTAATATATTTTACATTCATTTTAACCCAACAGACCATTACATTTTTTTAATAAAAATTTTAATTTTATATATATATTCTTCATATTTCTCAAAACTAGATCCCAAATACAGCAGCCTACTCATAAAAATGAATCAGTTTTATATGCATTTTTGTCAACTTCTCAGTCAACATGATAACAGAGCAATAGGATGTAGCAATCACTAGGCTTGCCAGGATGACAAACAACCACCTTTATATAGTTCACTTAATTCCTGCATTGCCCTCTCCTTGTAACTCCTAACCAGTTACAGCTGTGTACTGCAGGGGAGATTAAAGGAGGTCATTCCTTTTCCATGACCTTTGACTTTGCTGATCTTTGTAAGCTGCCTTAGTCTTTATGGGTTTCAGACTGTCAGAATAACAGTTTTTCTTTGGTTGCTTAGCTTAATGACCTTTAGCTACATGGCAAGATGCTGATTGTTTGGAGGCAACAGCCATAAAGCTTCAATTTTATTTATTTTTGAACATTTTATTTTCTCACTTTACACCCATTTTCTCTTCATTCTGGAACATTTGCTTCGTTGACCCTAACAGCTATAACTGAGAAATCATTTACATATGGGACTGAAATAAATAATACATATAGATGTTTAGCAAAATTATTCATTGGAATTAAATAAACAATATGATTGTGCTCCGATCAGGTTAAAAAAAATGTTTTCAAGCACTACATGGAAGGATTTTTACAATTCTGCAATCTCCTTCATCAAGATATTCTTCATAGTTCTTTTCTCTAGACCCTGTTGCATGGCCTCATTTGCTTACTAGACAATAAACAGTGTGGACAGAGTCTGCTCTTGGCAGCTTCTGGGGAGGGACTGCATGACGGGACAGAGTCCTAACTCGTGGTGACAGTGGGAGAAACTGATTGATTGCTGACTCAAATTTCACTTCTGGGGGAATATTTCCATTTTATGCTTCTTTATCAGAATAATACAATGGCTCTGAAGCTGATGGCGCTGTACCTTTCAACATAATACAAAACCTTCTTGGAAGGTTCAGAAAATAATCCCTGTAATAATAAAGTTTCTATCACCATTATATAAAACTCTATATACAGTAGATTAATTTGTTCCCAAGTAAGTGAAATACAGTGGTACCTCGGTTCTCAAACTTATTAGAACCAAATTTCATAAAAGTAAAACCAACCAGTAAAAAAATTTTTTACCTTGAATTCGATTTGAATGTCAGAAGTTGAATGGTGAAATTTGACCTAAGGTAACTTGCACACTCGGGGAAATGAGTCACGCTGCACGTCTCTCAGTGGAAACAAAGGGTAATGCTTCAGTCTCAGCCTCGCATTCACTGTCATATCATAGTGCACGATTACATTAGCTAAATACATATATTTAGACAGTAAAAATACATTGACAGTAACAGTAATTATTATTACTTAATAAAATACATTTTAAAATAAAGATTTCTTATTAATTATTTTAATACTAATAATAAACTATTAATACATTTAATTATAATATTGCTGTGCCAAGGAGGGATGGAACAGAGACAAAGGCACAGACTTCGGGGTATTGGGGAATACAGGGTATAATTACAGGTAAGGCAGGCAAAATGCAGAAGGACAATACAATGAGCGGACTGGGGAAACAAACTGAAACATGGACTAAATACAGAGAACTAATGACAACAACCAGAAACAGCTGATTACACGGGGATTCCACACGGGTTTAACAAGGGGTGTGGCACAGAATGAGCGGACGATCGGGGCAGGACACATTGGGTTTTTCTAACTTTACACATTGTTTTGATACATTTATTTTCTTACTTTACAAATTACTGTTTTGATAAATGTGATTAGATGTGTTTAGTACAGTATATGCTCTTCTTGTTTAATCTGATGAATTTAGTGTTTAAACGGTAAAAAAACATATTTAGGTATAATTTTTTTGGGCCGGGAACCAATTAATTGGTTTTCTATTATTTCTTATGGGGAAAATTAGATCAGAACTCAATCGATCTGGAGTTCTGAACGGATTAAGTTCAAGTTCTGAGGTACCACTGTATATTAATAAAAATGTTCTTGTTCATGTTTTCCTCCTGTGTGCCACGCCCATCTCATTTACCTCCTGTGATTGCCTATTGTTTCCACCTGTGTGGCGTTGCCGCTCACCTGTCCTGTACTTGTCTGATGTATTTAGGTCTGCGTCTGCGTCTCTTCCGGCAGACGCGGCATTAAAGTTGTTGAATGTCAGTGTATTGTGCGAATAAATCCACGTTACCCCGTTCGCCTGGCTGGATCTCCCTTTGTTCGCCTTGCACGTACCCGCGGACACAACATTTAGTTTATTTGTCTACAGTATATATGATGAGCGAGATGGACCGCTTTGCACCCTTTCAACAAGCAGTACATAGCTACATAAAATCGATCGATATAAGTGTAGTTGAACTTCTTTTTGTGTTTTTTATTGAAACTTTTATTTGCCATTTGTACAAGGACAGAGGAATTGTTTTTCTTTTGTTGACAATGGTTTTTAATTTCCTATGACATACATATACAGGTGAGAGCAAAGACTTGTGTCAACGTGCATGCCTGGTAATTTTTTGGTACCCCTGGATCAGATTTCAAGGTAATGTTCAACATTTCAATGATGACTACGAGCCAAGGGATTCAAACTCGTGGGCTTCAGACACAGGCACAGAATTCCATAACCACCAAGCCCTGAAGATTTTTTGTGAGTTAGTGTAAATGTTTTTTTCATTAGATTGTTTGAATTGCCTTTGCACTGGGCATATAACGTTGTAGAGGGCTGCAGGATATGCTTGATTTGTAACTGGGAAGCATGCTGTGTGCTGTCTGGAATCATCTGCGGTGCTGTGAAGTGGGTAGTTTGTTTTATGCGGGCGATAACTTGATTGTTTGCTTGACTCATCGGGTTGTGCTGCACAGAGGATGTAGGGATTTAAAAAACAAAGCTAATTTTGATGCGTAGCGACAGGAAAACAGACCTCATCCAGAGTCTGTCAGGTTAGGTCTGCGCGTCTTCATTTTCAGTTCATTTGAAGTTCACTTGCACATTGAAAAGATGACCTTTCTCAAATACTTTGAGTCTTTAAAAGCCTCAAAAATATTAGAGTCCAGCTGAGAGTATGGCTTTATGTGCCTGAAAAAAATATTTTTGTTGAGGCACTGAGGTACTTTTTAGACTTGAGACTGTTAACTGAAAATGCAATAAAAAATGTGAACATTCTCTGGAACTGAGGAGACCTAAGTCTGTTGGTCTTCTAGGATTTAAAGGTTTTTCCTGTTCTTGCATTTTTGATTGCTCTGGTGTTCTTTTTCTGACTCTGGAAATGTCAGATTGAGATGCATGCACTTCTACAGCTGAGAAACACTCTGACCTACCTGATATCCCGAGGGAAGGATTTTTGTAAGTGCTTATACTACACTAAATGATTAGCGATAAACTGTTTTTGACCAGCTGGAGCTCAAATCCACAGTCCCTTGACAGCCATGCCTTTCCATACCCTCCCCACAATGGCTCCCCCTTATCTCACTGCTAGTAAGGGTGATAGTGAGATATGATAACATTGTTATCTTGGCATTATGGATTGATGATTTAAAGTGTATTGGCCTTTCTGCTGCAGTACACATGCTTGGAACATGATGACTCAATTGTCACAAAACCGGTTTCTCTATTTTTATGTTTATTTGTGTTTTAGTTAACAAACAGTGCATAGAATGTACAATTCCTATTATATGTTGGAGTTTGTAGCAAAAGCTTTGGGACGGACATATGTCGATCTTCCCTAGGCTAATTAAACCTAGTCGAGGACTGTAAAAAAAAGCCCTACATGCCACTTAAGTCATCCAGGATAAAACTTGGGGATCTGAAATGATTTCCTTGTTAGGAAGTTGCATGTTTCTTCTTTATCTAACTCTTCTTTATTTTGGTTTATTTTTGTTTTGAATTTTTCATTTCTTCTAATAAAGTTATTATTGATTGATTGTTTATGAATAGCAGTGCCACGCTTTATCAATATTTATTGATTGGGGAGTGTCCAGGCCAGAAAATTTTCTTTCCCAACTGTAAAACTCATTAGTTCATTTGAAGTTGAGTTATAGCATTGTAAATTGGAAGGTCTGTGACCCTCAGCTGATAAGGCATTGGAAGACGGATGGACAGAAATTCTATTGCCAAAGTCTGGTAGGACTGAGAAGCGATGAGAGTTATAAATGAGTTGGATGAATGAAGCAGTTAGGTTATGAGATCTGGGCTGTGTAAAATCCTTAATGATTTCTCAGGGATTGGTAGGTGTTATCCAGCAGTGACAAACCAAATGCTGCCTTTAGTCAGCTGCCTCCCTACAGTGTGCAACAACAACAAAAATAATTATGTCATCTTAGCATGGGGTGTACCAGTGCTGTGCAAACCCTGCTTTCCAGGCAGTAAAGAATAAAAAAACAATTCGGCTTAGATGAAATTTTAGTTTTATGAATCATATTTCTGATAGTTTGTGCATGTACCAGATGAGAAGACAGGGGTAAGACGGGTAGTTCTTCACCTAAAGAAGCTAAGCTAAAGGTAATTGACATATCTCCATTTAACTTTTGCTGCTAAGAGAAACACTTCTCCTCGTTGCTTCCATCCGCATCCACTGCCTCTGCACTGCTCCCCACTCCGGGTGCTTGAATCATCTGAACACGGATTTTCTTTTTTATTTGTGTCACAAGCAGTTGATGGGAAATGTTCGTTGCCGGAGAAACTGGCAAAGTTAGACTGATTTCCTATGGCCTCACAGTCAGCGAAGCATTTATTTATTTAAACGGCAATATTCCCCCCCGGGTTTCTCTCACTAGTCCTCTAGGTTTCTCTTCACCTCCTTCCCCACCCCCTGCTCCCTCCTGTCGCGGCCAGCTGTGCTCCTCTCCAACCCCCCTTCCTGTTTTGGCCGTGGGACTTGGTAAGTGGCCGTGTCCTTTAAATATGTCAGGTCCCCTGTCAAAAGCACTCTGCCTCTGCATTGTGCCAGCCGACACAGACAGGCTGCAGGCGGTCAGTGCTGCCCCCAACCTGGTAGCGCAAGAGTTTTTTCTCGATGTGTTTTGGCATCAGGGCTGGACAGAATATGCCACAACAACACCTTATAATGCCCCCCATGTCTCACAATAACATTATACAATTAATTCATTCCTGTTATGCTATATGGACGTTTTGTACAATTTAATTTGGAAGTCTGTTTTTTTTTCCATTCAGTGTGGCTGTGAAGTCTTATTGATTTTTTTTTAAATTTACTAGCAGAGCTGAGTAAACTGCTTAAGTATAGCATGGCTTTGCTGTTTTCATATGCTTTTCTGTGGCATGATAAATACATAAAGTGATTTAGTGCTGCTGCATGCAATTTTGTATTCCTTTGTATTTTGCATGGACTGAATGCATAGCAAAAATCCTCAGCGTTTGGATTTCTAAACCCTGAAATGTATCATACTCATTAGAACATTATAAGGTCTTGGACTTTTCCGGCTGAAATTTTATAAGCCAAAATCCTCCAGTGGAATGTATAAAATAAAAGCTGATTCTATTTAAAAGTGCTTGGTAAGAAAACAATTTCTCTAATATACATTTCTTGTCAGTCACAAGTCTCTGTAATTGTGTAGATCACAAATCATACAAATTATAAATATTTTGAAATTAGTGTGCAAGTAGCAGAGGGGTTTTACCTGGTTTCAGCGTGGTTCAAATGGTCTGATGTACCATGGGCATATATTCTTTGTCCCATGAGGCAGTTTTCTCCTACTAAGCCCTTAAGTGTTTTATTGAAAAAGTAGCACCAAGGTGTCTGTGCCTACCTTACACCTATTACCATCAAAAAAGCAACATCCTTTTATCAGAGTAAACTTTTATCATCAACAAACACATACACCAGTTGGTTCCCCAATATGCCACATATCTATCCATTCATTTTCTGCACCTGCTTGTCCTATCTGGGGGGGTGGGCAGAGCTTATCCTGGAGGCTACAGGTGCAAGGCAGGGAACAACCCAGGACACTACCTATTGTCCCAGAGATGTGAGACAACAGGGCTAACCACTGTGCCACCACACTGCCCCAGTATCCCCCATATACAACTCATAAATCAGGGGCTGCACTGTAAACTGTGAAGGGCACCCAGCACCAATTAGTAGCGCTGTAGTTCTCAAGACTGGTCTTGGTCTCGAGACCGGTCTCAAAACCAGTTTTTTGCGGTCTCGGTCTCCACTCAATTTGGTCTTGGTCTTGTCTTGGTCTCGATTCTATTTAGTCTCGGTCTTGTCTTGGTCTCGGACATAGCAGTGAAACGGGAAACAGCACATCCTTACAGAACAGTATCATTATTTATTATGCGCTTCAGTTCAAATGCAACCAGTCAGATGCATCGATTTTAAAAAACATCACATTGTATACATTTTCTCAACAAACACTGCCCGTGCTTCACAGTCCACACACGTCATACACATCGCATCATAACGAAGTTGGCAAAGAAATGTCAGAAAATGTCTGCGACGTCTATACCATACTTATAATTCAAATAAATTCGGTATTTTACTTTCATTAGAATACACGGTCTTGGAGGTGCAAGTCAATCTGGAGGCTCATTCTCTTCAATTCAAAGCAAAGGGTCATTACATAGCTGCATTCATAGCTTATCCGAGGCCTCTGTCCCTGGTATAAGACACTTAATATGAACATCTTTCTGGTACATCCCATCTCTTTCCCTTGTCGAGGTCTGATAAAACGGTTATAGGAGAGGATTGCTGAGAATATTATTTTCCATCAGGCCTCGTAACTATGACAAACCTGGGAGATTTTAAATGAGAGACATATGGATAATATAATTGAAAAGATAACATGAATTTGATTTAACGAGTAATGACACTTTACAGCAATGTCTTTTTTCTCTACAGTTGATCTGAGTAATGTGATGTCAATTCTAGTCCTAGTCTGTTTTCAGTCTTGGTCTTGGTCTCGCCTGAGTGTATCTTGGTCTTGGTACCCTCCAGTCTCGGCAATGTCTTGGTCTCGGTTTAGGCAGTCTCGACTACAACGGTGCCAATTAGCCATACCAACAAACCAGGTTCTATAACTTTGCATGGGTTACCTATTCAGTATAATTTTAAGAGGGTAAAATAAGATTCTCACCTTCATAAATACAATTTTCAACACATGGCACCAATTTTTCTTATCAGTATTTAAAAATGACACTTTTCCAGACATTTGGGAAACACGATATCATACATCTCCTGATGAAAAAGGTACTTTAATATGACAAATAAGCAGGAAATTATGACTTTCAAGCAATACATATGATACAAAATCAACAAAATGTTAAAACAGTAAATGTAATGCAAACGTAAGTGTGGTAATGAAAATGTAATGGAATAATCTGGTTGGAGAAGCATTTGACTTCATTGATGGCTTGATGAAGCACTGAAAACACTGCTGATCAGGTCCATTTCTCTGGCCTCTCATGTCTATTCAGGTCCCCACTCTGCCTCCCCCCCCAAGCCCTTACACTTACCTTTTCACCACAGATTGATAGAGTCTCTCCTAATGTTCAAGACAAGCTGCAGCATATTTAATAGTAAACAGAAAGCTACTTTAGAAGCTTATTTTCAATTTCTCCCTTCTATTGTAGCTTCTGCTTACATAATATAATGATTATCATTGACATTCTCATAATCTTTGACAAATACAAAAAACAAACGACTTTCTATAACAAATAATTAATGTAAAAGAAGTGTGAGCTTAAGTTGTATTTACATGATTGACTTTCCTTAATTTTCAGAAAAAAATATGAATATTTCAGGATGATCTTTTTCCTCAGTGTAATAAAGAGAGATGACTGCTTTTCCAAGACACTTGTCAGCTGTGCTCTCTACCCACTCAACAAGTGAAAAGGGACACAGTGACAGTGAGACGTTCCTGAACATTCAGACTCATACCTGTCTCCATCGCCTCAGTCCTGGCACAGGCAGAAATACAGTGTAACTACATATGCTAGTAAAAATGCAAAATAACCAAATAATGAGATATTGGACTTTATGCATAGACCAATGGGTCACTTTCTACATCACATCTTATGTAGCCTGACACTTTTGATTTGTTGACAATGACACAAATAATTGGCAGTTTTTTGCTTCTTGGTGAAGATATAATGCGAAATGTTTTTGAGTGAAGCCTGTATTCAGTGCTCAGTACCAGTCAAAAGTCCAGACACACCTACTGAAGATCATTGGTGTTTCGTCAACAAGATAACAATCCTTAGCACACTTCAAGGTTATGTATTATCTTGTGAACAAGGAAAAAGATGGAGTGCTGTCACAGAACCCAACTGGGTTGGATTGCGATGAGTTTGGACTGTAGAGTATAGTAGCCAACTTGTACCCAGAACTTGTGTAAACTCCTTAAGGATTGCATTTTTAAATGGCTACTTCTGGAAACTTGTTGAAAGAATGCCAAGAGTCCAAAACGCTGCCATCAAAGCAAAAGGGTGTTATTCTGAAGAGTTTAAAATTTCAGATGTCGAACACTTCTCTTGGTCGTTGCAATATTTTATATGTATTATATGTATGATGCTGAGGCACACAGTGTGAAAAGACGTTGTCAATGCTCTGTTGACTCAGTAACTGCAAAGTTCCAAACTTCCTCTGGCATTAACCTCAGCATAAAAACTGTGTGCCAGGAGCTTCATGGAATGAACTTCCATGGCCGAGCAGCTGCATGCAAACCTCACATCACCCAGCACAATGCAAAGTGTCAGATGGAGTGGAGTAAGTCACTGGACTCTGGAGCAGTGTAAATGTGTTCTGTGGCGTGACAAATCACGCTCCTCTGTCTGGCAGTCTGACGGACGAGTCTGGGTTTAGCGGAGGCAAGGAGAACATTACCTGCCTGACTGTACTGTGCCAACTGTAAAGTTTGGTGGAGGGATAATGGTATAGGGTTGGGCTAGGCTCCTTTTAGTGCTTCAGTATACCAAGACATTTTGGACAATTCTATGCTTCTAACTTTGTGGAAACAGCTTGGGGAAGGCCCTTGACTGTTCCAGAATGACTGTCCCCAGTGCACAAAGCAAGGTCCATAGAGACATTGTTGGATGAGTCTGGTGTGGAAGAACTTGACTGGCCCACACAGAGCCATGATCTCAACCACACCAGGATGAACAAGAATGTAGATTGCGAGCAAAGCCTTCATGTCCAACATCAGTGTCTCACCTCAAAAATGCTCCTACTGAAATAAAGGTAGCTGATTATGAGAAAGACCTTGGTGTATATGTTGATGCTTCCATGTCCCATTCTCGCC
>JABFDZ020000097.1:15397849-15415522 GCA_019775955.2 Pollimyrus isidori
CAGCTGAGCCTCTGGGGCGTTATGGGCCGCCGGGTCCAGACGGGTATCTAGGCTGGCATTGCATTATATTGTAGTGACTTCCCAACTTCTAAACCTACATAGCAGATCCCTGGATCGCCTTATCGGCCGAGGCGAATCCAGTGTGCCCCACCGTCCGGGATTGATGGGAGTTCGGCAATAGAAGGAACAGCCCAGACGTAATCTAAATAACAGAAATGTCATGTCTAAAATTGCCATAAAGATCTTTAATTAAAATGGAGTCAAATATAATTTGGTCTTTACCTAAAACGGGTAAGTAACTTTACAGACGCGCTCGGAAGGATCGACACGCATTTCAAGCTTTCGGCTGTCCAAGTGGATTCCGCCATTGGGCCAGTGGACGGTTCCCCTACAATATAAAAAGCATAATTTACAGTTGATAGGTGATGTTTTTTCATTTGCATTATAATTAGGCAAACACATCAGAATCCCTTTCATTCAAGGGAATGCAGTACTATATATTAATGTACAATACGCTTTACTATTGCTATAATGTTGGTAATGTATTATTGTGCAACACTTAGAACTTGTTTTATATTCTTTTGTAATTTGCTCTCTCTGTAAAGTTGTCTATGGTCTATGCTATCTATGATAAATGTGTCTTGAGTGCACATTGTTGATGCAGTTGACACACACTGGATTAGAGTGTAATGTTTTAAGGTTACTGCTATAGTGATGCCTTTATTAAGTGAGGTTTCTGTTGTACTCTTTATGGTCGCCGCATATGACTGATGTGAAGGGGTAAGCTTGTTGGTTTGTAGTTCATCTGATGTGATTGTTCTCATTTGATAATGCATCATTTTCTCTTTGACTTTGAAGAAATTATTTAATAGTTATTCATATTTAATAGTTTTATATTTAATTGCAGGAACGTCACTAGGATTTAAAGACAAGGGGGGCTTAGCCCCCCGGGTTGAGGGAAGGAATTAGCGCATATACAGTGGTATGAAAAAGGTTTGGCACCACAGATAATTTTCATGCTTTTTTATGAATCACTGGTTAATATATAGTTAAATATATCATATAGCAGATGAACACAGTGATGTTTGAGAAGTGAAATGAAGTGTATAGGATTTACAGAAAGTGTGCAATAATTACTGAAACAAAATTAGGCAGGTGCATTAATTTGGGCACCCTTGTTGTTTCATTGATTTGAATACCTTCAGCACTAATTACTGAAACACAAAATTTGTTTGGTACACTCATTGACCCTTGACCTACATATACTGGTGAATCCAATCATGAGAAAGGGTATTTAAGTTGGCCAACTGCAAGTTTTGTTCCTCTTTGCATCTTCTCTGAAGAGTGGCAACAAAGGAGCCTCAAAACAACTCACAAGTGACCTGATTGCTCAACATCATGGTTTAGGGGAAGGATACAAAAAGCTATCTCAGATATTTCAGCTGTCAGTTTCCACTGCAAGTAACATAGTGAGGAAATTGAAGACCACAGACACAGTTCTAGTTAAGGCTCGATGTGGCAGGCCAAGAAAAATCTCATATAAGCAGAGGCGAAGGATGGTGAGAACAGTCATAGTCAACCCACAGACCAGCTTCAAAGACCTACAACATCATCTTGCTGCAGATGGTGTCACTGTGCACCATTCAACTATTCAGCGCACTTTGCACAAGGAGATGCTGTATGGGAGAGTAATGCAGAAGAAGCCTTTTCTGCGCACATGCAACAAACAGTCGCTTGAGGTAGCTAAAGCATTAGGACAAGCCAGCTTAATTTTGGAATAAGGCGCTGTGGACTGATGAAACTAAAACTGAGTTATTTGGACATAACAAGGGGCGGTATGCATGGCGGGAAAAGAACACCGCATTCCAAGACAAACACCTGCCACCCACAGTATAATTTGGTGGCGGTTCCATCATGCTGTGGGGTTGTATGGCCAGTGCAGGTACTGGAAATCTTGTTAAAGTCGAGGGTCACATGGATTCCAGTCAATATCAGCAGATTCTTGAAAACAATGTTCGTGATGAAGTTGAAGTTGCGCTGGGGCTGGATGCTTCTTCAACAAGACAACAACCCAAAACACTACTCAATCTACTAAGGCATTCATGCAGAGGAACAAATACAACGTTCTGGAATGGCTATCTCAGTCCCCAGACCTGAATGTTATTGAAAATCTGTGGTGTTATGTCCGTGCTCAGAAACCATCAAACCTGACTGAACTGGAGATGTTTTGTAAGGAAGAATGGTCCAAAATACCTTCAAATAGAATCCAGACTCTCATTAGAAGCTACAAGAAGCGTTTAGAAGCTGTTATTTATGCAAAAGGAGGATCTACTAAATATTAGTGTAATCTTTCTGTTGGGGTGCCCAAATTCATAAATGAAAAGCATGAAAATTATCAGGGGTGCCCAAACTTTTTCATACCACTGTAGTGGGCTGAAATTTTTTCACCAAACCTAAACAGGCTTCTTTAATTTTATTATGTTGTGTACAGCAATTATATAGAACAGTCACTAATAGTTGATTTTCTCTCACAGTAACATTTGCTAAATTCAACAACTCACAAAAGTAAGTGGTATTCAATTGCTGTGCAATTGCAAGTCTCCCCCCTCTACACTCACCATGTTCTACAGAGGCGTTATAGGATGTGGGCTGACCACAGTGTGGTATGGAAACTGCAGTGCTGCTGACCGCAAGTCACTACAGAAGATTATTAAGACATCATTAGTGTGTCGCTTCCCTCCATGCAAGGCACCTACGGCACATGCAGCCTCCACAAGGCAAACCAGCATTGTGGCCAACCCCACGTGTCCTGCGCGCTGGCTGTTTGTGCTCTTGCTGTCCAGCAGACGGGACCACAGCATCCAAGCCAGGTCAACCAGACTGTGTAATAGCTTCTGCGCCCACGCCGTCCAGCACCTTAACACCCTCGCATGCCTCAATAGCTGCTGCTCGGCACTCTACACTCACACCCACAAAGAAGCCTTCACATCAAATGCGCAATGCACCTCATATCTGTGTCACCTTAAATCTTTACTGCTCAAGTGCCAAACAGTCACCATACCCAAGATGCATATCTATTATCTGCCTCTGTTGCACATTTTAATATTGCTGCTACTGATAATGCTGCCACAGCTCCAGTCTAACTGATCTCCTGTACTGTGTCCCACCATTGTCATGTGAACATATTGCACTGTCCTACCTTTTTGGCACTATATGTTGTATTTGCAGAATATGTTGTGCACTGTCCTGTCACTCTACATGTTGTATGTTGGCACCATGGTCCTGAAGACTCCTGTCACCTTGTAATCCATTCTTGGATGAGATGACAGTAAAGAAAACTCGACTTGACTTGACTTGGACTGCAGTGGCCAAGGTCAATAGACGATGACGATGTGAAAGGTTTAAGAGATCATTTCCAAGCACGTTATAGTGTGGCAGAAGAGGGTTTTTGGTGTATGTTAAGAGCAAATTTATGCTGCATGGGCTTTTGCGGACTTCCAAAATACCTTCTGACAGATTGCTGTCATTAAAATATCTTCTTATTCACATTGCTATTTTTGGACATTGTGTGCATGGAGGTCAAATTCTCTGTATCTTCAGTTTGCTCGAAGGCACATCGTCTGTCCCTGAAAAATGCATAGCTAGGACTGGAATCCACTATAACTCCACAGAAAGGTCATAAAACAATGATGGAACAGGGAGGAAAAGGGTGACTCTAATCAATGGTAATGCTCAGCTTAATGTTTCAAAGACTTACAAATTACCAAAAAAGGGTCTCGCAGCATCATGCCGGAATGTGCGCCTCTCCTGTTCCAGGCACTGCACATATTGGAGTCATTAATTCCAGCAGCAGCTTGTTGAATCAGCTTAATTAACACTTCATGTGTGAGAGTGGAGGTCGGAAGCACGTGGCCGTGAGACACGCTCATACCCCAACTCTCCAAGCTCTGCCTGATGGTCACCTGAGACGACGGAGACAGGGAGGCAAAAGGTCACCACCAAACATCTCTGTGACAAGACAACCATGGCAGAGGTGAAGGTGTGCGCCGCAGCTGCTGTTCCTGTCATTTTCTTTTCAGGGCTTTGTGAATGTACACACTTGCCGGAATCTTAGGTCAAAACATTTGGGCCTCAGTGATGTCCAGCCCTGCTTTCAGTCTATTGAAAGAAAAAAAAAAACGCAGATGATTTCTACTGATAAAAGTGGAGCAAAGGTCTCTGCTGATGTGTTTAAACTTCAAGTCACGTATTAAAGTCTAGACTAAATATTGTATTAACACGGCTCCGGCACTGTGTAGGCAATTAAAATTTATAGTGCTTGGTATTTAATTTTTATCCTTTGCCATAAACAATGTGACACATCAGAAAATTGCCATACTTGTACTATGCAATTTTTATAAGGTGAGATCCGTTATGAAGAGAAGTGAAATACCTAAATACCTAGGATGTGTGTTTATACTGACCGATATGTAAGTAATGTTGCATTATTTATGTAAGAATGTATGGGTCTTTGAATGAGCGTTTATTGTTTATATCATTTATGGAGGCTGCTACTAAATTTTGTTTTACATGAGTAACTTGGTTGCACAGTGACAAATACAAATCGTTGATCCTTAATCCTAGATACTAAAGTCACTGACATATGCCTTGGGGAAAACGTACGTTCATGGTTACAGGCCCAATACTGTGGAACAATTTGCCCCTGCATATTCGCCCTCATAGAAATAAACTCAGGTTGAACTTATAAGGCTTATGTTGTAGAGATTTATGCTTAGCCGTATTTGACTTCACATTTCAGACCATCTTTAATATGGAAGCTAAATGAGTAAAGCGAAAGATGAGTATAGGTGAACATATCATACCCATCTCCTGAGAAATTCAATCTCCAAAGTTTAATCACCATACATAACACTAAAGTGACAAGCACCCTTTGTTGGTGTAAAAGTAAGATCCTCTACTCAAATATTGCACAAAACGAAAAAAATACATTGACTCTTTACATCTTATGCATATCATATGCTTTTGCCCAAAGTAATGTACTGTATGATTACATGTCAATATCCTAACTAATAAATAAATTAATGCACGCAGATGCATTAACCGGAATAAATACATTAATACAAAAGTTATATGAAAACTGACATATGCTTCTTATCTAGGGTCAGTTTAGAATGTCAGTAGCCATCCATAATCCCAGTGACACATGCAACATCTTTGTGACGGGCCCTCTTACTGCAATCCAAACAGTGTTGACAGTGAGCTGCATCTATTCGAGGTGTCAGGTGAGAGTGCTACAGTGGGACTTGTGCCATCCTGGATCCAGGGGTACGCTGCCCCAGCTGTCTCGGGCCACACGTGGGGTTGGATTTCAGCCGCCCCTTGACAATGACACAATGACACAGGAGACCACTGGGAATAACAAACCTGGAAAGAGGACGGATGTCACATTCGTATTGTTTTCGATGACCAAGATTTTGTGTTCTGTTCTATGACATATATTGTAGTCATGATAAGAACAGACATTAAAAAAAAAAATTAGAGGACACATTAGTCTAATGACCTTGTCTTTTTATTTAAGCCAAAAAAGAAAAACTCCACAGGCTGATTTTTTTTATCCACCCCCCCGCACGGCTTAAATGAGACACAACACAAACACATCAAAAACAATGAAAAAAAAATCAATATGGGAAATATATTAGATTCCTTAGGGCTACTGCTGTCAGTTGTATTTCCTATGCTGAGCCACTCCTGGGAAGACAAACAGAGAATCTTGAGGAGTTTCCCTTGGATGGCTTCTCAGCACTCTAACCTTGTGTCTATGCAAATATATCCGTAGGTGGTGACATGTCACCCTGCACACCTATTACTGTTACTACCTTTACATTCATGTGTTATAATGTCATGGTGTGCACAGACCCTATATCGGGTGTCAGAATAGTACCATCCCTTGGATCCGCTTTGTAGTAAAAAGTGAGACTGCTGATGTTCCTCGTATGGTATTCTTATATAGGAGTCTCTGCAAGCCTGGCAAGCTCGGCTTTTTCCACCAGAGCAATGGCTGCTTCATACTCCACACAGATACATCAGGTTAGAAAAACAGAAGGATCACAAGCCTCCTCCATCCAGCCCTCTCCCCCTGTCCGAGGCTGACAGGCATCTCTCGCGATTCCACGGTGAGGACCAGACGGTGCACCTGCTCCGCCGGTACCTTCCGCCCCTTCGCGGGATCTAGAGATTATCTAATTAGGCTGAGAGCGTCTCTGCAGAAAGGTACGGGCCCTGTCAGTGCAGACTCCCCCTCATTGAGCTTAATGAGGCATTATCCTGGGCTCCGACAGCAGCCGCGGACATGTCAACTCCGCCTAACGTGTGGGTGAGACCACTTGCCCGTCCGCAAGGCTGATTAGGCAGGCAGGCGCTTTCCGACGGCAGGTGATTTTAGGAGGACGGCACTTGACTTTGGATGCAGAGGCCCCCGTCAGCTAAGCCTGCCTGCATTTCTGAACCTTTCTCTGCATCTTAGGCACTAGCGGAAACTAGAGGAAAGGCGAAGATATCCAAGCACTTCATTGTAAAAATAATAATGAAAAATTATTACGAACGCTGATACTAATATTTAGTTTTATAGTTTTATTGAAGCTATTTCTTGAAATATTGCTAAAATTACTATTATTCAGTTATTAAGATGAAGTAACGATATTTTGTGTATAAGAATTGCATATGCATGTTTCTATTCTATATATAAGAATAGAAGTAAATATTCTTATGTTTAAGGCAAGTGAGTCAGTGTCAGGCACTGTAAATAGCAAAGTGCATCTAGTTATCCTAATAATTACTGCTCCTGTTAATAAAGATTGTTTACATTATGAAGCAGCAAAGAAAATGTGAGTCAGACCAGAACAGTAGACAGGGAAGCAGTGAAAGTGCAGCACAGCACGTCAAGAGAGAAGCAGATTCCTCTGCACTGGGTTTCACCGTAGAACAGCTGGACTCCAGGAGACACACTAGTGCGCCTTCCCCAATTCCTGCTCTCGTGGAGACGAAGTGGATGCTGTTTTAGAGGAAGGTGGACGACACTGAGGATTTGTAGCCTTAGGGTACAGAGACATGATCGTCCTCCAAACAAGGACCAAACCCCCGACTACTCTACCAGAGTTCCTCTACTAGTCAGCTGGACTGTTTGGGTCAGTCTTGGGGGAAATGGCTTTTTTTAAACAGTCAAATTTGACTTATTATTTTATTGTATTTTCTTCCATCTTCCATCACTATGTTTTTCTCAAGTACCACACCAAACAGAATGTCACATTGCCTGTTTACTTAATTATCTAGAGGAGTGATTCTCAGCCCAGTTCACGTTTTTACGCCATCCCAGCTCGTAAGACATCTGAACCTAACAACCAATCAATCAAGAACAACAAAAAAACCTAGTACTGGTGTGTAGATTGTCAGAGGGTCCCTGGTGATTGGGTTAAGAAACACTAATTAAATTAATCTTTTTGGTAAGTAATGGTATTAATTATAGGTCAATATCCTAAATAACAAATAATTTCATGTATAATGATACGTAAATGCAATCATTTACTGATAAAACAAGCTCATGCAAGTACATGCAACACTGCATACAGCTCTGGGTCAACATGCAACTTGCATGTATTGCAGCTATATCAGCTACGCTATGTAACCCTTCACACACACCTGATAGGAAAGGGTTCCGCCATATATAGGTTGACAGATATCCCAAGATGCACTATCTGACCCTAACATGACATGGCTATGAAAAGGAATTCAACCTGAGCCACCAACTGTTAAACATCCTTGTTCGCCCTTGAAAAGAATAAAACTGTTGACGGCTGAAGCTATCGGCTGCAAATGGGCTTGAGTCATTTAATTAAATTAGTCAGTCGCCCTAGTATCTTGTCCTACTTATGCCTCTTAGAACTGTTCCTTTGATAGTGACATCGCTGTATTTTCCATGTAACTTATCAACTTGTTTTATTTCTGAGAGACTACTGATGAAATTTTTATAATTTTCTCGTATGTTATTTTATAAAAACACATGCAGACACTCCACAGGTTACGATGGTCTGCGTTATGGTATTTCAAGTTTGCGATGGGTAAATCTTTTTCACTTTCAGTACATTATTCAATAAATTATGTGAGAGATTCAACGCTTCATTATAAAACAGGATTTGTGTTAATGATTTTACCCAACTGTAGGCTAACGTAAGTGTTCTAATCATGTTTAAGGTCGGCTAGGCTATGATGTTAGGTTAGATGTACTGTATTAAAATTCTTTTTCGCCTTACAACAATTTTGTCTTATGACAGGTTTATCGGAACATAACCCGATTTTCAAGGATTCAAAGCGTTTATTGTCATATGTACAGAAAAAATAGTGTTTCTCTGTACAATGAAATTCTTTCTTTGCTGTCTACACACAAATGCCAAGTTAAATTTAAATAAAAGTGCAAAATGAGCATGCTTGAGAAAAAGAACCTGGTATACAAAAATAGCATTTCTGAAGAATACAAAATAGCATTTCTGGATTAGTGCAAAGAAGTTCTTCTTTAATGTCCATAGACAAAGGGAGTGCAAAATGAGCCTAAAGTGCAAAGTGACCTGTTGTGCAAATGAGGTGTCATGATATGCAAAGTGATCTGATGTGTAAATGAGGTAGATCATCTATTTAGGAGTCTGATTGTAGTGGGGATGACAGAGTTGTTTAGCCGGGATGTTCTAGATTTCACACTTCTGAACCCCTTTAAATGGGGGAGAGGCTATACTATATCCTTGTTTCAGTTTCTTTATTGCCTGTGTTTGTCTAGGTTTGGGCCAATCGCTTCCTTTGCCTATCAGCATTCTTATAAAGGTATTCCAGTAAGCAGACACCACAGAAAGGAAGATGCACCATCGCCGTGCCTTTTCAGTATCAAGTGTCGTGTTTATTCTGCTTAGCTGAGCTGTTTTGTGCTCAGGCAACCACAGCAAGCAGAACGGCAATTTAATTTAGGGTATATGATGTGGATGTTTGATCTCTCTTTTGCTCCTGTTCATTTACGGTGTCCAACAGTGCCAAGGCAAAGGAGCATGAGAAATGACTGATTTGCACTGAGCAGTCAAACAGGCTGCAGAGTGTTGGCTCACGGATAGTATCACTCTAACCTCCAAAGTGCCCCACATGTTCTAAGCAGCTCTCACCAGGTGATGAGTGAAATCCAGTTAAAATGGTACATCATTTAAGATTGGAAAGGAAGCAGATTCTTCTCTGTCCTCAGAGCTCATGTAATCCAATGAAATCCCTTCCTTTTTTGTCCTGTTTGCCTAAGAGGACTTTCTTTCAGTAAGTCACCATCACCTACAGTAGCAAATTTATTTCAAAATATATAAAGAACAATAACATGCTGGTAGTCCGACAAGAATCACTTTTCACATTGGCACAGACTTGACCGACACTGTCTGCTTTAATTGGATTTGTTTCACAGTAATAATAATTCTTTAAATGTAACCCACAGAGTGTTCTCAGTGTGCCCACACAGAGCTCACTTTTCATAGAGCGACTCTATCGTACATCATGTGGGTTCAGTTAATTTAAGTCAGTTTGTAATTGAAAGTAATTGGAAATACCAGATCTGACACCATAATTAATCAATAACTGAAGATCAGTTCCTGCCATCTGGCCACTTGCTGATTATTGTAGCAAAGCTATGCCTCCAGAGCCATGCTAACAGTCGTGAGTGACCCACAGAGCCCTTGTGAGTGGCCCCTAGAGCCTTTGTGAGTGGCCCCCAGGGCCCCTGTGAGTGGGCCAATCTCCCAAGCAGCGAGCCTCTTCACTGTGAGGCACCAGTATGTCATTGACTGTTTCATATTATTGCCTTTAGTTCCTATTTTCCCCAAATGCTTCTCCTGGTGCATTTGATGAAGGACTGCTAGCTGAGTAGAACAGACAGGTGGACAAGCAGCCAGGGACACACAAACTTGGTAGTAGCTTACAGTGTACTGAGAACTAAAAATGTCAGGATGTCAACCCCTAAAACCAAAATGTTGTTAATGATTTCTCTGCTTTGTTACCTCTAGGTCTGTTTTCCCATATGATTCTAATTATCAAGCATTTAAACTCAGTAGTTTGACTATGGTCTTTTCATAAAAATAGACATCGCTTTGTTCAATATGCATAGATGTCATTTGTAATTCCACACTGTCTCTATGGCACTGTCTCTCAGTTTAACCTTTTCCAAAGCATGTTTAGAATACAAATATGCTGCTAGAGTATGTGATGATGGCATCTGCTGGCATTTTAAACTTATTTTTAAGAATTAGTTATTGAGGGTAGCAGAGTGGCCTCACACCTCAGGCCCCGGGTTCGAGTCTCTGCCCTAGCTCCATGTGTGAGGAGTTCTCCCCATGCATGTTCCCGTGTCTTCATGGGGTTTCCTCTGTTTCCCCCCACAGTCCAAATACATGCTGAGGTGAATTGGAGTCGCCAATCCGTGAATGCCATGTGCGCACCCTGTGATTGGTCGGCACCCCATCCTGGGTTATTCCCCACCTTGCACCTGTAATTTCCAGGATAGGCCCCAACCCTGCATAAGTCAAGCAAGCATTGAAAGCAGGTGGATGGACAATTTACATTATTAATTTGTTGTCACCGCTTAGGGGAAAAATTTAAACAAAACCAGTGACTTGATTTTACTAGCAGAAAAGTTAAAAAATATCTGTTTTTATAAACGGCACTGAAGGGTATGACTTTTATCGCACCACTTATTGTCTCATGAGATTCATTCTATTAAACATCAGTCAACTGTTACTGACACAGGACAGGGAATGCTCAATTAGATTAACGTATTAATTGACACAGGGTCAAAAACACAAATACTTAAAGAGCCACTAGAAAAATATCACTCCTGCGGCTTTACTACTTATTCACGTGATGGTGCAGAGGTCCCACTTAATAACTCTGTCCTGATTTTATGATGTCATGGCACTTAAATTTCTTTAACTTCAAACATCCAGCCATCCATTTTTCACCTTGATGGAGTAGGAGTCACTCTCATGGATAGCAGGGTGCGCATGTAGATATTGGTACATTTAAGTCACATGTCTGTGTGCAGCTGAATCCTTGGGTTCCTTTAAATCAGAGCTAGATAAGATTTTAACAACTCTGAGCTATTAGTTAAGTTCTCCCCAGGCGAGCTTGATGGGCCGAATGGCCTCCTCTCGTTCGTATTGTTCTTATGTTCTTAAGCCTATGCGAGAATGGGGACAGCCTGCAAACTCCTGGAGGAATGGAGCCCAGGGCAAACAAAAGAACCATGAAGCTTCCTTGTATATATTTCTGCACTGCTCAAAAAGCCTTTCAGTGTCTGCCTTCCTTCTCTATCAGATCTCTCTCTCTCTCATTGATATTCCTTGCTAATTAAGAATACCGTAACTGCAGCTGAACAACGGATAGAGTGGGATTGGAGAAGGTAGCTTGGGTGGGGTCCCGCAGGCTCGTCTATGACACCTGCCTGCTGCTTGCTGTGCAGCTGCTCCTCAGTTTCTCATTAATATCTCTGGGCCCTGCGCTGGCCCCCACGACGCTGTTTACTTTGTGTCCTGCCCATCAACATATGTGTCATCTTTCCATCCCTGGTGGTTCCGAGCAGATAAGTCTCATTTGCGTCCTCCCCCTATTTTTCCATCCGGAAGGGAAGCATGCCAAACAGAGCGGTAATCTTAAATAAGCCTTTATCGCAAGGTGTCTGGGCTTGAGGCGTTTTCGCGCGAGCTGTGCCGTTTTCCACCATATATACTGGCAGAAGCTCTTGTGTTTATCTGCATATCACAGTTAGAATAAGAGTTGTCATGAGCGCAGAAGATGGGCGTTACTGATAATGTGAAGGGCAGCACTCTGCAGAGATAGTATAGCTCTATACAGATCTAAATCTGTTGATTCTATCAACTGAGAAGTCGGCCAGACTGCGTATTGGAGAAATGGGAGTATCGCACAAGCGAATGAAGAGATCACGTTGTCAACTGCAAATTGATAATCCTGCTAGTGGGACGTCGTGCAATCCTGCCAGGAGGCACCACACTTGGACCATGCTTGAAGCCATCTTCTCCTAAAGCTGTTCTGCTAAAAAGAAAAGGCTGGGGTTAGTTTGTATATTATTTATTTAGTAGTCAGTGTATATTTGTTATTAAATGTGTTTTTGGGAATCATAAAATAACTAAGGACATTGTAGGCTCCCATGTAAGGATATATTCTGAAAGATGTGTGCAATCACTTCTGTTGTTTACTTTAATGCTGATGCGTAATCTGCTGCCTATTCTGCTGGGTAGTAGTATAAAAGGAACCTTTTCCTGCACCTTGTCTCGAGAGACTGATTGCATGAACTTCTTTACGAGGCCTCTCCTTAGACCATATGCGTGTCATAGCACGATCGATGTTATATGCAGTGTCCTGGGGGGAGCGAATGGTGCAAAGTGGTGGTGAGTGACTGGAAAATGTTGCGCTTGGATGCTCAGAAATGTAATTGCACATGAGTGTCTCCTCCCCTAAAGAGAAATATTCTGGTTCTTGTTTATGGTGCCATTGAAAGTGCAGCATCTACATGTCTTTTTATGTGATTCTCTGCCTTTATTCCATTAATGCCATTTATAAATACCTTCAAGTAGAACTTATGTAAGCCATTCCAGGTGTGCTAAGTAACTGCAGGAGAAAGCAAAAGAGTGGATCAGGCTGTCTAGACATGCAGTACAAAAGCCAGTCAAGGTTACTCGAGGGACACGCCTTTCAGATTTCAGACACATGTCATGTCAGTATGATGTTGCTTGACCTAATAACTCTGAACTGATCCAACCAAGAAAATAACATGAGAGAAATTGCCTCATGGACCAGACTCTTCAGTATCAATGTACTTCGATTTTCCCGAATTTTGTAGTTGTAGCTTCTTTGCTTGTAGGACATGTACTTTCATTTACTTATAACCCTTCACATGTATTTTGTCTGATAGGAGCAGAGCAGAAGCAGTGGTATAATAGTAAGAAAAGAAAAAAGGAGTGCAATACAGAACGGAGGAATTATTCGCTTCAAGAGAAATATTATATATTGGCTTTATTAGGGGTCTTCCCTGACATTTTAAGCGCAGGATATTTCCTTCATGCCTTACAGCAGCTACCATAAATCCATTTTCAGTGGCTGTGACAGCCATTAGGCCTGACCCTGACAGTAATCCCTCCGTTTCTGCACTAATAAAGGCGGGGAAGCCCAGGAGCTGCTGGGTGCAGTGGCAGATCGCAGAAGAGGCAACAGCAATCGGAAGAAGGTCATTTTCAACTGCCAGCCCAATGTAGCTGGAGGTCATTCATGAACTCAACAGTAAAGAACCTCCTGCACTGCCTACGTTACATTTATTTTATCGCTCACCTCTCTCCATCACATTCTATTTTGCCATCCCATAATATTTCTATTCTTTTTTTTATTCTTCCAGACTCTAAGTCAGTCCTGTATGGACAGTCTTTACTAATGAGGTTTTTGTTGTTGTTGTTGTTAACTGCAAATGCTATCCTTCATACACTTGCACAATATTTACAAATGATTCCCTTCTACATATCAACTATTATATAACTAGCATACTCCAGTTTGAGAGCTGCACGTGTTGATTTGCACATTGTTATTATTCATCAGCATGCCAGCGTTTGGGCTGCATTGTTTTTTTCTCTGCCATCTTCATTATTATACATGTGGAATTGTTGATTAATAACTGGTTAAGAGGTAATTATTTTTGCTATTATTATGCTATTTTACTCATTAAATATGCTAAAATTACAACAGAGACTTTTATAAATAAATCGATCAGACAAATTAGGATATTAATTTAGGATTACACATTTAGTTAATTCAGAATTATAAATATTGCACAGCAATAAGTATTTCCCAAAGATTTTACAGACAGTAATTCTGAAGGATTTAGAAAACAATATAAACAGCATACATTCTCTGGTCTTATTTATTTACTTATTTATAATTCACTTTATCTTTACATTCACTTGTCGTCCTGTTGTCTGTCTTGTGTTCACTGTCTGCAGGAGCACATACAAGCAAGCATTTCATTGTACACGGTACCCGTATTTGTACACATGACAATGAAAGAATTTAATTGAATTTATTGTGAATGGAGCATTTATTATCAAACCATATATAAAAATCCAAGCGAGAAGTGAAATTTTAAACTATATAAAACTGACGGTGATGGTGGCAGATAGCTCAGTTCAGTGTTCATGGTGAGGAGATCCGGCCGCTCTAGCCTGGCAGTGGCGATGCAAATGACTGCGTCCTGGATCATGCCAACACATGGACACCTCCCCCCCCCACAAACACTGAAAGAAGCCAATTATCTGGATCCTTTTTTTGATCTCTCACTATAGGGTTGAAGGGCTCCAAACTGGAGTCAAGAGTGACAAAATGGTTTAAGTCATTTGTAAATACAAAGTCACCCTCTTACCAATAAGGGGTCCTTGGGGAGTCTTTGCTATAGACTGCAATTTTTTTCCAGTATCCTTATGATACATTAAAACACACATTGTATGCACACACTATTGAAAAGCGAAAAAACAAAAAGGCTAGTAATGTATACATTTTTGCAGCTATTTCTGGGTAAAGTTTCTTGTGTACAATCACTTACCGTAAAGAGGTTTCTTTTGTAATAAATACATATTGGCGGTAGGGCAGCAGGGAAGTCTTCATACATGTGGATATTTTACTTATTTTACTTAGTCGTAGGGGAGCAGGGCATTTAAACATAGTGCACTTAGGCCACCAGTCTAGCTCCTTAGCTAATAATTACCTTCTTGAAGAATTAAACCTTAAATCCATTAAAATGCTTAGCCCAGGGTGCTTTCAGTGTTGAAACACTAAACGAATGCATTATCAATATTCTAGCATAAGAGAAAGGCTCAAACTCCTGAACGTCTTAGCATAGAACAGTGGCAAGTCCATCCCATGATACATCTGCCTGGGTCAGAGGTGCTTTCTAAATAATGAATGAAGCGTCGTCATACCCTCACCTATGCAAACTTCCTGGCCTTTTCGCCTTGTACGTATTGTTTCTTAAAATATATAAATGCATTTATGAATATAATACCATGAGGGGGCCACTGAATCCCAGAAAGGGATCTATTAACCAGGTCCTGAATATGCATGCGGCTCAACAGAGGTATTAAGTTATTCATTTATGCAGTCAAAAAAACATATCTTCCCAATAAGCCAGAATATTAATGATCCACATTAATAATTAAAACATGTGACAAAGTATCGCATAAAATTTTTCCAAGGACTGTGCAAGTGACGGTGTGAACTTCCATGAACAATTTGATTGTCAGCAGATGTTTTTGGTCCTAACTGGCAGTATATTCCATACAGGTGGGTGCATACTGTAAGAAACAGCAGAGTTCAAAAACACAAACCAGCCCAGAAAAGATGTGTAGGTCTACTCCACACTGTAAATCATAAAGGCAGTAAGAGGTGAAGCAAGTATATTTTCAAGTTAGATTACCTGTTTATTCAGCTAGGCCTTACATAAAAAATGTAGGTTGAAACATGGCCTTTGGGTGTGGGTTTTGGTCATTCTTGAATAGTGGTAGAGATTCAGAACTCCTAAGCAGAAATTAGTGTTCCACCTTGTGGAGAGAAATGAGCAAAAAAAGGCATAACTTCTGAGTCCTTCCCGAGTTTGACCTAAAGATTCGGATCACTTCGATCTCCATGGGGTATGGGGCTTAACGAGTGCTGCGCCTCGGAAACATGGAAAGCTGCTACCAGGATTTTGAACTTTATCCAGGGTACGACTGGTAGCCAGTGAAGTGGGACCAAGAGGGATGAGATGTGGAAACGTTTAGGCAGGTCAAGCACACGTCATGCTGTGGCGTTCCGGAAGCGCCGGACTGCTCTGATTCCACATGCTGGTAGACTGACCATGTAGAAGCATAGCCAGGTCTATTTATAGGCTCAGTGTGCTAGGAAGGGTTATTTTTCTGATGGTGTTGATCTTGGCATTGTGCTACCCAGGGGTGAGTCTAGACTAGAGTGTACTGAGGTCAGGGGTTTAACCCACATGTTGTCTACACCCCCCACCTCCCTTAGCATCCCCTTTCCTTTGCTACCTCATTGAGAAAGGAAGGGCAGTCATGTAATTCCTAAATACTCAACATTAGTACAGGTGTTTGTCTGCAAAGCTACAAAGACAATTATACCGAGTATCACTTTACTTAAGGGTGCACAAGTACCTTAGTAACTCAATCGTTACTCAAGTACATATCATGAACAAATCTAGTAACTGCATGAAATACCGTTATGATTTATTAACGATGAGCAAACATGGGATCAGTATGAAACTGACACTTAGATTATGGTTAATTATTTCTGCCCCCTCTATTTTCACATATTAAGTTATTGTCAACTCTGTTATACATCCTTCTTGATTTATTTCAAGCAAAGGTTTATCAAAGACAATATATTTAAGTCAATTTGTTCTAAGTTGTCTGTTTAAACATGCTTAGAACGCTTTCCCTGTAGCTATAGCTAACCGTTTTCTGCTGAACCACATCCTCAGCTCCCACACCAGCATTTTAACAAGCAGCAAACAACCGCCTGATGTCTGTTAGCATATAGCTAGCCTAAATAAAGAATTCAAGCGAATACACAAAATAAACATAGCAGGAAACATATAGTATGTTTTTATTTATTTACAAAAATCGTTGGGTTTTACTGAGCAGAGAAGTAGTCTCTAACATTAGCCAGCTAACGAAGTCAGCTAAGTGTCCATAGGCTAATCCGCCTTTGGTGATCTCAGACTTTATATGGATTAACTACAATGCAACTAAATAACATTGTACTTAGGTTAACCATGTTAACTATAATGTCAACAAAAGTTTTGTCTCTCCTGTCCTAATAAGTTTTTCAAACACTTGCAGAGATCAAGGGCCATCATTGGGATGAGTGTGCTTGTGCATATCTGCATTCGCTGGGACAGTTGAACAGCCACCATGCAGAGGTAAGGAGAATGGTTGGGGGAGGGGCCAGGGGATAGGCAAGCGTCAGATTCCAACATCCAAATAGTCAACCTCGTCAAAAGTATGTGATAGTAATGTCAATCTGTGTCATGGTCTCGCCATTCAAAAGGAAATGTTTTGGAGCTATAGAAAAAACATCCTGGGCTTCATTCCATTAGCCTGGTCCTATGCACACCCCAGGTGCTGCCCATCGAGATGGTGAGTTCATGGTAGGGAAAAGGACAGGTTGAGAAAAGAAAGATTTCTGTCGTGTTCAGGTTTAGATACTGGAGCTGGTCAGTCAGCCAAGCTCAGATGTCAGCCAGGAACGTACTGATGCAGTTGGAGACCAATGGGAAAAAGAGGAGGAAAAAAAGAGATAAAGCTGAGCATTGCTGGCATACCAATGATATGAGAAGTCATGGTATATTATGGGAGCATCCAGAGGTTTGCATATGAGGAAAAGAAGAGAAGACCTAGCACAGATGGCTATGGAGTAAATTGACTGCATTTATATAGCTGTTTTCTACTCTTCCGAGTAGTGATGCTCCGATTGATCGGCTACCGATCATGATCGGCCGATATTGGCTAAAAATAGCTTGATCGGCAAACCCCAAAAGCGCCGATCAAAAAAGCCGAT
>JABFDZ020000097.1:15427860-15441016 GCA_019775955.2 Pollimyrus isidori
TAAGGCAGTTCTGAAGGCGAAAGGGGGTGAAACACTGTATTAGTATGGTGTTCCTAATAATCCTTTAGGTGAGTGTAGTTAGAATAGAGTCTGTGTATTTCTTGCAATTTTTTTTATATTAAACAGTTGTATAAAACCCTCTGGCAGTATGAAGATCCCAAAGAATGAGACGGTTGATCCTTTCATCTATTCTTGAAATTTTTAATTGATTGGCTGTTGGTCATTAATGTTGCGGTTATTTCTATATGAAACAAGGAGTCTTGTTTTTTCATGGAGTCTGTAGTGCTTCTCCTTCATGATGTATTACATCCTCCACCCTCAACTACAGCTTGTCCAGCTTGCCACTATGTCGCCCATCCTAGACAAGTGCCTCTGGTCCTCCTATTGTCCCAATGCGTATCGTTATCGTCACTTTGGAGTCTGTCTGCCACACTGCTAAAATCAACTCCTCAAGTGCTGTTGGGACATTACGAAAGCTCTTAAGTTTGGTTGACCCAGTTGTACTGCAGAGAAACAAGAATTCATCAAACCTTCGTTCAGTTTCAATTGCATGGGTTAAATATCAGTACAGGATGCAATTTATGTAGGTCTGAGGCTGAGTAGAAACCTGAAAACTTGAAAGACCATCCTAAACAACAAAAATGCAGTTACACTGTACTGTGAGCATGTGGGCAGCATACATCACAACAAAGAGTAATGACTCACTATCAAGAGCTACATTTCTTTTAACGTCTTCATTATCTGATGGGTGAGTGAGGTCAGATATGCAAGAAAACATACAAAAACAGGCAGACTGTCCAGAAATAATTAGTCTGTTCTGAAAAAGACCTTCAGAAGATAATTAACAAACTAATGGACCTGGTATTTATTCTTATTTTATGAAAGGCTCAGTCATGTACTTATAATATTTTATATTGCACTTACAAATGAAAGGGACATTTCAGATAAGAAACAGCTTGCGACTTTATTTCACTGGGTGGACAATTCAGATTTCATCATTTTTTGGCTTACCTCAAACCAATGCAGCAACCAATTTCATAGTGTTGAATGACATTTTGATACGACACTATATATTGTTCAGTCTGTGGAGGGAACAGACATATGCTGGCACTGTTAATGTGTGTGAACATTTGAGAAGTTTTTTTGCCAACTTTTAGCAGTTTAATCTGCATTGCTTGGCACGCTACTTAAATTTGTGACTACAAAACAGAGGGACCACTGTGAAGCCATCTGAGGAATGACAGTCTTTGAGTTAGAAGCAATCACACATAATCAGCCAATCTCTAAAACTAAGCCATATGTTTATGGTCTTGAAAATTGCAAAAATGGAGTGAGAGGGTCAAACATTACATACTTTCTCTAACTTGATGGGCAGCATACGCAGAAGGTGATAACTATGCTGTCCTCGTCACAGTCGTGACACAGATCAACAAGGGAGACATGCTGCATATGGCAGGTTAGCTCATTTTTTTTGGCAGCGGTGGGTAAAATTAGCTCATTTTTTGGCCTCTGTCTTGCCGACCTTGTTATTTCACTCGTACAACAGTTACTTTGGACATTGCAAGCAGCTAACAGTAATGCTGTGCGATGCACAAAATCCATTTTCACCGGCACAACTGTTTATTTAGCAGCAGTGATCAGGTCAGGCAATTGATAGCTTCCTCCATTCAGTGACACAGACCTCAAGGGATTCCAGTGTTCCGCCGGATTATTGGATGATAATGGAGAAGCAGGAAAAGTGGACTATAACAAGAGATGGAACTTTGAAATGCTACTATTTGCAGAGTTATGAATTAAATGGCTGCCTTGAGCAGAAAGTCTTCAGGGTGACAAGTTGGAGACAATTTTAGTCCCGCAAACAGGGAGCAGTGGGAGACAAATCCATCCAGAGGAAAGACATAAAACGTCAATATTTCTATATTAACAGCTGGCAGTCTTATATCTAGAATAAAGGATGCAGCAATCAGGACAAATCTGTGAATGTGGAAAAGAGTATTTATTACCAGAGATGCATTAGTTATATTTCACTCAAAATAAGAGCAGCAGCAGAGAGAACATCCTCCATGTTCTCTCATGTGAAAGCATATTTTCTCTCCAATAAAATATAAGAGGTGTGACCACATGCACAATTGGAATGTTCTTCAGGTAGAAAATGACCCCAAACAACCAATGTAACTTTCGGCACTTCTGTATACTTTAAATGTTGGAATATTTTTAGGCACTACATGAAAACCATTTAGATCCATCTATCTTCTCTGAGGAAGGACTCTTTGGAATGGATGGTCCATCACAGGCCACGCACTGACATACCGTGGACAAATGTATGTTTATGGGCAATGGGAAGGAAACCCACACAAAGAAGGGCAAGAAAGATGAACACAAACAGAGACTGGGAGGGGAAATGGGCCCTCTGGCCCAGAACTGAAAATCTATGCAGCAACTCACCCACTGAAGCAAATGAATGATTTATTTGATGGGAGCATTTCCTGTAATTGTGTGCCTCTTACCACAGTGAGGTCTAATCATGTGATGCAGATTTTGTTGACCAGGACCAGATATGTGGGGAGACAGTACACACTACAAGTGTATGCTATGTACTATGGAAAAATTTCAAGTTAACTTTTTTGGGAAATGACTTTCTGAATTATGAATGACAGAGGGAAAAAGAATCATATGCTTTCAGGTTTTTTTAATCATGTGGGAAAATTTTGATATGTGAAGTCTTCATAAAGTATTCACCCTCATATATTATTCTTTTTTATATTGTATTGAAAGGGTCATATTAAAATAGATGTATATGGGATTTTTTTTTCTACTCGTGTAAATATTTGTAAGTGTAACTGTACTAAAATATATATTTGCAGAATGATATTAAAAATTAAATCCTAAAAATACCTACCTGATAAACTCTGTGTACGGCCAAATAAATTACATTACAATTCATAAGATTTTGTGTTAATACATGACCAAGGACCACATGTGCTTATTAAGTTGTAAAAAAAAATCTTGAAGAAGGTCATAAATGGTGTATAAAAAGACTGAAAAACCTATTAACCTTCCCTAGAACAGTTAAGTCTTTTGTAACCAAAAGGAAAGAATATGGTACAAATGAAATCCATATTCCTTAAGAGAATAGTAAGACAAGCTTTGACAAGGAAGCCCGAGGTGAAGTCCAGCCTAGAGCTCTTTAGTAGCTATTTAACTGACCCTGAGACCTTCTCAAGGAAAATTTTGTGGTTTCATGAAACTAAAGTGAAGTGCTCTTTTTGGTGCAAACCCAACACAATCCATCACCACAAGTATCATTATCCCTGTCATAAGGAACAGTGGAGGGGCGATTTTGGGCAGGAGGGCTGGGGGGGCTCGCCGCCTCCAAGGGCAAGATTGATGAAGCCAAATATAGGCCATTACTGAAGTAAAACCTGTTTCAGTCATCAAGAGGTCTTCTTACAGACGAAAGACTCATGTTCTAGATGGATAATGACTATAAGTCAAAACACACAACAAACATTATGAAGAACAAGGCTACAAACAGGTAGGTCATTATAGAATGGTGCAGCTATACTGGTTAGCTTTAGGAAATGAGGCAATGTTAAAGGTGACACTGACCTACTATCATAAATGAACATACAAAACAATACCCACCATCTTATGTTTATTGTAGGTCTTTTCAATATTGTTTGCATTTAATTCATTAAACTGGGAATTATTTTAGGGGATTGCCACCTGCATTGGGGGGCCTCACTATTACATTTGTCTGCTTCTGCCTTAATCATTCCCACAAATTCCCAGGTGTTCAGTTTTTGGTGTACAATGAAAATATTTGTTTGTCCTCAAAAAGGCACGCAAAACAGTAGTAAGCCATAAACTGGTTAAAAAACACCTGAGATGACACGACAGACTCTGGAATAAAGCAAGTCTTCGGTGAATAGAAGAGGTTAGTCACTGTCTCTCAGGGTTCATTACAAACGGCACTGACAAAAAAATGGAGCGAGAACAATCAAGACAAACTGCAATTCAATAACAGGCCACAGATTTATATATGCATGGCACTTTGTCATCATTAGCTCAGCCAGACAGAACGGCTTGCTGCAGAAGGAGAAACGGTAACTTAGGGGTATGCTTATTTTAATGCACGTTTTGATATTGCCCGTCATTGTGCTTGCTCGGACTGCAGTGAAGCTCTCACACTCCGAATGAGTGAACTTGGCTTTAGCCGTTTCTAGCAGAGATCTTCCACACCTCGAATTAATGCTTAAGTAAACCAGGCGCAGGTGGATGGAGTGGGGGGCGAGCCAAAGTTTATCCATGGGATTCATTTAAGGACAGGAATGCAAGTGACCGCGAAGGCTTTGTTTTAATGAGGATCTCACAGCCTGTGACAGCAGTCCATTTTCATCACGCACATCTGGGTCAGTGTTTGGTCCTGGAGGTGCAATGGCAGGAGAGGGGGCAGGGCGAAGGGCTGCAGAGGCCAAAGGGCTGTCAGTGCTGTTACTAGAAAGTGGGTAGTGACGTCATGCTGGCTGCCTGGGGATGCTTCCGCCTTGCATGCACTCCCATAACACACAAATACCAACACAAGGGCATTCTTCCCTGCTTCCTAGCTGCTGTGTCTCTTTACCCCAAGGCTTCATACCAGGAGATCTGTCCTTGTCGCCTGGTCCCCCAACACATGCCTAGACTGGGCACTGAGAAATGTCCTTTGTAGCAGAAGACATGCCTTCAGTCTTTGGAAAACACCCACCCAGACTTGAGCTTTGCTCCTCTGCCATAAGAACATCAAAGCAACTGGGTTTTCAGTCCGTTCTCCCTCGTTCAGGTTAATTTGAGAGTATCCAGGATGCCCCAATTGTTAACCACCCCTTTGATGCATCTTTGCTAATCCGAGTTGCTTCATGCGTTTTTATCTTTCACCCTGCTTACATTTTTAAACAGAACCTGCACAAAATATTCACTTTGGTGAATAACAGGGGAGTGTGTTATTTTTCAAAAGTCTTAGCGTCAAGGTGTTTATCTTTCAAATTAGATTTCTTTTTTTCGAAGGGGGTTTTTGTAATGAATTCTAGAAATTTGACTTGACACAGGCAGCAAAACTTTAAGTTAATACAGAGCAGGAAAATATGGCTGCCTCAAACATCATGAGTAAAACAATAATTTGTTGTTCCCAGACAGCGTCATAAGAAGAGAAAATCAGCTTTTTCTTTTTTTAGAATGAAGAGATGCAGTAAAAATCGCTGACCCGTAGTAAATACTGTCCTATCAAGGTTAACCCAACAGTGGGGAAATACAGTATTCCAACCTTCTTTCCTCCCAAGAGTGTAGACAGGACAGAGAACGAATAATATTTTACAGACTTACAGTTGTAATATAACTGTACAACACAATGTGCATCAGCAAGATTTAGGTGTATGAGAAGGCAGGGTAAGGAGGGAAGACAGGAGAAACAAGGCAATTGATATAAATGATATCCAAGCTGTTCAGGCCTTATGGTGTAGCCTTTCTCAATGCCAATTGATTGTGGGAGGTTTGGGCATTTGTCTTAATTCTGATTTGTCCTAATTTGTCCTAATTTTAATTACAGGGTCCGATTGGAAGGGTAGTTTGAGGTGGAGGCTGGGGACCTTACAGGCACCATAAACAAGGTCTCAGTCACAATGAGAAATGACCCGGCCGTTAGATAACTGCTCAATGTAGAGAGCACAGATGCATTTCTGTTACCGTGAAAGTAATCCCCTCTCCTTTGCCGATTGGCTGACAGCACCGCCACAAGCAAATATCATTTGTTATGAAGGTTGTTTGTTTTGGTCTCCTATTTCATGCATCCCTTATTGGGATTGGGTCAAAGTTGCCCCCCCCCCCCTCCACAAGCCCCCTCAAATGAAGACACAGGCCAGACAGATAAAAGACAAGTGATCAGAAGTTTTACTGTGAATTCCTCTTAGTTCAACACTAGTTAAACACAAATGTAAAATCATTCACCACATCTAGGAGGCAATTGTTTCCGCAGGTGTGCCCAAGGCATTTAACATCCCTGTAATCATAATCACAGCATTTCAGAAAATACCTACACTGCAAGTGTTCGGCAAAAGTAATGTGATTTAACTAAATAATACATGAACACAACAGAACACGGATACAAAAAGATACAAAGCATGCCCTGCGTGCTTGATGCAATTCCATCATCCCCCAGTGCAAGAGACTGTAAGATCACTGTTGCCACGGGGTCCCTCAGAGGGGTTCTGCCCAATGCAAAGCTCATTCTTTGCCCCCTTATGAGCCCCAGATAATGTAAAAAGATAGCAAAGAATGCATGGGACACATAGCAATGCATAACAAAGGTCAAAAGAATGCATAACATTCCCTCGGACCCACTGAGGGTAGACTGTAGGCCACCCCTGAAGATAAGTTGTTGTATGATGGAATTATATCTATTCATATAACTATCCTATAACTTTTTATAGCATATATAACATAGTGGTTCCTTACAACATGAACTTAATTCATTCCAGAAGGCTGGTCAAGTTGCAAGTTGGTATATTTCCAAGTCAAATTTCCTCCATAAGGAGCAATGTAAATTAATTTAATCGGTTCCAGACCCGCAAATGATTTCCTATTTAAAATTATCTACCTACTTAACTAATGATAAAAAGCATTAGCAATCAATATAAACTAATACACACGTGAAAAAAAACACATACAAAAGCAATAAAAATGAAAGGTACCTTGCTGATTTCAAGATGTATGTTTCTGAAGTATCACTTTGTAAGTGTGGTGTCAATCAGCTCTTCCACCTACAGACTGCTCAAAGACCTAATTTTCTCCCCCATTGATCTCCATGTTATCCCACACCCTCAATAGGGGATACTTCACTCTTCTAGGTCCATCATCTATGTCATCAAGAATCAAGACAAGAATTGATGCAATTGACACTCACGCCTTCAGACTCTTTCTGCCTCAGAAATGCATCCATCCATCTATTTTCCAAACCGCTAATCCTACTGGGTCGTGGGGGGTCCGGAGCCTATCCCGGAAGCAAACGGGCACGAGGCAGAGAACAATCTTGGACAGGGGGCCAGCCCATCGCAGGGCACACTCACACACCAGTCACGCACACATGCACACCTATGGGCAATTTGACAACTCCAATCAGCCTCAGCATGTTTTCGGACTGTGGGGGGAAACCGGAGTACCCGGAGGAAACACCACGACAACACGGGGAGAACATGCAAACTCCACACACATGAGACCAGAACTCAGGTCCCAGAGGTGCGAGGCAACAGTGCTAACCATTGCACCACCATGCCGCCCCTCCTCAGAAATCTTACAGCAAATTTATTATTGCATCTTCTGAACAACACAGGTAAGCACCAATCAAGCAGTGGTCAAAGTCACTGCACTTGGACTAAATAACTATCAGAATTTTAACAGAATAAATTCAGTAGCTATAGTTCTACATCATTATTACTGTGCAGAGCTAGAATTTTCATATTTTACAGTATAGACTTTTTTGTATTTATTATATCCAGCACAACAAAGCAACAACAACATGATTGTTGCTAAAAGGACCTACATCAAAAGCATTGGAGTAGTTTGCAAACCCTACAGACTATTTTCAATTAAAAGTGTTACATATATGTAAATGTGTATGCAGACTTGTCTCGAACTGAAAATCTCATGCTAGCCAGCTAACTAAAGCTGGCAACCCTGGTTTTGGGTGGACACAGTGGGCACAGGCCTGTAGGCCAAGAAAGTACATGATCTATCTGGCGCAAGGAAGCTAAAATTCAAATTTTAGTGCCCTGAGTACAATTTGTTGGCACAAATGAAAAGATGCACACCAGCGATTTCGGTGCAAAACACTGGAGCTAAAAGTGCTTTAACTTAGGGATGAATTACTGCCTGGAATTCAACAGGGGAAGCTCCTTTCAGAAGTGTCTTTTTAAAGGCCTCTAAATGTAACTTGATGTGACAGCGTGTCTGGTCCCTGGCACAGATAGCTATCTTCCCCACTCCATACATCGAAGCCAGGGTGCAAGAGGCCGCAGGAGGAGCTAGAAGAACAGGAGTTATGGCAGGAGCTCGATAGCGGCGGGAGATTCCAATCGGCGCACATGACAAAGCAGGCCGGACGGACAGCGCTGAAAGGAGACGAGCAGAAAAATGTCACAGAGTATAATGGCGAAATGGTGACAGTCCTGACAGGTGAACAAAAGGCTTTAGAGCGAGCGAGACTTCAGTGCGGCTCGTGAAGCTCTCGCGGATATGCAACGCGCATCGGCATGGCCACACCGTCGTTTTGGCCGCATCAGAACACATTTGTCATCTGCCTTTCATGCCAATGTGGCACGTAGAAGCCGTGAATGACTACAGCCCAATTAGCATTAGTATTTTGTGGCATTTGTAATGACTGGATCAATCGAAAGTGAGGTAGTAATTCTGGTACTATAAATGCAATGACACTCTAATGTTGAACTTGAGCACTCCTCTTTTTACATAATATGACCTCATTTAAATAGGATGTAAACTGAATATTAATATTAACTGAAAGGCAACGCTGTAATACTGACATCTTAAGCACAGCTGACATGTAATACACTAAACGGGGCCAGGATAATGATGTTTCTTTTATCTATAATAACAACAGCGGGGAATTTCTGTTCCCCCAGGTCCAGAATCTGGCAGGCTTAGCAAAAAAAGTTCAATTAGCATCTAATTTACACCTAAAGCACTAGGTGATGCAACTTATTTAAATAATTACTTCATTGAAACAATTAAGAGAGGAAGCAGAATAAAAATGAACTCTTCCCAGGCCCTGGGGGGTTGTAATTGCCCACCCCTGAGCTATAATCTATTTATATTTTATTATTGTGTCATATCAAACATTCTGTATGGAAATACTGTCGGGCAATTTGTCAATGTACAAAAAAACTAAGTGACTTAATGTGACTGATTAACAGAGGTTTATTACAATGTTTTAAGTCTATTGAGGGAGCCGAGTGTAACTTAAAATTAATTTTTGAACTCAGTATGAAAAGGCCGTGCTATATAAAGTGGACTGAGTATTCCTGTTCATTTCATAATAAGACTCCTTCAATATTTGTGCTCCTGTAAGACTGTTCATTGTCACAGAATGGGTTTGCACCATCTCTATAGGACAGGAGATTTTTCTTTGTGTCGGGGTTGCTTTGTTGCGCTTAATGTAATAAATATGAAAAAGTGCATCGTGCAAAATATGAAAATGCTAGCTCTGCACAGTAATAACTTGATGTATACTGTAGCCACTGAATTAACTCCAATAGAGTTATTTAGATCAAGCGATGTGTCACTGAGCACAACTTGTTTGGGCTTACCTGTCTTCCCTAGAAGATTCCGTCTGGACATGGAGACGGGTAAGGGACGCCGTGTTCAACCTATATAGTGCTACAGAAGCTTGTGAGTCTTTCTAAACCTGTTCTGCGAAGTTCTTGTTTGGTCTGAAAGCTTCTTTTAAACTTCCACTGGCAACAACTTAAACAATAAATCATTAAAATTTGCATCTAGCACATTTTTGGGATATCTGTTTTAGCTTTCAATAAAACTCTAAAAGAACATAATGCAATTCATAGAGGGCTAGAATGATTTAATCTCATCTGTTTTGATATATGCACTGGTAAACAATTACATTCACAGCTAAAAAGCTAATCAATTTAAATACATTAGGTCTTACATCGCTCTGCATTTTAATGGGTACTAAGAACTGGGATTTTTTCCCCCAGCTTATTGGGGTATCATGCTTTGGTGGTTAAGAAATAATGACTATCCTGTCCCAAAGGCCAGGTTTGCAATATTCTAAAAGGTCACAGCATAAGAAGGCAATGTGCTGGAGAGACCTCAGGCTCACTGGACAGACTGAGCTACGGCCCTAAGCCCAGAAAGGAGGGATTTATTGCACATGGACAGAGTCTGGGTGCTACTACTGGAGCCGTGAATATGGGAGCAGATTTCTGAAGGTGGGAGGGAGTGTTCAGGATTCCCAAAGCTTACAGCATATGGCCAGAGAAACACCACATGGATGCCGGAAAAGCATCTATTGCTGACAGATAGAGCTTGACAGGGGTGTTTTTGTGCTGGCAGTACAGCTTATACTGTATTAGATGGTAATGCTGAATGCAGGGTTTGGTATATGCGTGGGGGGTGGAGGTGTGCTGTATTCACAATGGGGTTTAGTTTTGGAGAAATGGAAGTGTCAAAACTTAACTTACAATGGACATAAATATCTAAAGTTCATACAGAAAGTCTACACACCTGCTTTAATTTGTGCTACTTTAGTTGTATTTACAGTACATTTCAACACTGGCATTGAAATGTGTTTCAAAATATTGTTGCTGACTTTGTTTACACATGGGAACTAATAGCATTTATGTGCAAAGCCAAAAGCCAAGACACTCCAAAAATTATTTAAAACAATAGTCATAAAGATCTTGCCTGAATGAATGAATACATAAAGTGAAATGGGTGTTCACTCCATTCAACTGCGAGGACTATGATGGTTTTAGAATATTTCGTAAAGGCTGCATCTGAATAAATTAAAGTTCCAGAGAAAGTTTCTTCAGTGTCTCAGATATTCAGCAATGAACCATAAGGAACATTCAGAAGATCAGTAAAATGTTTTGGAATTGTACTTCATGAGATGTCATGAAGTCATAAAAGATTTAATACCCCTTGGAAGACTGTCAACTCTGTTATTAAAGAGCATATGGCAGGTGGGACCAGCAGCACCACATCCAGATCAAGTCATCCAGTCACATTCAAGGACAGAACCAGATTCAGAACCTGCCAAAGAATGGTCCATTTTAGCTGTTGAAAAAAGTTCTATAAAAATTTAGGCTATACAGAAGGCTACCACTAGGAGAAATGCTACTAAAAAATCCCACACCGAGACTCATTTAAGTTGTACAAAGAATCATATGGCAGAAAGCTTTGTTCATCAGATAGAACAGGTTTTTTTCAGTCTCAGTGACAAACATTAGGGCATCAGTTAAAGAACACCACACTCTGTTAATCATGATTGATAATCATAATTCTCCTCCACTGGTCCGGCAGCACATGTAATGTAGAACAGCTCCTGGAGGGTGCTTAAAAACGGGCCTCTTCCTATACAATATTAAATATATTGCTCAATTACAGTTTCTTTTAGAACAACAAAGACCTTAAGCATGCTGTAAAAGCAACAGTGGAGTGACCTGTTTGGAGGTCTGACCACACCCCCACTGCCAACCTGTAAAAGTCTTTAACGCTGGCAGTCAAGTGATGGTCTACCTGCAATTTATTAGAGCTGGAAGCTTTTATAAGGTGTTATGGACAAACATTCCCGGGTTATGCTATGTTGATGGGTACCTAGTCAAAAAAGGCTAGCAGCGACAAAGGAAACTGGAGTTTTTCTAACAAGTCTGAACTTGGGCTATAGGTGATTGCAGGCCCTTCTTGGTGGGATATCTCCTAATCCACTAGGAGAATGGAGTCAAATGGGGTAATTAGTGACCCCAGGCATGGGGAAGAATGAGTGCATAGTGCATAGCGATGGATGCAGAAATCTTGACAGGTGGGAACTGTCTAGGGTCCTGAAGGAGAAAAGTGAAAACCTGTTAGTTCTGTGGAGTATCAGTGATACATGAGATCATTGGAGTGCTTGTTTTTTACCTGAAGACTATGTGTTAAAACTGGGTAAATAAAGGTAAATTTGTTTTGATTTTGGGTTGATGTATGGAAAATGTCAGCATTTTTCAAGGGTGCACGTACATCTGCAAGTTGAAGAAACAGGCTAATGTGAAGAATAGTTTTCCAGATGAGGTTCTAAAATGTTTAAAAACACACTTGCTTTCTGTTGATTTATTTGTGTATTATTGGTCTCTATAACTAATTCTCATTACTGTACCTTTCACAGCAGCACTTCAGCATTTGTATAAATTACATTGTTATTGGCTTTAAAAAACGGTTCATTTTTAAACCAGTTATTAGTGTCTGTACCTGTTATTTTGGGCTTTGAGTCTCAGCCATGTGCTCCTATTTAAAAATAAAAATTGGACTTTGTTTTATTTCAGAGATGTCCGGTTTTATTATTTGTATAGCGGAGGCCGTGGCGACCAGCTCCCTCCGCAGGTACATAATGTCCCTGAAGCTCATAATGTTGCTTATTACTGATTTGAAAGCCTGTCACCTGGCGACCTGTCAATGACCCCAAGCACATACTCTCTACGCATACAAACAACATCTGCCTCTTGGAGTCTAATGCCAGGATCACCTTGAAACTGTGTTGCTCACTAGTTTATATAAATCATGCTAAATGTTATATGCCTAATGCACACTTGCAGTGCTCAAGTTACACATAGTTTTCTTTTAGTACTCTCATTCCTACATTAGGTTAAATGGTTAAACAACTGTTTATTAATAAGCATTTACTTGCCTGGCAAGCTAGGATTAGAGTTAGTCATGTTATTTTCCATTATAACATGACTTGTAGCTTTTAAATACTGTGGTACCTCGGTTCTCGAACTTAATCCGTTCCAGAGTCCAGATCGAATTTTTCCCATAAAAAATAATGAAAAACCAATTAATCGGTTCCCAGGCGACCAAAAATGAACAGGATAAAACAAGAACAGCATTTTTTCTTAATGGTACCAAAACGATAAAGATCTTATTCCAATATTACCCATGTCCTGCCCCGATCGTCCGCTCTTTCTGTTAACCTCGTGTGGGATTCCTATGTGATCAGCTGTTTCTGGTTGTTGTCATTAGTCCTCTGTATTAAGTCTGCAATTCAGTTTGCTTTCCCCAGTCTGGTCATTGACTTTTTTACAGCGCTGGCTTAAAGCAACACATTCTGATCCTGATGAAATGCATTACAGTTAGATGCATTGCGACTTCTCACCCAGCTGCACAAACTGGAACCGTCTCAGTGACGACACACCTTTGCCCTTATTGGCTGAACAGTTTAGTTACATGCATGACGTTTGTATCCCAGGCAGTTCCGATGCGTAATCTGCTGTTTCTTTCGAAGATCACGTAAAGCAGTGTGAACTTGTTTTCAGTTACTTTATCTAGTAAAATAAAGTTTAAATAAATGACATAAATGCTCTAATAGTACACGTAAGTTAGTGGTTTATTTATTGTTAGT
>JABFDZ020000097.1:15446953-15462011 GCA_019775955.2 Pollimyrus isidori
AGACTTGAGACTTGACTTGGACTCGAGCACAAAGACTTGAGACTTGACTTGGACTTGGAAAAAATGACTTGTGAACACCTCTGTTACATCCTGTAAATCTATAAAGCTTGGGGTTTAAGATCACTCCCAGTCCATCCTTATCCCAGTCTTTATTTGGTGATAGATTAACCACGGGAGAAGTATTACTCTGTTGAACTACAGTCTTTAGTAACCAGGAGACACTGTGATGAGGTGAATGTCACAACACACAAACACATCTGGGGGGCAGGTGGGTGAGACAAAAATTACAATTTCAAAAGAAAAAGAATTTCAGTCTATTAATACAGCCCATGTGTATAGATGCCCAGAATATGCGAATTTCAGATTATCCATGTTAATACCAAATACTGCATACATATACCACAAAAAGCTCACTTGTGAAATTACACAGAATAACAGTTTCACAGTGAAAATGGTATACACTATAGGTACATACTATAAGTTCGTCTTAATTTGATGCCCATAAATGACAAGCAAGTCATTTATGTGGAATGGGACAATGTCAGGGGATAGACTGAGAGCCTTTACACCATGTGATTATATCAGATTCATTAGAAAGGGATTTGCCTAAACAGTGATCAGATGGGCCGATGCTATGACTCATTTTCTCATAGATTAGTGGAATAATTGACTCTACAAAGGGTGATGATTGATAAGTGGGGAGCAGCTTTAATATAAAGCAATAAGCACAAACTCATGCTGATCTTTATCAGTGAATTTGTATCAAAGCATCAACAATCAAGCGGCACTGGAAGAGCAAACGTGTGCAGGTGCTCTTTTACATATTCATTGCCAAACGCTTGTGCTTAATGAAACTGAAGGATCATGTGACTCTAATCCCTACACCGTAATTTAAGCAAGGCAGTAAACAACAGTGATGTACAAAGGAACAAAGCTGAAGACTGAATGTCAAAGTGTAGTTTCCCTTCTGATTTCCTTTGATGTCCATTTTGGTTCTGTAGGACTACCGCACACTGCATCAGTAGAGTTCAAGAAGTGAAATTGTACAAAGAAACTATGATCTTAAGTAATAGATGGTACACTAGACAGGCAGAAAAAGACACCTGAAAAGCAAATTCTATTTGATGCTGGACACTGTACTATCATCTGTGAATGTAATTTTGCACCCTGTGTTATCTGTAAATTGCAACAGAAATTAAAACATTTTGTGATAGGCATTTTATATGTTTCCCTTCAAAGGGACCTTTTAGATTAAACCAGTAATCCTGATAATGTTCAACGGCCAGATTTAGGATATTGTCCAAGCAGCCAATTACAACTAGACTGCACTACATCAAAAAAGAAATATATTAGTTTTATTAACACACAGCAGATTTTTGTGAGAACAGACATCAAATCAGTAAATGAAAATAAAATGCGTCTCCTTTAATGTCCCTTCTAACATTAGAAACATCAAGTAGAGAGGTCCTAATCTATTAAATATTTATTCCAACACAAAAAAATCGTAACCATCTAAAAATCATAGATGGTCTCCGTCATTGTAAGAAATTGAAGATAGTAGTAATTCTCCATTTTCTAACTGAAACTTTATATAATTATTGTGTTTATGGAGCAGTCAACGCATGTCCAAATCGGATATTATTTTATTAAACAACTTATTTTCTTCTATTCTAGCCAACTGCAGTTTTCCAACCACATGAAACCATGCAAAGAAATAAAGGTTTGTGATACTCCCATCTAGTGGTGAATATTTGTTTTACTCCCTAACACAAAATTGGTGAGAGAGACTTTCAGGGTGCTGTTGTAATGTTTCACTGTCAACAAAAGAAATATTGTATACACATATACATCCTCATAAATTCAGTAACTTATGTAAGATACCAAACAACTCACATAATATATTTACATTTCTGAAGCACAGCCTAAATTATTAAATAACTTGGGAAAGTGAAACAATAAACAGTATGTTTTGACAATTTGTCAGTTATTAGCATCTGCCAAGTTATCATCCCATATAGAGTTAAAATGATGATTAAAAATAGTCCATCAAAAATAGAAAATCTAACCATTACATTTATTACAAACTATATTAAGAGGTGCATTTCCGTGCATTTTGCACAATTAAGTGTACTCCACCGTACTGCAACGTGAAGAAACAATTGCTGTCACAATGATTTCATGCTATGATATCAGTAGCTTCATGGTGTACAGAAGTAATCCGCCCAACCCAACTGCAACAGCAATAGCCAGGCCTCTGACCACTAGGAATTCCATAGAGTCCTCTAGTTTGGTGTGCAATTTGAGGACCTGCCTATGGGTGTCCTCACGACTGCCTGAGTTCTCGATGACGTGGTTAGCCAGTCCGCGCTTCTCATTCAGGGGCATCTGGGCGGCGATGCGCTGCTGTGCCTCCTCCGGACTCAGGCTGTCCCTATGCATGAGGCGTGACAGCTGAGTGGCCGGATCGCTGAAATTGAGGCAGTGGGCTATGATTACACGTGAATCCTACATCTTGTGGGGGAAAAGGTTACAGAAGAAGAAAGAAAACCCAAAAACCAAGGGCATACGTCTAGTTTCATCATGGGTAGGGACCAGAGTTTGGTAATTCAGGTCCAAATAGTAAAAATCCAGACCAAGCAGTTGAGCATAAAGAGTCACAGTCACAGAGCAACTAGTTGGTTGAAACAAAATAGTAGTCTAGACTTTTTCCTCTCTGAACCTATATTACCGAACTCTGGTAGGGACCAAATCAGCCCCAAACATCTCATGCCGCTAAACACACGTGGTTGTTCCACAATACTACAGGACATGTCCCAAACATCCAGACCCAAAGCCATCCATTTGCTAAAAACAGAAACTCAATACTGATGCTAAACTTTCCTATTCCTACCAGCTGTTGCACACGTAATAAGCAGCATGTTCTAATATGTCACAATACGTCACAGCTAAACCATAAACAGTTCAGGTTTATACCTTTTTTCCAATCAGTTCTTACTTGAGCTGTACAGAATCTATCTGTCCAACACACGTTTACAAATTATGCAGACGCCATGCAGCACGACACCAGCGTCTACACCGCAAACAGGGAGTCAGACTCTTACCAGTATACCACGACCGTGTGGGTAAGGAAGCGCGCGAGACGGCGAGTCTCAAACAGCAGTGGCACGTCCAGGACCACGTAGCGGTACCCTGGGGAAGAGTGAGGAGGCGATGGGTGTCAGCGCTGCTGCTACTAGAGGCATTACAGCAATACGGGGGAAGCGCTGAGGGTAACCGTCACCTCTGAAGAAGTAGAACAAAATGCGCTTCAGCATGGCCTTGTGGATCTCTGGGTGTGTGATGGAGTTGAGGATGCGTCGCTTATCCACACTAGAGAAGACGATCTGGGCCAGCTTCTGCCGGTCGATCTCGCCGTTGGGGAGCAAGATCTCCGGGCCGAAATGCAGCACGATCCTGCGGTAGGCCGGGCTGTTGGGCTGCACCACTGACGGACGGCAGAGCGGAGAAGGTCAGGCAAACGCCACGGCGGTCAGTCCACGCCGAACCGCTCTGAGGTCGACCGGCGCCTCACCTTGTCGGGCCACCACGTCGGCGTCGATGATGGGACAGCCAAGGTCACGCAGTGTCGAGGACACCGTGCTCTTCCCCGAAGCGATTCCGCCCGTCAGCCCCACCAGGAACATCCTGCGAGTGCACACACACATTCACACACACCGCGTCCTCATCATGCCATCAGAGGCGCCTGGAACATAATGTTAAGCTACCTGACTCACCTATTTCTCTGTCAGCTAAACTTACTTGCAGGTATGGTCTAAAGTTTCTGGTAGAGCTCTCTGGGACAGTGACAGTGAGGAGGGGGTGCATCTCTCTTTTACATATGGTCACTGTTCTTCCGAAATAGTGTCATATTATATTTTCGCTATAATTTTCATTTATGAGTAGGTAGGAAGAAGAAAATAAAAAAATAAAAAGCTATTAGAACACCAAGACATTGGCTTTGCCCAACTAATTGGACAGTCCCACTGGTCACTTATCCATCCTTTTTCTGTAAATAAGTACTGGGTTTTGCGGGGCCTGAGGTCTATAGCGTACCAGAAAGTAGAAAGTACAAGGTACAAGGCAGAAAACCCCACTTGTATGGGTTGACAGTCCACCATAGGTACTAATCTTTTAAACAGACTTTCCAAACCTTTGGATATTGTGTATTACAGTCAGAATATCTCGGGAATAATTTATCACCGAAATGCTTTACATATTTCAGTATCATTTAAAATGGTAGGCAAGCATTTTAGTGGGGTTGATCACAGAAATCATAATGTCTGCTATCGGTATAATTTGCAGACTGGGCGGGAGGACCCTCGTTACATTTTGCGTGATCGCTGGGCATCGAAAAGGGGTCGTTTCAATCGTTCGGGCAAAAGGGGCAGGTACTGAAACACCCCCACCCCACCTACCACATGCAGGTCCCTGCGGTAAAAAATGTTTAATCTTCCACGTTGTGTTACAACGCTCGGAAAAATTAAGTAAGCCTAATATACTAATAAATTAAATGATTACCTCGAATCATCGGAATATTACTTATACTTCATTAATGCAAGATAGGAGTGGCACGGGTGTGGGGCGGGGCGCCTTAGAAAGCATACATGTTATATAAAAATGTTCTACTTACATTTAAAGTAATAAAAAACGTGAAAAAATAAAATTTTTGGCACACCCTATGAGGTCCTTGCTTGCTATCCAGGCTTTTCCGATCTGTCTCTCTTTACTGAAACCCACGTAAGTCTTCCTCCCATAATGCCGCATTAGCCAACAGATTCCTCGATCCCCCGAAACGTGAGGCTGCGTTTAGTGGAAGAGGAAGCGAGTGTCAAGCTGTCAAGCTATAAGAAGCATACGTTGATGCTGTACTTTAAAATCAGTACAGAGCACCTGGTTTCTCGCAAGGTTATGGGGCTGAAGGCTCGGCTGTGCAGTTTTTTAGTTTAGGCACTGACAAGATAAGTCTAAGTAAATGACCCAGAGCTGAATGAAACTATTAATTTACTACGGATTTGTAATAATAACTGGCTCCATAATTCAACAGGTTTAACTGGGGTATTTAGCTATCTAATACATGTTGAAGTATCAAAACATCATTAAAATCAGCCCCTAAATGTGTAAATTTGAGCTCGTTTTCTAGACTGCATTCAATTGCATTTATTGATAAACTGTTTGCATTCCATATTATTATTTTATGTAGTTACCTAGGCACCTCGTACTTACTTTCATATGATCCCCTTCTTCCCTGCGAAAACTGCGTTTAGTTTCACCGGAAGTCGCTCTTGCAGTGACTGCTGACACCTTTCCAGTCATGGAGCCACCATGGCAGCGCCGGGTGAGGACAGCTCTCGTTATGGAGCCAACATGGCGGCGTCCGCTGCTGGCAGCACTAGAATCGGTCCACTTGGCGAGCACTAAAAGATGGCTTTCGCTATTACTTGTGACAGTATATTATTACACCATGATGATGAAAGGAACATTGTTTTAAGGAGCACACATTAGTACACGGCGTACCGCAGGGTTGTCAACTGTCACGCATTTGACGTGACAATCGCACTCTCTGACTCACGCACGCGAAGGAAATCTTTCGGGCAATGTTCATTGTAAGCCTAAAATTAGCTACACCAAAAACGCCGGGGTACTTTGCAAACCCAACAGACTACGTAAAAGGTAATTAAACTATTTCATAAATGTAAATGCGTTTGCATGTGTGTGCAGACTTGTCTCGAATTAAAAAATCTTACGCCAGCCACCTGATCAACGTTGGCAACACTGCTACTGTGACAACTATTTTCCAAATACAGTTTGACATCAGTTCGGTACGGATTCCATTGGATGTTTCGACTGGCTTTCAGTTCATCTGCAAACTCGTTGGTGATGCAGGGTATTAAATCTCAAGTGATTTTAAATGGAATTTCTGCTGTGGCTCATTTGTCTTGGTTTACGTGACGGCTAACACTATAGTTCCAGCTGTTGCGCAATTCGGTGGCTAGAAACTTAGAACATGCTATTTAACATTTATTGTAAAAAGGCAGATGCTGCCTTGAATTCCAGGGTGAAGTTGTAGGTTTTTTTGGTGTTATGTGTAAACTCCTATGTTAAAACCTCTTGCCCATCTGCAGTTCTCTGTAATTTTACTTAGAGGCTAATCACACCATTTCCTTTCAGTAACAATATTTGTAATGATAATAAAATAGTCATTCACAAAGTTCAGCAATATAGTGAAATAGAAAATGGTGCATTTACGTGGTAGGAGCTTTTCTTTTCCATAAGAGCTCATAGATTCACATAGTTAATGTATGTTTAGGCAGTTCATTAGAGCCTACACTAGACCACCCACAATCATTATACAGTTGTGTTAAACGAAAGTGATGGTAATAGCAATTGGGAAAACGATTAGGCAGCCAAGTAGCTGGTTTAATTAAATCAAACCTAATTAAGAGCTCTGTTGAACTGAAAACCAAACACAAGTAGAGCTCATGGACCAGGAAGCAATCAAATAGGTTCAATAATTTATGTTAGCTTAATGATTAAATGTAAACACTGGGTATTGTAAACAGTAACTTATAATTGTGAAAACAGAAACATGACCTTTTCAGTACAACACCGCGGTTATACAATTTTGTGTTAGGAAAAGTTACACTTGTCACATTGCATATTTAAAGACATCCAATCCAAGTTATCGTACTTTTCTTGCAAGATTTTACATTTAACAAGGGTTTGTTATTTAAACACATTTTTCCTCTTCTTAATCCAAGGTCTGAAGTCCCATCATCCCCTTTCTATCTACACTGTCCACACTTAATACATAGGGACTTTATTAGTATTCAGCCATCCAGTCCCAGACTCCAGAGGTTTATTGGAATTACATGGAACATCACACATAGTGTTCCAGCAAGATTTGTTCACACAGTCAAAGCAGGTAAATGTACATCTTCTGCATTAAAACTAAAAATTACAAATGTGTCCTGGAAACAGGACTAAAGGTCAATATGTGGTTTGCATCATCCTAGGCAGTCCCTCTGTAAGAGGTCAAAGGTCAGACATATTGGCTGTGTTGGACTGACCAGAGGAAGTGTCCTGGAGTTTTGTCTTTTTACCCCTGTGCACAAACTCTTCCCCATCCTCATGCATGTCTCGTTCAAGCCTCCCTCTTTTGACAAAGTGCTCTATCCTGGACTCCAAGCTTTCACAGCATGGTCTCTCCAGAAGGGGACGATAATTGCGCTGCTTGGATCCTTCCATGAGAAGCCAGGTCGGAGATGAATTTACTGAGAGAACTGAAACAGAAAGTGCTCACACTCAACGCAAGATATTAAATGAAAGCTCCAACAAATTTAAGGAGGCTCAAACGATAGTGTTCCACTCTATAGAGTGCCATTTCAAACTAGCTTCTGGACACAGGGGACTGCCAGACTGAATGCAGGGATCTAACCGTTTGTTCCGTTTCAGGTGCCTTGTCCGTCTTCTGTATTCAGTGTACATACATATGAAAATGAGACTACCCGAGACTGTTAGACTCTTCAGCTAAGCACATTTCAAGTTAAATATATATTTCACAGTGTGACTCCAACTTTGTGCAACATTAAGACAAGAAATGTTACTGATCCCAGGAGGAAGTTCTTCTGCATACAGCAGCAAGGTATGTGAAGTGTACACAAACGGACAGATTGTGCAAAACACAAAGTGCAGACAGTACGAGCAAATTCAGGAGTCAGCAGACATGATGATCCAACCTGCTCAAATACCTGCACTCTGGAGGCCCTGGATCATGCCCCGTATGACGTGGGTCTTTACAGCCACCTGGGTCCAATGCTGCTGCAGCGTGGCGAGAATGTGGCTCATTTCATCAAGATCTCTTTGCCAGTTCAACCCATCAAACTGGCAGTCATACAACACCAGCGGGAAGTCCACAGCCATGCTGGCAAAGTAAAATTAACCTCCCTTAAAGAAGCACACAGATGAATGGGCATATCCCTCTTGTATTGTTAAGACATGCAGCACTTGGACTCCATCTTCAAATGGAGATTCCAAAAACATCCCAAAACACAATCAGCTAAACAATATAGAACAGCTGTATACCTATTCCGGATATGCCATGTTGAACCCACCTGTACTGGGGTTTCCTGGGATGCTTATTAACATCTAACAGTTGGTCGATCACTTCAGGTGTCTCTAGCTTTTGTCCAATCAGAAGCAGGACAGCCATCATACACCGTACCTGCGAAATTACACCGTATACTACAGTCATGACATTTTCAGATTTGAAGGAGTGGATTGTCTCATGCGCCTGGTCGACAATGTGTTTCCAAGAAACACCTACCAACCTGGTGATACAGGAAGGCTAGCCCTTTGACCTCAAAAAAGATGATGTCATATGGGTCACTGGAAACTGCTCCAGAGGGCTGAGCTGGCTGGATTGAGGCTGACAAGATGGTCCTTTGGAACTGGAGGACCCCATTACCTACATCCATTTTGCAAAGGTTGCGAAAGTCATGGGTACCTTCATACCTGTAGTGAAATGCAGGACACAATTACAGGTCTTTCAGTGACCAGTATAATTTCCCTGCAGTCAAAAGTTTAAAACCGGACAAAACAACCATATTCACAATGACAATCTCTGATCGGTTTCAGTTTATTAATCTTATTCAACACAGTGTGGGTGTGTCTGACATCTTTACCGTTTCGCCGCTTTGGCCATGAGCTCCACGTCTAGATCACCACGTGGAAAGTAGTACCGGTAGGTTCTGAACTGACAGTCGAAGCGTGCACTGAAGCCCGTCTCCGCTGCCGCCCAGTCCAGCACTCTGATGTCTGGGGGCAGAACCCTGTTTAGCATCTTTACATAGGGCAGCTCTGCGGTACTGGGCGTCTGTTTGCTGCTGGGTTGGGCAGGAAGGGTCACCCCCACGCCCCCAGAGATCTGCGTGGAGCGCAAGTCGATTGTAATAACCTGCAAAAAAAAAAGGGGTTCTTGAGGGGAGCACGAACAAAGACGTGTCCAATGAGAAGGGGAATGGAAATGAAATCAAAATGAAGTTTCAGCACCAGAGTAGGTCTTCCTACAGGAGACATGAATATAGATTAGCCTTTTAACCCCGCTGCCAAAGATGGCACACATACAAGGTAAGAAAGGTGGAATTTTTCCATGTAGAACTTATTTTCACATACATTACACTGGTCTTCCAAACTGAACTGAAATGATAGCACTCCAAGTTTCAGTATTTGTGTGTTTCATATACAAAGTTCAAAGATACAAGATATGAAGCAGAGTTCGACAGACAGACCTGCGTGAAAGCACTGACTCCCTTATCGGTGCGACCACAGCGGTGATAGTTGGAGCTCTGTCGGTCCTGAATCAACCGGGTCTTGAGCAGAGCCTCAAACAGCCTAGCCTCCACGGTGTTGTCGGTGTTCTCCTGCACAGCAAAACCTTGGTAGTCCCAGCCAAGGTAGGCCAATCGCAGGGCCACATGTCGTCGGGGATGCACAGAGAAATCAAATTCCCGGGCCAAGCTAGTTTTTTTCCCCTTTCTCTTGCCTTCCTGGCCACAGAAATTCTTTCCTCCAGGTCCAGATTCTGCTGCTGCATCCGTCTCAGCCTTCGGACAAGTCTCCTGTCTTAGCTGTGTCTTTAAGCTTTTGACTTCTTCTTCCAGGTCCCTTATTTGCTGCAGTAAAGCATCCGTCATGTTTGGACTATAAAAGGGATTGTTAATTATGCGCACATTAATAGCACAGCACGTGCAAATCAGTCATGCGGTGTCAGGAAACCTACATGCAATAACAGCGGGACCGACGGACAAGGGCAATTTATAAACCCACTCGAATGGATAAAGTCATTATTAAACAATAAAAAAAAGAAAAAAAGTTATGATCGATAATCAAATCACCGACGCCTGAACACCGTCGATCGCTAAAACGAAGTAGGCAAATTAAGCCTTTGAGAACAGAAACAGATGATTGAGGAAATCCTTCTCTAAGCATTTTTCTCCTATCTAGTGTAATGAAATATCTGTAGATTTTAAAGTAAACATACTATAAGAAAGGTATCTAACAATGTTTAGCCACCAAAACTTAATTACAATAAAAAAAACTTACAAGGAGGCTTTGAAAGTCTTTGGTTCCACTTACCCTTCTACGTTCTTGCTCCTTAACCGTAAATGCCATTAACAAATAAAATATACTCTATATGAAACAACATTTACTCACCTTATAATTTAACTTGCGACTTGCTCTCACGTGAACTCGGTACTTCCCGGAAGTTAATTGCTTCCGTCATTCCAAGTATTTATGGGATTTGTAGTTTTGTAGTTGCAGTACGTAAGCCTCTAACCATATCTCAGTGTTGGATTCTTGATGTTTGGCCTCAAGGTGTCAGTGTCTTCCACAGTATTAACTATGTAAAGACCCTACACATACACAAATCAGTCATAGCATTAAATTATTAAAACTGAACATCAATTATCTCTTTACAATGGCACCTGTCAAAGATGAAAAGGGTATATTTTGCAAATGAGTCAAGTGCTGCCTCTATCTCAGCAATAGATCTATTTATAGTGTAATGGTAGAAGCTTAGGCGATATGGCAGAGACAAGTGTAAATCCATTCTTCCATCTATGTTCCATTTCCAGACTATCCCAGTAAGTGCAAGGCACAAGGACAAGAAAAGTAAATGCCTAAAAAGTGGTCATTGTAGAAGGATGTGAATGTAGTCTTACAGATGCCACATTTCTCAAAAGTAATATATCTGGGTACTGATTCTGTCCAAATTATTTTTCAAAAAAAATATTTCTAGAAAAAAAAAAACATTTACACACTTTAAAAGATAAAGTAATTTAAGTAATTTTTAAAATCTGACAAAAATGCATATTATGCAACAAAAGTGTACAATGCACATGAAGTGTATTTCAAGCTATTATACGTATGATTTTTCTCACTTTTGGTATATTTATGGGTTTTGTAGACATGTTTTATTTAAAGGTTTGCTTGGGTATTCTGTGTGTTGCAAGGAAGCAGGTAGAATAACGGATACAAATAGATAAATAACTGGAATATTCGTGGGTTTCTATCCATGAATGGCAGGAATACAGATAGTTAATCAATGCAGCATAAGTGCTTCTGAATTTTTGGGAAGATTTCTCTGAAACAAGACTGGAAGGGCATTTTGTATAGTGACAAATATTTCTTACTTCTTTGAAAAATGCCATAGGAGACGTGAAGTTTTCAGATGACCCAGCACTGCAAGCGTATCTTTTGTTCTTTGTACCTCATCACCAAAACTTTCCTATGGTGGAAGATAAATTCACTGTGTCAGACTATCCCTGGAACTGGGGTTTAAGGGCCTTGCTCAAGGGCCCAACAGTGTGATCACCTAGCTGACCAAGGCACTTCAGCCGGCAGCTTTGAAAACCCACTCACCGCCAGTATAACAAAAAATAAATAGAAACATCTCCAATAGTTTACACTATACGGCTCTTATGCCACTTGCTCATAAAAAAGTGGTTGTGTTTACAGTGTTCAAGGCTGGAGTACAGGCCTGGAGGAAGAAATCTGATAATGCTTGTTGCTCAAGCATGTTTAACAAGGAACAAGAACACACAAAGCCCATCCAGCAATTCATTTGGTATTTTGGGCCCAGACATGTTCACCATAGGTAAAGAAGGTCAGGCCTGCATATTGCGTAACCACAAATTCATCAAGATCACCAAACATCAAGTCACAAATTAAACATCAATCTCACAACACTGGAATATTGTTTGAACAGATTAAATGCAATATTGTCTGAAGAAAATGAAGGACTGATTTGAGTTTCACCATGGTAAAAATAAAGAATACATTTTGTAATCTTTTTAACAACTGATAATGTTACTTAATAAAACTACAATCCTAAACATTGTGTGAACGTTGACAAATACATGAGAGTAACCAATTTTGATAACCAATATACAGAAAATGTTTAGCTTCCTCAAAATTGAACATTTGTAGATAAACTTCATTGTCTATAAAGCAGTCAGACTTCACTATGGCACAAATTAAATTTACTTGTACTGAAAAAATATTTTACAAAATGTGAAATATGAATATAAAGCCTATATGAGTATTCATATATTTTTGGCAAATGTGATGTAAACAAAGATTAAAATAATATTTCACTTTTAATATTTTACTACTAACATATCCCATAACTAAAACTATATGCACTGGGGTGGCCTGATGGGTGATTCCGCATTCATGATTCCCCTGATGATCGTCCTACCCCCTCCCCCTACATCGGTACTGTCTCAGGGCACAGAGACAGCTGACTTGACTTTACTGCAAACAGATGAATCACCTTTTATCTGGAAACCGATAAGGAACAGCAGTAATGAAAAACAATTAAATATAATTTCATTCCAGTTGGCTTCTTAATTATGTAGTTTGCAGTGTACAGAAAAATACAAATGCCTTAATAGGAAGATGCATGCATAGCTGCTTCCAAATAATCATTCGGTTAAATATAATTTAAAGAGTGAATCTCAAATAACAAAAAATCAAGCAAAGGTAAACCAAATTTTAGGGTTTGAGAGCTACCTAAGGACAATCTGATACATTATACTACTTTAATAAATTCTGAAGTACATTAATTTGTAGAATCATAACTAATTGACCCAATTATATAAAAAGAAATTGTTGGTCGAATGCAATTAACTTGGGATTGGGTTCTAACGCAAAAACAAGATGGAGCCTCTCTCCGTACATGTGAGTTTATACATTGTGTTTCTGGGAAGCGATATAAGTGTATATGGCATCAAAATGTTTTTATAAACTGGAAATGACTTGTTTTAAAACATCGGTTTACAAGTATAAACGTTAGGCTATTTTTTTCAAATACTTTGATCCACTTAAAAGTGGATTTTACGTGGGTTAATAAAACGAATAATTCATAATTTAGCAAAAATGTTAAATCTGCCACCAGTTGGACGAATAATGAGTATACGTCTTCACAAAGGATACTAATGTACCAGTGCTATTTCTAATTCTCTGATAACTTGTGAATTGTGCTACTGTTACGTACTATGCGTAATAGGCCAAGTCTGTTATTTTTTCAGCATTTGATATATTATACATACCTTCAATTAAACGCTTGCATTCATTTCAATACTCCATGTATAGGCCTAATGGTTATTTTATATTCATGAACCAAAGATAATTGCTCTAGCTTAAAATTTGATCGTTCGGGCGAGGAACTTTATCTGAAGTAACCGCGTTGCATAATTTCTGGCTGTCAATCAATCCATTTTACTTTGTACAGCGCATTTTCACACCATAATATTAATTGTCTCAAAATGTTTTGCGTTGTTCCTGCCCAAGCCTGAAACATTGCTAGTGTTTTCAGGGTAATTATCATCGTAATATATGGTCAGTGGTGCACAATGATTGCTTCTTCTTGTTAGAAATAAGACTGCACTAGTAGTGTAGTGGAGTACCATGACTTTCTGTGAGGAATAGTATTTCCCTGCTTTGCTCTAACCCTCCTTTTTTTTTCTCTTTTTTTTTTTAAAGAATGTCAGCTCCTGTTCAGAATATCTATATCTTCCTGTTTTGTATTTCTAAACAGCTGTTTCTTTTGATAAGCTCTTGTTATGGTCTTTCCGGTATCCATTGTGACTCAGAACCACTTAACAAGTAAGCTTTTACTGTGAGCAAGATGCATACTGTATATTCAGAACACTAAAATATCTAGTTGTTTGAATGTCAGTTAAACGGGTAAAACTGGTAATTGTTAGAATTTGCTTATTCTAAGGAGAGCAGTGGTTATAGGAAAAATGACAGGCACACCAGTTTCTATTTTTCAAACATTTACTGAGTTCTTTTTAAGAGGTTAATAAGAACAATGAACGTTAACATACCTTATTTGTTTCACTTAAACATTTATGTAGCACTTCATGACACAACAGCATAAGTTCATTTTTAAACTTACAATTTGAAGCACATCTATGTCATATTAACATCACAACTTAATTTTTTAAATCAAATTACTTTACATTGATTACACATCCATCCCATTAAAACCATTTACACGGGGAATTGCTTTCTGATGTCATGTAAGAAACGTCCTAGTGGTCCATCCTTGTGTTTTTTGTTTCTGGTCCAGCCAGCATGTCCACTCAAACGCTGACGTCACACTCGCTATTGCCGCAGTGTGTTGTGGGTCAAGTTGCCATTTTGGTTGTATACAACGCAAGAGCGAGCGTTTGCGTCCAGTTTTTATCTTTAAGATGAGACACTCGTGAATATAAGCTTTAGAAGACAAAAAATGCATATTCAGTAATATTACTTAAACAAAAACATCTTGGTTGCCTTTATGAAAATACCTAGAGCAAACACACATGAAGGGTGATGTGTTGAAAGTGATTTTCCGTGTCACCGCTGCGACCCAGGCCACACATGCGTCTTCGTTACCTCCTCTACCTGTCGTCCATATCGTCTTTTCCAAGTGGGACACCGAAAAATGTCCGGTTGTGGTCCACCTTTCTGCCATTTCTACCATGTGATTTAGTATGACAGCCTTTCACATTGCACGAGTGTCCCATCTTACCAAAGATAAAACCGGATGCAAACGCTCGCTCTTGCGTCGTATACAGCCAAAATGGCGATTTGTGGCAAAACACGAGTCTGACCATCCCTTCAGTTGGAGTTCAAAGCATAGCTTGAACACTGGCACACGGACTGGAATTAGGTAAATAATTAAAATGTGGGTACTGTATACATATTTTAGGCAGTAACATTTTGTAGAATAAGTTGTATGTCATACAAACAAGTAAGAAGAAACAAGCCTGTTTTTCCAAAAGGAAGTGCCAAAAACCATTGAGAATAGTACCCTATACATCCCATTTGGTCCAAGAAAGCACTGTTTGACAAGTAATGAACTAGTAGTTATTAGAAATAATCCATATTTGGTAGATAATTCCCAATGAGACCTGCAATACTCAATAGTTCCTAATGAAGTAATAGTGAACTACTATAATAATTAGTT
>JABFDZ020000097.1:15540854-15551194 GCA_019775955.2 Pollimyrus isidori
TAAAGATGCCAATTAAACCTTTGTAATTTATATGGTACTAGACAGGAAGCGGGTCGGGTACAATATTTTCTTTTTTTGCGGTCCTAGTTGCGGGCGGGTTAGTTGAAAACGTCGGTCGGGTTCGGGTTGTTTAGGCCTGTACATTGACCCGCGCATCAATGCTATCTATTACTCGCTAGCATATTATAAACACCAAGGTCAATGACTAATGTCTGCTAATAGGCTACCTTTCTTTGGGAAAAAAGTGAGTCACCAGTTGTCCGCCCTTTTTCTCCCTCTCAGCTTTCTGCAGCTTCTCTTTACGTTTTTGGTAGCCGGACTTTATATTTACTGTTACTATCACCATCAGTAGCGACTACTCATGTGTAGCCTACACCTGCGTGCAGCGGTTACGCTTATGTTATATAGAATAGAACAGTTGATCATTCTCTGAGTATAAGCATTTCACATGTCCCGCTCTGCGAGAATCAGACCGTACCATTCCTCAATAAGAGAGAGGGGTAAATGAAAATATGATAAAGACTTCAAGAAAAATGTTATAGAAAACGACAACCATGTTCAATTTTCTTATTGTAACAGATACATTTTTATATTTTATTTCAAAAGCCTAAACAGAGCAACATTATTAAGATAATATTATTAGCCCCTAACAGGGCCCCATGTCAGTGCTGGGCCCCTAGAATCGTACTAACCTTTTCCCCCTGGCGGCGCCTCTGCCCTGCAGACCCTTAGGTTATCCACAAGATGTCACTATCGATGCAGTTTTGAAGGTGTGCCTCCTTCAGTTGTGAAACACCAAACTAAAACGTGGATATTATCGCTATTCAAAATACTAGAAAACAAATACCTGTTTGGTATGCAGTAGGTTGGCCTATCCACTTTGCACATTAGGCACCTTACAGCGTATTCAAAATGTTGCAGCTAGAACTGTTACTTGGAGCAGAAAGTGTGAACATAAACTAATCCTGGTTTAAGTCAACCGTTCAAATGAGCTTTTGTGTGATTTGGTGACTGACAGCAAAATAATGGTTTTTTTATACACTATCATGCGCCGATCGTTTGCTCCTTCCGTGTGCCACGCCCCCTCGTTAACCCTGTGTGGATTCCCCGTGGTCCCGATTGTTGTCATTAGTCTGTTCTGTTTAGTCTGCGTTTCCGTTTGTTTCCCCAGCCCGGTCATTGTTATGTCAGCCTGTTTGTCGCTTGTCCCTTTGTACTGCCGCTCTTAATAAACCCTGTCTTTGCCCCGACTTTCAGCATTCTGCGCTTTGCGTACGCGGCGTGTGTAGTTCCAGCGTGACATACACTAAACTGGTACATTTAAAAATAGGCCTAAAATGGAATAAATGGTGACAAAAATTAAACTTGCTTAAAAATACAAACAGGTTTTGTATGGGCTTTAGAAATCTTGACATCGCCTGAGGATGGATTTCCTACATTAACGCAGAGATTTTTAAAATTTTGATCCAGATGCTTGAGTCAACTTTAGTACCACTTAACATTTGCCAGAGCAAACAACAGAACTCTGCCAAGTAAAATAAATCACAGTATGTTCATCAGGTCATAAATCTTTAGTCAATGGAAATTTTGAGTCCAATGGAGCAATCACGTTGGACATTTAGACAGATTGATATGATAAAGCCGATTATCTGTGCACTATTGGATATTGCTAAAATTGAGAATTATTAATAACTAAGTTTGGGGTAAAAACTAATCAACCACTAAAATATCTAACAATATTATGGAAAGTATTTGAGGTAAATACTGGAGGAATGTGAATTCTCAAGATTTGTAGGTAGAATTAGTTTCAATGTATTCATTAAGGCAACTTATAATTGTATAATATGTTACTGCTGCTGTTTTCTGCTTATGAAAGCCAATCTCAAGTAGTCTACTGCTGAAAAATAAGTTCACTCCAAGCTGAAGCCCCTGTAATAGTGTTGACAATGCAATCAGTCCAGCATGCAACATCATTGCAAAGGTATAGCTATGTATTACTATGTAAGACTCCGCACTGACTGCTGGCGGCTGCTACCTTGGCCAGGTCTCCCTTGCAAAAGAGATCTGTGATCTCAATGGGACAAACCTGGTTAATTAAAGGTTAAATAAATAAATAAATAGCTGGAGCAAAATGCCGACTTTTACGTCTTTTTTATGTCTGGGATTCATTAAATTGATGGCATCCCTCATCAAGGTGAAATTGGGTTAGACACTTGAACCACACAGACAGGATGTCATGCTCCTGTCAAAGTGTGTAATGTTCACACAAAAATCAGCTTAGTATTGCATTTATGAAAGATTTCTTTCCACAAATCCCTTTGATTTGCAGTGACCTGTTAATAGCAAGCCACTAGTTCTTGCACAAGCCAAAGGTATCTCAAGGTCTCTTTTTCGTCATTTTAATACCTGAGGCAATACCTACAGAATGTCTCAGTAATCAGAATTGTATCAACTTGCTTTCTTATGAAGAGATATTTACCTCCGACAGAGAGCCTCCTCTACAACGTATGAGTTAGGGGATGAAAAACAAGTTGTGTATTGCACACTTCAACTATTATTAAATGTTTGCTATTTGAATGTTTATATATCACCTTACAGTTGTAATATTATTGGCTATTTATAGTACAAATACCAGTGATTGTTTCTTCTATGTCTTTCTTTGTGGAGAGAAGTTTGGAGCAGACAAGTGTCTGACATTTGAAATTAGTCATGGTTACAGGGACAGAGCATGTTGTTGCTGTTTCTTACTCACAAGCTGTGTCCCAATTCAGGAGCAAAAATGTGGACTGTCTGGGGTCCCTGAGCACTGGGTAGGGAACCACTGTGTTAGGCTATAATGCTGACCATTAAGCTTTTATGTCGCTTAGTTTTTTAAATTGTAAAACTTTCTTCATACATACAATGTAATCATTACAGTATTGTCATAATTCGTATTGACATGACTGCAGACTGCAGGAGCAACTGAGTATCTTTACATAAAAGATACAGAAGTCATTTTATTTTATTCCTAAATGTTAGGGTTTATTTCACCCTGCCCCGCCCCAAATGAGGATAAGACAGCGCTTCTTTTTATTTGCAAGGGTAACCAAACGCTGCAGTGCGAGATACAAAGGTGTGGCTCCTCTGCAGGGTTTATTTATACTTGACAGGAAACATACTGATCAGGTTACATTTGGAATTGAATGGGATTGGATGTATGGAATGCAGAGGAGAGTGACAGTGAGAATGGAATGTGCAGCAGAGGGGGGGGGGGCTTGTGTCTGCTGCACAAGATAGAAAATTACTATTAAGCACTTACACAATTGCTACTGCTACATGAAACAAGTCATACAACTTAAGAATATATGTGAATGATAATACATGGAATTTCAACCTGACATGAACAATCTAAGCTTTTCACAAGTATTGATCTCGGTGTCTTCTACAGTCACATCCCCATGTTTAACATACTCTAAAGCTTTCCAGCTTATAACATTACCTGGTGAGAAGCTCAAGTGATTCATGTAATTCTGGATCTGGCAGGGAGAGAGAGTGTGGTCCCACATGTGGACGTCGGTGATGTCACCCACGAAAGATTGCTGTGCAGCAAAGCCTCCTCCATAACTGTCCTGCTCCTGACCTAAAGTGATAATGGCGGGTGCATGGATGGCGGCGTTATTCCCCACAGCCTTCTTGACACTGTGCTTTCCATTTACCCACAGCTGAAACAGGTGGTTTTTAGAATTCCAGGTCATACAGATTGAGATCCACTCGTTCACCTCAACTGGAAGGCCAAAGAAATTAGCAGAAAGATTATCGACATGCCCTTTATACGCATCGGATGACTCCTTGTACAGCAGAAATGCATTATCGTATGTAAGCGTAGCCATGGAGAAAATTGAGAATTCTTGTCTTAAGTCACTGAAGAATCTCAGGCAGACAGTCAGGGCCGATAGGGACACCTTGTCATCAAGCGTGATCTTCACATAGTCCGTGGCTGTCTTCTTTGGGAAGGTGAAGGCTTTCCCAGAGAGATCTGAGTCCAACAGGCACCAATAGCAAAATCAGCAGTTCAGCTTTTTCCTACCAGTATGTTTTTCACTATTAATTATCAAATAGCATCTGAGAGCTTTCACTGACAAGGAGAATATACAGTGTTAATGACAGCGTTACATGAAATATTAAGATAATGGCAATTAAACACGCATAGTTACAAATGTACTTGCATGCATTTATCAACAAAAATGCAATTTCATTCAGCTATGTTATTAGTCATTCTGCAAACTTCCTACCTTCTCTTTCAGCATAACTTCCAATGATCAGATAGAGCACATAGAACAAAAGCCCCTTCATTGTAGTAGCTGCCCAAACATGAATGTGAAGAAATACCTATAAAGGGTATAAATCGATGAGTAACACAGCATCCTGTTGCCCCTTCTTTAATATTCACATTGCTAACAAAACACCTTGATCCTACACAGGCCCTGATGTCTTTATCTCACGAGTATGAAGTTGACATGCAAAATAGCTATAGAATTTGACATTTCACATTATTATATCAAGATACATACCACAAATGATTTATTATCCAATAGTGCAAAGCTGAAATATAAAATTAACTTAAATGTTGTTGATGATAACCTTCATTCTTAACAGTTCAGACAAAAGCTTTTTTCTGCCTGCAATCCACTGAGAAAAGCAAGATAAATCCAAGAGGCGGGACAGGCTTTGAGAACACGCCCCTTACATCCACCAATTCCCCCCGATTTCCCAAAGCAGAATAGGGGCTAGGATATTTTTTGATAATGATTATAATGTATGCACACTACTTGTGTAATGCAAAAATTACGATAAATGACATTGCAGCCATTAATTATAGAATCAAGATATACAATGTGAGGCCCATTCTAATGGTACACAATAAAAATACGCTGCCCCAATTACTGAATTTTCTAAAATTATAGCCTGTGATCAGAAGGTAGCTGGTTTGAATCCCATATGGATGTCAAGCCTTAAAGAATTCTACATAGGAAGCTGTAAACATAGCTGACCCTGTGCTTGATCCCTATCTTTATTATCAATAATATGTCTATATGTCCAAAAGGAGAGCAAGAGTGGATATGTGAATAGCAATATTACAATGTACGCAATGAATGCAATTTGATGCTTTGCTTGTCAGTGGAATAGCTCTAATGTTGGTGGCTTCTGCCCCCTAGTGGATCTTGAAAAATAAAGAAATGTACACATATTAGAACATGATTTTAGCAGCGAGAATGACACCAGTGTTTAAACAAAAGAAGTGGTGTGGAGCATTGCAGGGTTGGGCTTGGTCTGTGAGTCAGCAAGGTTGTGTGTTTCAATTCCTTAGCTGGCGGAGTCATCGCTGAACAAGGCCCTCAATTTTGATTTCCCCAGGGGCGCAGGCTACCCACTACACCCAAACCCTGCTCTTACCTCTGTGTGTGTGTGTGTGTGTGTGCGTGTGTGTGTGTGTGTGTGTGTGTGTGTGTGTGTGTGTGTGTGATTGTTTGAGCGGCTCATGGGGAGCAAGATGGAGCACACAAATACTTCCTCACTGGGATGAGGAAAGTCCAACTTTTCAATTAAGAGAGGGAGTGCCTGTATTTTGATAGAATTTCATTTTGATGTGAATTTCCCATGAATTTTAAAAGGGATTTTCTCTTATTTTCATTTAGCCAACGAGCATAACTATGGCAAATCAAACATTCATTGGCTGAAATGTATTCCTAACATATTAACATATCTGAGGCTGTTTATCTTACTAGATCCAGGAGAAACATCCTTTGAGGAAACTCACGGAGTGGAATTCTTGGAGGAGTTCTTGTTGGTACTGGGAAAGGGCGTTCCCTGAGTCCAGTGAGAATGCAGCGATCTGGCCTCAGTGGGAGACACTGGGCCGTCATCATGTCCTGTGCGGCAGTTCCTCTCTTCTGCAGCAGCACTCCAGCAGGGCACTCGCTGGATGCGGGGTGGAGGGGGGCGTGGGTTTCCAAGCTTGCTTTCTTCTCTGCTTTTTTGAAGGAAACCTGCCAGAGCCCCAAGGTCTCTTCAGCTCCACTGGGAGGGAAATGGAGCCCCCAGGGAGGCAGAGGAAGTGCGCCTTTTAAGGGGCGGCCTGTTCTCAGCTCATTGTTCTGCAAGAGCTGCGTGCTTTTCTGATGGGACTTGGAGCCAGGAATCCCGAGTCATCAGGAAGATGGAAACTCACGGCGTGCAGCTGCGTCGAGATTACGCACTGGTGAGCTTTAATGGTTAACGCAGCCCAAGTTTTGGGATGGCCTATTGTGAAGGACTGTATTGTCCATACAGCTCATTTTCCAGAGCCTCTAGGGGCCGGATGTGTGGCTGACATTACATGAACAGATTGGGCTGGAGTGCGTGTGATGTGAGATGACCCTTGGATTGTGTTTAAATTGCTGATTCCAAATTAGTGGTATCAGTGACTAGGCACGTGTGGAAAAAAACAGAACTGAAACATATATGCAAATTGGAAATAAGGCACAGGTGATGTGAGTGGATGTGCGAGTCACATGACTTTACTGCTCCCTGTTAAGTTCATCCCCCACTGACCAATACTACCTTATAGTAATATTGCATTTCAAATGAGAACATAATTGAAGGGCATCTTCAGCAAGACAGAAGTACAATAAAAGAACAGCAAGTAGCTTTAGTGTTTGAAAAACTGGGCCTGAACCATAATGCGGCTGATCTGGCAGGGACTCGGTATCGAAGGACACCAAAGCTTTTTCAAGAAATACTCAAGGTGACGTGAATGCTAAGCTACAAGGAATCAAACTACCAAACAATTATACTAGATGATAACACTAAGTGCATAAGTCACTGAACACCCAGCCTTCAGGATGACGATGGGAGATATACGTCCGGAAAACGTTTGGCAGCCTGGCCAAGCAAAGCCAAAGACTTCTGGGATGGAGTTAATAACAATAAATAATTTAGCAAAAACAGATAGGAACAGGGAGGAATGGTACAAGGAGAACTAACCACCCTGTGTAACCTGACAGAGGGAGATAGCAAAGACAGGTACTGTACACATAAATGTGTTTGAAAATTCCTCAGGTGTAACAAAATAGGGCAGGGTTTTTAAATCTGGAACTTGATTCCAAATCCAGGCGTTTTCAGTTCTCCCAAGTAGTTAGTTCAATAGTTACTGATTCTGATTGGCCACGGGCTGCACACCTGGCTCACAGGTAAAGGAAAGCTGGAAAATCAGCAGTGCCCAGACCTTGAGGACTGTGATTTGAATTAAGGGACTGATATGGATAACTAAATTGGTCACAAAAATCAGAACTCCATTTGGGCACGAATTGGCAGAAATTGAGTCAGACACCATCACTATACATTGCTGAATGTAAAAACATTAATGAAGAGAAACAACTGTCATACACAATGAGCAAATCAACATACAGCATACCTACCCAACTGATTGTTTTTAATATTTAAACAGAAATGTATACATCTCCCATAATAAACAATGTCAAAAATAAATACCAGCACAACATCAGCTCCATTTCCTGAAAAGTGGCAACTTCATTTCAAAACAAACCACAGCACCACATCAATTACGGTTTAATTTGTTTACTGTGACCATCTGTTTTCATTCAACAAGCACAATAAATACAGTTAATCGTAACACACGAGTTTTCACAGAACACCACCAGCATAATTTAAGGTGTTTACTGTCACTCACAGAATAATCATGACACAATGATATTTCACCCTGCACACAAGAGATATGTCTACATATTGAGAAGTGACCATCAAAACATTCAAACATAACGGCATTGGCAGAATGGTGATGCTAATCTGGAAAACATCCCAAACTTTTCAGCAGGTGGTACAGAAACTGCAGATTATGGTGACTGAGGTCACCCAGGTTTGTTGTGGGTGAAGGAAGCCTCGAGATGCTGGTATTGGGGATTCTGAGATGCTAAGGGGCGTGGAAGCTTATGGTATGCAGTAAGCATTTATTTTGACAGTGGGCCAAAGGTATGATTTCAGCTCAGCTATGTTATTAGAGGACGCTCCATATGACCTCCGACCCCAAAAAAGTCAATAAACTGAAACCTCTCACACACTAGCAGAAAAAAGGACTCCGTGGGCAATTTAGCAAAATATGACAGATTAAATATTGATTGTCCTTCCTTTGAAGTGTACTGCAAGATCTAGAATGGAATGGCCAAGAATGCAAAGGCAGACATCAGAAGTGGAGTTTGATTATCGTAGTAATACCGTGCACAGATGGCTGTGGCATTTTTTAACTTAGGGGGTTTTTTGTCATACAGATGCAGTTTCATGAAGTCATTATCTGACTGAGGTAAGCACAGAATTTTATAAGCTTATCAAAAGCTATGGGGGAGGGGGGAGCAATAAAACAGGAGTGAAATGACAGCTTCATTTGATGGTTTGCCAGCTTTAATTTGTCTGCCTTACCTACATATAGCCAATACATTTTTTTAGCTAGCAGTGCTCACATTTGCACTTCATTTAATTGGCTGTCATTTTTTTACACCCAGCTTAAAACAACAAAGCTACCTTGGATCATTCAAATGGCCCCTTTAGCAAAAAAGAAAACAACATTTCTCACCAATGGTACAGTACACAACACAAGACAGGCTCCTATATGCTGTGGCAGGGGAAACAGCGGCTGATGTGGGAGCGGATGAATTCACTCATCAAATCTTCCGTCCAGAATGCTATCGAAGGAGAATGGAACGAACTTGAATCCCTGTCCTGTGTAGAACTTGTTCTGGAACTCCACCCTTAAGACCAAACACAGCACAAACAGCTTTATTGTAACCGGCATATCAATTCAGCCTGGCATACATCTTCTTTATGCATTTATTTATATGTTTGTTCAACATTACAACACAGTAATCATTAAGAACCATAGTAGTAAAAACAAAAACATTTGAATAATAAAAATATAAATACACACACACACACAAATGTACTTTATGGAATGTGCATGTATGTGTTTTTAGGTATGCTTGTGTATAGACACACACACACATTCCATAAAGTTGTCATGCACTAAGTTAGACATCCATCGAACCACACCCAGCCAGTCCCCCCCCCCTCACCAGAACACACCTGTAGCCCGTTTATTTCACTAATTTGGCTGGGGTGAAAGCCCCTGGTCTCAGCTCACTCCTTCAGAAGAGGGTTTGTTTCCTGATCTGCTCTACATGCCGGACTCCTGCATGTCCATTCATTTGCCTTTGCTTTCTTCTACCTGCTTTTTGACCCTTGCCTGCCTCTGGAACATGATTCTGGAAATAAAGCCCCACACCTGGATCCTCTCTCTGTGTCCCTGTCTAGAGCTGCAAAGTGGTGGAAAATTTCTGGTAAGTTCCTGGAAAGTTTCCATGGAAATTTTAACATTGGAATTTTGGGAATTTATAATGCATGAGAAAAAAAGGTTCTGACAAGTAAAGAGATCTGTACAGCTTTGTGGGATGTCAGCACTTTATTGGCACTTTGAGTGGAATGAGAGCAAAGTCTAGGGCAGCTTGGCGAAGCTTTTTGAATAAGCAAGACCTTTGAAAGAGAGAGAATGTAGCAGCGACCAAAGCACATCTCAACATCAGCCACTGGAAGGGTTCTCTCTCTTCTCTGAGGCCCTGTCACCGCCTGCAGAAAAGGTCTTACAGATGTTGACAGCGTCAGCTGCCTCTGAACGAACCTGGCCTCTCTTTGGCAATACGCTCGCAAAAGTCTGCAACGGGCTCATGAAGGTCCAGCTGTCGAAACTGGTGGCAGTTTGAGCAAACCTGAGGCCCTCTGACGCAAAGTCTGATTTTCAGATTGTTCCTCCAGCTGCAGCAGTCGATAAACACTGATATGCCCCATCAGTCTCCTCAGGGCAAAGGTAAGACAGGAGTCCTGCGTCAGCGTCCTAGGCTCCCGTACAGAATTTCTATTGCGCAGCTTCTGGGTTCAACTATGAGCCTGGAATTACTTTTGGAGAAAGAGGAGCAGGGAACAAGCGGCTTGGAGAAACAAAACCAAATATGGAGTGCAAAGCAAACCTCCTTCCCCAAATAAAAACAGCCCTTTCAGATTGAAGGAACCTAACTGCACACCAAATAAGTCAATTGCTATTGGTTCTTAATATCATAAAGCAAATAATTTGTGCCCATTATTTTTGAATTACAAACAGAAAGGTGCTGACCTCATGGAAAAAATAAACATTCGGTATACACCTTATGCTGCAAAATGTTACTAAACAAACAGTACATGCTAAAAATATTACATTTATGCACTACATAAACCAGTGTAGAATTGTTTTTTTTGTTTTATTAATCAAAAAATGAAAACAG
>JABFDZ020000097.1:15566609-15581139 GCA_019775955.2 Pollimyrus isidori
CCCCCCCCCCCCCCTCCCCCCGGGGGCGGCGCCCACCCCCCCCCCCCCCCCCCCCCCCCCCCCCCCCCGGGGGGGGGGGGGGGGGGGGGGCGGAGCAGTACAAAGCTGCAGGAGACATCCTCCATACAGGGGTGGGTGAACCACGCCAAGTACAGCGAGTTATACCGACAAGGGCAGTCCAAGGAGGTAAGAGTGTTATGGGTGGGAAGTGAAACAAGAGACATACCTGCCTTAAGAAGGCACCAATTCTAGGTTAACACATCAAACATTCTCTAGCACAAGACAAATACATTGTTACTGCTACCTTGACTTTACTCCAATAATCACTGCATTTTAGGATTCTATAATGTGAAATGAAAGACAATTTGTAATAAGTGGTCAGGAGCAGTGCATTCCCTTTGGCTTGGCCTGGGAATTAAACACAGACTTTGGGAGAAAACAAAAGGGGAGGGGCATTGTACCCACGCCAGCTGGGTTTTAACAATAGCACCCGAATGAATCAGCGGGAGGTTCAGCTTTTCTGGACCAGATGTGGGGGCTTGATAAAGTTAATAAAGTTATCAGCATTCTCGGACCAGGCTCACACGGGTCCCTGCTGGGGGGGGGAGCTGAAAAGTCAATGCCAGCGCTAGATGCCAGCAACATGGGTTTGACTCAAAGCAGCTTCAGCTAGAGAATTCAGAGCTGAAGTGTATATTTTCCAGATCACCTCGCTTCAACACTTCGCTAAACCCAAGGGCAGGTTCGGGCCCGCCCAGAACCGGAGGAGAGGCAGAAAAATGTTTAGTTTTGTCTGCTGTATCTTACTGCTTTGTGAAATCACCAGATGATTGTTAGATGTAAGAGAGGTAACATCAGGGAATATCAGCATAAACCTACATCCCTTACTGTGTTAATCTGTTTATTGCCACTGCTCAGTAGGTTATTGGGACCTGTGGCCCTACTATCCAAAAAGATTTTGGTTCTAATTCTGTGCCAAACACAGTAATCACTGCTGACTGACCCTGCTCTCAGAGCCCAAACATTCCTCATCTGTGCATGGCTTTGGACCAAAACATTTGCTAAATGAATAAACATAAATGTTACCAGCATAATGCATCAGTGTTGACAACTTTGCTCAGCTAGCTAGCATACTTTTCAAATTTGAGACAAGTCTGTATACTCATTTACATGTATGTAAAAGCTTTATTACCCTATAAATAATGCGAGGTTTTAGGCTGCAGGGTTTACAAACTACCCCAGTGCTTTTGATGCAACTAATTTTAGGTTTATAATGGAATAATATTAATTTGCCATAAGATTTCTCACAAAACCTGAGTCAGAAAGTGTGTGACGCCAGATGCGTGAGAGTTGGCAACCCTTCTGCATATAACCACTTTTAGTATAAAGTACAACAACAAGGTGATAGTAAATAGATTAACAGAAAATAATGGAAAGAACCCTTTGATACTGCACTTCACTATTAGCTAGTGGTAGTTTAAGTTATGACATTAAATTAAGCTCCATGCGCTTTATTTCACAGTTAAATTGCACATCAAAGAGAAGTTGGCGTCTCTCTCTCGGCACAGTGTTGTTCTTATGCTGACTTTCGCCTCTTACCATCTGGAGGTCATCGATGCGAGTGTTGACCCCAGCTGCCATTTCCTTCCTTTCTTGCGGAGTCTCAGGGCAGGGGTAGAGAGAAGCTCGGAATCTGAGGATAGAAGGACGGGCAAAAAAAAACAGCCCAAAGTCAACATTCATTATATGTCCAAAACAAAACTCTTGCTTCACAATGACAAAATGTTAATATAGGAAAAAAAAAAAAAAACTTATAGGAGAGTGTTGAAAAGTACAGAAACATTATACCAGATAAAGAGTTCTGGAAGACAGATGGACAGACGGACAGAAGGATGTTTAAGTATGTAATGAAAACTTACCCCTCACATATTTTCTTCACCCTGTTTTTCAGCTGGTCTCCTTGGAAAAAGATAATGAACACCGACTTGTGAACCTGGTCCCCCTGTAGGAAGTGACATATGACATCAGGGTTCACCACACATCTGCCAGCTCAGCAGAATATCACACCAACACTGCCTACTTTTCGGCTTGTACCAAACATTTGAAGCATCTCCAAATTCCAGGTCAAAAATCAGATTCTCCTGTAGACTGCAGAAGATCAGCTAGTCTCCTGGTGTGGGCACTGGTCCATCCCTTTGTGGAAAACACTCACTCCATTAAAAAAGACTCGTCTATCTACCTTCTCCAATTAGCTCTTGAATGCGGTCACTCTGAGTTATGACCTGACCTCTTGTTGTGATGAAGGCCCTACTGTCTTGATTATATCCTTTGATTGCACACAGTGGATGGCATAAAACACTTCCGCAAGTATCCCCTTGAGAATAACGTGCAAGATTGTCAACTTACAGCTGTCGTTTCACACTAAGAGTTACTAAGGCATAAAGGGAGAAATGTTTCTGTCTACTGTAACTTAATATACTGGCTGCAACCCAAATTAGCATATAAATGGCCCTTCATTTTATGTGATACCCATCATGCAGTGATTCGCCAGATGGGTGAGTAAAGTTAGCATAAACACTTGTGAAGTTCAACAGTTTACTTCTTATGGGTATTCTTCTACTACTTCTGTTAATTTTAAATATAAGTAAATTCAAAGTAGATAATTTATCTTCACTGAGCAACAGAAATTCACCAATGCTGAACACTGGAATTCCTAAGCTGACAAAAACATTTCCACCCTGAAATCAAATAGTCATAATCTGTTGTTACCCTTTTCCATTATGCCAGTGCTCTGTAAGAGATTAGTGCGTATGGTGGGGAAGATAGTGGTGCAGAGGGCAGTGCTGTCGTTCAGCAACCAGAGAGTTGCTGGTTCGAGCCCCGCCTTCTCCTGACCCCATCAAAGTGTCCTTGAGCAAGACACTGAACCCCAAATTGCTCCCGGTGTGCAGGTTGGCACCCTGCGTGGCAGCCTTCGCCACCGGTGTATGAATGTGTGTGTGGATGGGTGAATGTGAGGCATAAAATTGTAAAGTGCTTTGAGTACTCGGAAGAGTAGAAAAGCGCTACATAAATGCAGTCCATTTACCATTTACCATGGTTACACAAAATCAACGTGTATTTAAGCAGACAACCCACAGTCAATAATCATACATTATCAACAACATCAATGCACTGAGCCAAGGATGATGACAGCACAAGGACTCACAGTTGTGGGGTCTTCCAGAGGGTCCTCGATCATGGCCTGTCGCAGAAACACATTGCCACGGCACACCCTCCACAGCATCCTCTCAAACGTGGGGATGCGCTCCCTGTTGATAACTCCAGCCACAAACCTTCAAGGAAAAACCTCTATAAATTTCCCAGCACCTCCCTAACACAGTGTAATGTATGGAATTTAGGACAAGGGAGATGTTTATTGATGCTTTTCAATTGATTGCTGAGCTAAAGGAAACCAATAAGTCCTTATTCGCAAAAGTGCTCAGATTTGATTAGCTAAATTAGCATTGACTGTATGAGTTATATTCCACCCCTGTGAGGAGGGGAATGGTAGGTGCATGGATAGCCTGGCAGATTCAGGGGCCCTTTAATATGTAAAATTGGGCAGGAGGGAAAACACAGACCTATGCCTCTGCCTGTCAGTGAAGGGCACACTGATGTGAACACTAGCCTGAAAAACAGGCTGGCAGTGTCACTATCATTCTACAGAGGGCTAAAGTTGCATTAATTCATCAATAATTTACATTAGTGAGCATTGATTGAGGATTCCCCATAGCTGCAACCTGCTCCTATTCTACAAACCTTTATACTTAACTCTGGTGGTTACTGATCTCCTAATGTAATGCCCTGCTTTTTTCCTACATGCCCCAGTGAAGGTTTTAAAAATGGAGTTTAAAATACAATGATATATACGATATTCATTTTTTATATACCATACATTTTTCAGGGCACCCCAAATGAAATACAAAATTTAACATACTGCTTATTTTAAGCGAACATTTATTTCTCCAGGGGAAGGCAGAGGGGCAGCCAGGGACATTCTCATGCTTTGAGCTCTGCTCTTATGAATTTTTGTGAGTGCACGCTGTCTCGGAAGCTTATAATAGACTGGCGTGTCTCTTGGGATGCGCTCTGCATCACTGCGACGCTGACCGGAAAAAAGGTTATTAAAAGTGGATGCTTGCATCATTACACTCCTTTAGGGACTGGCTGTTTAATACATTTAGCAGGAAGCGAAAATAATATTGATGGTCAGTGTTTGCTTAGAGAAGTGTTAAGGGGAGCCAGATGCCGGGACTCACCCCAAACGCAGGGGTGCTCCGCGGCCCGCTTCGCTGGGGTCCAGCAGAGAAGAGGATTCCTCCAACAGGTTGGGGTCCTCCATCTGCAAGTTACGACTTTAAAGTATCAGCCCCCGTCTACATGCCAGAAGCGCTGTCCCCCCTCCCCACCATCCCAGCCCCCGTCTACATGCCAAAAGCGCTGTCCCCCCTCCCCACCATCCCAGCAAACAAAAAAATCCAGACCAATATTTTTTTTTTTTTTTTTTAACAGTCTGGACCCAAAATGTCCACCTCTGCCCACCAGTGGCAGGACACAAGAAATGACAGACACACTTATCCAGGAGAAGTATAGGAATGAAGGCTTTAAACAACCCTCCATTTTGAAGAAACCATCTTCAAATTGATATCATCTAAATATTTATATATTAAACATACTGACAGTACTAGGTAACGTGACGCCATCATTTCTAAGTTAAACAAGTGCAATAACCAAAGAGCCAAAACCACAATAAAGCCTGTATATAGGTAATGCACTACTGGCACTGACTGCTACACATGGATGAATAATTAGCATTTTTTACAGCACCAGAAATTATTTATTACTTGAAAATAGAACAGAGAAAAACCACACCTTGCAACCTGAGATTAATCTTTAAAAAATGTTCAGCTTTTTAAAAATTGAACCTCCAGGGTTGGGCATCCATAATATTTTCATACTTCAGACTGTTTTTCACACTAACTGCTGCACACAGATTTTGCTAGTAGAGTAACCCAAAAATCGGCATCTGGGCTTCATTACATCGGTACTTCACATGTACTGTATTTGGGCATTTTCTGCAGCTGTCTTTCTAAATATACGATTAAACATTCACAGAAAAAAATGAAGCAGTTCCTGAGTTATGATACCTCCTTCAAGCCTGAGAATGAAATACTGGAATCAGTGCCTACATCACATTCCATAACAATGACAAGAAGGGTAACGGACAGCTGCTGTGGCCAATGAGAAGTCAGAACGGCATGAAAGGTGGGAGGGCAGCCTGACCTCATCGAAGAACTGCTGCGTGCGACGCAGGATGTGTTTCAACTCTGTCAGTTCCAGGAAGTTCTTCTTCAGGGCCTCCTGGTTGGTATTGATCTCTTTCAGCTCATTCTCTAGTTTCTCAAAGGTAGCCTATCAGAGTCAAATGTGTTAGAAGTTACTAAATGAATTAATTAAATATTAAAGTGATGTTACATCTCCAAAAGTTGCTTTGCTGCTACGAGTCCTTTAAATATTTTTTTAAATTTTATTTATCTTTATTTAACCAGGCGAGACAGATTAAGAACAGGTTAATCTGTGGCCTGGAAATAGCATTATTAAAGTACAAAGATACCTCCAAATCAATGATATCCCTTGGGAAAGGAACTTCAGGGTTCTCCCCAGTGTCCATAATTGGGATGTTGGCTTTCTTGATCTCCTTCTCCACAAATCCTTACACAAGTAATGTAACTGTTACATTCATGAGCATATCTAATAACATTGCGGCACAGTTAACTATCTAGTACATCACTTTGACCTGTATTAAGAGGTTGATGGGTTGTTCACATGTCAAACACAATATCCCTGATTAAAAATAAGGTTGGTTCAAGTCCACAACCATACCCATGCACAAAACACTTCATCAACTTTAGTATCATCTAGTTTAGTAACTTGAGCTCTTATCCTTTGAGAATAGTGTTGCAGAATACAGATGTATGTGGGGTACATCAAAATGTATATCACCTTTAAATCGCTTAGACTAGACTATCACACTAAGCCATTCATTTTACTGACATACTCTTATGAAGAGTTTGGCTTACAAGCAATTGGGTCAATGTTCATTTGTACGACGATGCAGGCACCAGAGCCACCAAGATCTTCTCAAACCTCTGCAGTCTGTGTGTTTCCTTTTGGTGTGATGGTAGGAAGTGTCAGACACTCACTGAGCTTGCGGTCCATCTCTTCGCAGCGTCGCACCTCATTGACGAACTTGCGCTGGAACACGTTGACGTCAGGGTTCAGCTGCCATGGGGAAGGAGAGCATCTCATCACCATCTTCAAACGTGACCGCACATTTCTTTGAAAGCGTCAGTCTACTGTTCACCTTGAGCATTGGTAGGCTGGACCACCACACTACTAGTTTGGTAACTGGTCCTAGTTTAGTTTGACAAGCCGCTAATGTAGGTGTGGACAGGGGTGCTGGGGGCATGCATGATATCCTGGCAGATTCAGGGAACCAGCCCTTAATAGGGACATCTGAACATGAAAAATGATAATGTACATGCTTGGGTAACCTTGGGCCGCCACTCTACAAATGTTACCATGGAGACCCCACCACCAGAGTTTCTATAGCCACACCCCTGATTGTGAAATTTCTGCCCCAAAGTAGGCATCAGTCACAGGAATGAGGGGACGGACTGAGAACTTTATTTGGGGTTATGTTTTACCATTACCTCACGTTACACCACGTTGACCGGTCCATGCCTCCCCATCTTGCAGGCTGATCCTTCTACACTCTCTCTTACTTTAGATTTCATGCTCATGCTTTACTAATTAAAGCAGGGTCACGGGCATTGGGGGCGGAGGTCATTCGTGGGCCATGCCCCCCATCAGATTTGTTCTGGTGCGGGCTTGGATACACACAGTGCTTACAGTACTAGCACTTCTTTGTTCTACTTCTCAGTATCTCTTGGTACTGAATAGCAATAGGATTCCAGTACCTGTTTTTTCCCCCACTTCAAGCACTTAATACAATGTACTTAGATATGATCTGCCACTTAATAACAACTACTATAAAGAGGACAATACTACAATATCAATACTTTAAAATAGCAGATGTACACCAATCAGCAGAAAAACTATCAGGGTTAACATTTCTCTACAAGAGCAAAGCAAGAATGCAATCTTAACCCTTAGAAGTCACTCACATCACGGAACTGGACCATTCCCAGTTCTCCCAGCTCACTGACGCAGCAGTAAGCTGCCTCAGACTGGAGGAAGAGCTGTGCAAGTGTCATCTCCTCACTTCTGAAGAGCTCCCCCATGGTGGCTGCAAATATGGCAAGTCAAGCTTAAGAGATACACTTGATTCACTTTATCCCTGTGGAGACAAACAAACAAAGCGAAATGTTACATCGTATTAGCATGTTAATCTAGTGTTGCTATTTAAGAAATGCTATTAGTAAAGGCTCGTAAATTTTATTTCAAACTCTTTTGTAACTCAGTAGCTATTGCGCATTCCATGCAATACTCATTTCGCAGGTAACATTATAAAACGTCAATCTCACGAGTGCAAAATCTTATGCTGCAGCAATACAAGGTCTACCGTTTTTTAAATATATATATTCCCACTTTTTCACCGTATAGGTATTCGCATTTTCAATATTTATATATAAACTATTTTATTAAATGTAGTATACAGCAATATATTACATACGACCCAAATATACAATTTACGTTTTTAAAGTAAATCAGACACACAGCAGTTTAAATCCTTGTATTCCCCGGATACTGGAGATTAAATATAGCCTAAGCATTTCAATGCTTAAAATATCGACAAATTTACCCTTTTAGCACGAAATATTTAAAGACAGAAAAGAAGCAAACCTGAATTCATTGTTAAAAATGAAAATTTCCAAAACAATTTCCAAAAAAACAATCACAGGTGTGAGTTATTACAGCCTGAAAGACCATCTGCCGCACTATCCTTAACCTTTCAAGGACGCCATGATGATGATGCCATAGCTGTTTGCATCGGTTTATCCGGTCAACTAGAAAAAAATCTTACATAACACATTTTAATAGCGGCAAAAAAATGGATAGGATTGTTTATTGGTGAATGGGCAACACTTTTAAATATAATACGGAGAGAAACATGATCTTGATCGAGTTGTATTGTTCAAGATGTCCTCGAATTATCGTTCAGAATATATTGTTTTGATATTGGCATGGCAAGATCTTTGAAATGGAACAAATAAATAAACGCGGAGAAAAATATTAATGACTAACACTATTTTATATTGCGTAATAACACAAAAGATTACGGATATTAGCGCATCATCAATATATAGCAGTTAATATAAATTCAGAATTTTTAGCTTTAACCTCGAAACAACAAAATCTTTTATCGCAAACACAGCATTAAAACAATTTAATAATCCCGTATCATATGTTATGTGCGCTGTCAAATGTATCTCGTTAGATCGCTAATGTATCTTTCTCCGTTGCATCCATACCTATTGAACCACGGTAGATATTGTAAGCCTGATAGCCAGAAAATAAAATCTGCACAGCGGTTTTGCTCTTACAAATGGAAATAGTATTTATAATAAAACGTTAATAAATATCAGATATGGAATTCTTAATCTGCAGCATATTTTCGTTGGCAATCCTGCTGGCATAACATGGATATTATTAAGGGGTAATAAAAATTCATGCTTGAAAAATAGGCGTTCGATATTACGCGTTAAACGCATGCCATTTTAAATATTTTAAATTCTGATATCGACTATTAATAAATGAATCGCGTACTGTAATAGAAGCCTTCCGGACCCCACCGCTCGCTCAGCCTCCGCTCACCAGCATAAACGTGACGTCATTCCACCGAGTACAGGGGTGGACCGGTCCTCCTCTCCCCCTCACGTTTTGGAATTGCATTATGGAGGAAACCCTGGACTGAACCATCAGCTACAAGATTTTTTTGGGGGTATCCGCTATATTATCAATTATTTCCACTCATACCTTTATTTTCAGAGTATTCGGCTCAGTCTGCAGGGAGTTGACGCAGGGCATATTCTGGGGAGGATGTTAAAAGGTGGATTTAAATATTTAACCGATTATTTAATATGAAATTATCTATAGTGATTTTTACACTTGTACATTTGCTTATCAATCCAGTCAACCTCCAACCACTTATTCATTACATAACTTAAACAGAACGTGAAATATTACAGGAAACATTTGACTATGGAAATAATTAAGCAATTACTGGGTTTTACTGAAACAATGTAAAATTATGTGATTGTTGTGAAGTTATGTGTGATCCATATAGGCATGGATCAGTAGATGGTTATAGTAACATTAGATAAATGAAATTGTGGTCCCCTGCAATACCAGAGCAGGTGTTGGGACAGGAATTAAAATCCATGATCTGTTTACATTGTGTGCTAATATTTCCCAAATATGTCTGTGTTTGATATGATAATTCCCATGTGACAACTCCTTATATGTATACAATGGCAGGTTGCTGTAATTTTTATTGCTCGGTAGAGCCATCAAGCCTCACACTTGCTTGTTACAAGATAGTGTGCTCCAATTTAGGAAACTACTTAAACAATTTGGCACACGTGCTTTAATTAAACAGCTATATTTAGGAAGACACGGTACACGAACGGTTAAGTTGGCCATAACAAAAACTGTGAAGGAGATCCTTCATCACTCTACTGTTTATGGGTCCTGGGTCACGTTACTTCTGGAACCTCAAATCGCATTATTTTTTAGCGACACTCTGTGTATCAGTTCAGATCCACCTCATAAGCATTTCTGAACTTATCCAGTGGGCCTCTTTAAAAAACAATTATGTCATTATGAAACGGATGGAGCAAAAACGTGGTGGTTGAAAGGGAACTGGACAATTCTGTTCATGGTTATTCTATACCTTGCACCCATAGCTTCCAGGACAGACTTTGGACCGCCATAACCATCCATAAGACAAGTGTATATATTGATGGATGTATGGAAGGATGGTTAGATCTTAAAAAGATTTGTAAAACGCAGAAAGAATTTTTTTTTTTAAATATGCTGTGTACCAGATGTAGAATGAGGTGGAAGATGAGGTTTTACAGGACATTATTAGTTTTCAAAATCAAAACATAGGTGTGAGAGAAAGCATCCAGAATGAACTTATCACAAAAATGTTTCCATTGTATTAAGGATAATCTAAACAAAAGAAGATTCTATATGCAGGTAACACTCATATTTATAACAATGTCGTTGTGACTACTGAGGAGAGAGTAGATGTAATTTCTCAGATCTCTCTACATGTAATTCACAGTTTACGCCAAAGAGTCATTGCCTGCATGCTACAGGATAAGACACTCAGTCTTTGTTAATGTGACACTGCTGAACTACTACAAGTTCACAAACAATTCTTTCCTCTGTGCTCATAAAACAAACATTGTGCTGGACAACATGTGACACTGCAGATATTAGAGCTACTCTGTCAGATCCACCCACTTTTTCAGTTCCTTTCTGAAATAGTCACTTTGGAAGAAGAACCCACAGGTTTCTATAGTGAATCCCAAAGCGTAGTGAGTATTAACATAGCAAGACTCTACAAGTTATATGTGGAATTCAAGTTATTTGCCGTTTTCAAATACAGAAGTACTGTGAATGCAGATCAGGCCTTCAAGTGCTTCCTGGAGCTGTTCCTTCCACCCTTTATTACTCTGTATTAGTATTTATCAAACGACATACTTCTGCATACCTCAGCAGACACAATAAAATTCAGCACTGTTTTTCTCTCCGTTTAATTTAAAATATCCTGGAAGGAAGGGGGGAAGGAAAAGGAAAAAAAAAGTTAGAAAAGTTACATTCCTCCCTTAGCTGTGCTTGTGCATGTGAACTGCTGTCTGAAGCCTCATCCTGAGTATACCGGCCATTCTGCTGGGAGGCGGGGTATTGACACTCACTGAGGGAGGTGACCATAGTCAGACCCTTTTATTCCACTGGATGGTTTAGAGTAAAATGGGCGGAGAAATGGGAGGAGAGGAACAGGGGAGGAGGACGGGAGGGGCGTAGTGGAAAACCTGCAGAGTAATTTGACTGGATGGTTTAGATGGAGCTCTGGCATTTGAGTACAGGCACGCATGCAGCAGTATTTCAGCGTGGTCTTCTCTTGTTCTCTGGTCAGCATCCCAGGGCAGTGGAAGACAAAGAAAGGAAGAACAAAATAGAAAATAAAGTTGGAAAAATAGAGCAAGTGATTTAGTTTAGCCTACAGAGAGTTTTTTTGTACTTTTGTGAAATTATTACTATCCGTTAACAACTATGGCAGATTCCACCTTGCAGCTGGAGGAGACAGCGATGAAGGAACTGTCGGATGATGAAGAAGTGGCTATTCCTCCCTCCGACGATGAAGACGAGGTCGCTGAAGCAGCCAAGGAGCTGGAGAAGGGTGACTCGCAGATGAATGGGATGATGGTGCTGGCACTGCTTGACAAGATCATCGGGGCGGTGGACAAGATCCAGCAGACCCAAGCCGGGCTGGAAACCCGACAGCGAGAGATGGATCAGTCGGTGACGGGCATCCAGAGTGAGCTAGCCAAGCTCTCCAAGAGTCACACCACCACCGCCAACACCGTCAACAAGATGCTGGAGAAGGTGCGCAAGGTCAGCGTCAACGTCAAGTCGGTGCGGACCAACCTGGAGAAGCAGGCTGGCCAGATCAAGCGTCTGGAGAGCAATGAGAACGAGCTCCTCAAGAGGCGCAACTTCAAAGTCATGATCTACCAGGTAAGGGTGGGGGAAGGTTCCGGAGGAGTCCACGGACGGCAACAGCCGCTTGGGGGTCTGTGGTGGTTAATGCCGAATGCCAAGATGTCACGGTGGGCGAGTCCTGCTGCTGTACACCGTGATTTTTCCCATATTCATGTAGTGAATAAATACTGTGCAGCTGCCGGACTGGAGTGTAGAATCCCTCTATTGAAAAAAGGGATTATGTCATACCTACAAAATTGACGGTGTTCCCCACTCACTGAATGATTACATAATGTACAACATTTCTCCATGAATTCATTTCAAAAGGCTGTTACCAGCGAATTGAAACATCTACATGGTTTACTTAGAGATAAAGGAGATAAAATGATCCATCTTTCATATTTTAAATTGTTATTTAATGGGACATTATATATATATTATGATGCATAAAAATGTAAGTGTCCTTACCGTGGGGTGTGGCAAACGGGACAGGATATATTAACGACAAATTGACTAATGAGATAAATTGTGCAAAAATTTATATCTTCAAGCAACCAGAGTTCTTCAGTTATAAAATGAGAGCTGATGCTTGACGTTTGGCTAAACCTGGCTTTGCTCATTACTGTTGCATTTTGAAATGATGAGGCTGTGTCAAAATTGCCATTACACAGATGTCACAACTTTTCTCCCAGATATGCAACTTCACCCTTAGTCGAGACTTATTGTGCAAATGGTTGCTTAATTTACTAATTGAGTATTTATTTAATCTGTTGTAATACAGGACCAGACCGTTTATTATTTTGTAAATGATTTACATGTGCATCTTATCTGGACTGAGTCACGAGTCACATATGTGGAGTCCGTTCCGATGGTCTATCTTTTGGCTTTCGAGCAGGAGGGTGTCGCCTAACAGAGATTTCACACATGCATGCATGCATACCTGTTGCTCTTAGTCTTGCAGCAGTCCCCTGGTGAGAGAAACAATATGCATTCGTGTGCACAGCTTAATTTGAGGCATAAGGAACTCTTTTTTTTAACTAAGCATTCACAAATATGGAAAATACCATGAGCTCTGCAGATCCCTCCTAGAGCAGCGATGGGTAGTGAGAGAGAGGAAAGAGTCTGAACGGTAGGCACTTAGTTTGAAAAGGCACTCTGTAGTTTTGGCTTCAGAGCTCAGTCTTTTTTTAGCCCTGAGTGCTGTAATGTCTAATAGCTTGCAGCTTGCATGGAGGCGTGAGACATTCAGAGTTTCCACCCTGGCTCAGATGAGTTTTCCCTGCCCCTCGCTCCCCAGTAATTCCCAGTGGATATGGTGGGCTGCCCAGGAACTGCGTGTGGCACTAAACTGGCCCTCCAATCCCTTCTATACAGGCAGCATGGAGATAAATTAATAGTTATATAATTTTAAGTTCATAGCATCCCTGTGACATTTAGGTTTGCTCTTCCTATGTTTTCTACTAGCATTGAGTACCATTCTGCATGCTCGCTTGGAAACAGAGCTTGGAATTTCTCAGTTTCTATGTGATGAGGTGTGTCAGCTTGGCTTGTGGAATGCCCACCCTTAGGCTGCCACCATCCGCCATAGATGACCTCAGACCACATGATGGAAATATAGCAATGTAGTATTAAGGTATGGGTTTTATGTAAAAATAAACAAACACTAGGTTGTTAGAATGTAAGCAGGTTTAGGCCGTAATGCTTTTTTGGAATCATTTTTTTCCTGGAATCCAAGGTCAAGTTCTGACAAAACTACTGTCAGTTGGGAATGAGATCCCCTCGCGTCGCAAGATATGTGTCTCTGTTTTCCATTTGCCTGCTACTACTACTGTCCTATTAAATGTGTTATTTTGGAACTGAGTATTTTATAAGCTTTCCCAGGGGTCTTGAGGCGTCAGACTCTCTCACCGTGTCTCCTTAAATTTAATCAAATGATTGAGTGAAAAGCAACCCAAGTTTTCAACAGACATCCAACACACCTGTTTCTCTCAGCAAGTTGCGTCGTGATTCAGAATGCAGATTTCCAACCCACGATCTAAGTTCATGTCCCTGGAAGGCAGAAGGCCTACTTTTATTAATCCTCGGCCAACATTCAATTGTAATAACGTGTATAACCAATTTCATTGAAGACATCTGCTAGGGTGATACTCTAAAGAGAATACAAAAAGTAACCAAAAGTCACGGTAAGAAAGGATGACATTTGGAGTGTGGCAGATCACAGCCATGCATTTGGCCTGGGGATCTGGCCTATTTTTGGCTGAAGCCTCTGCGGTCTTATGCTGTTTGAAAGCAGAGCTAGTAGAGAGATTGTGCACTGACATGGCTGATTGTCATTGAGGTGGGCGGGGTTCGTTACCCTGGCATGTCTAGCACAGAGACACGCAGGACAGCCCGTGTTCGTGGAAGTGGTGGGCGGTGCGTGCTTTATGCCGTGCGTAATAAAGTGCCTCTAGAACACGGAACACGTGGAGGCAGAGAGCAATAGTTTGCATAATTAATCCCAGACGCTGCTTCTGTATGATCCCTAACTCCGAAGCTCAAGCACCCAACAAAGAGAAGCCTCATTTCTAGTGGAAGTAAAAGTACAAGAGAAGTTGTGTCCACTTAAAAATTCCTTCTCATGGTCTTCAGCCCAACCCAGTGGCCATCTAACCGAGGGCTCGTGTCGCTGCTGGAGGAGTCTATTTAGAACGAGCTGCTGTTTGTCTTTGCTATACAAAAGCATGTTGAGGCAGCTGTTGCAGCCGCCCAC
>JABFDZ020000097.1:15594547-15628081 GCA_019775955.2 Pollimyrus isidori
GTTGGGGTATATCTCCAGGTGCGTGGAGTTTAAGTCAAGGGAGGTAATGCTAAGATTATACAATTCCTTAGTGAGACATCACCTAGGAAAAAGGGACCTTACGGCATTAGAAAGGTGCAGCGTAGGGCCACAAAAAATATTCCAGGTCTTAGAGGAATGTCATATCAGGAAAGGTTAGTTGAGCTAAATCTGTTCAGCAAAGAAGACTGAGAGGGGACATGATACAGGTCTATAAGATTCTAACAGGTTTGGATGCTGTTCAACCAAATAGCTACTTCAGCATTAGTTCTAATACAAGAACTCGTGGCCATAAGTGGAAATTAGTGGGAGGACATTTCAAACTAGATTTAAGGAAGCACTTCCTTACGCAGGTGTAGTTAGAGTATGGAATAGTCTTCCTGATAACGTAGTGCAAGCTGAATCCTTGGGTTCCTTTAAATCAGAGCTAGATAAGATTTTAACAACTCTGAGCTCTTAGTTAAGTTCTCCCCAAGCGAGCTTGATGGACTGAACGACCTCCTCTCGTTTGTATAGTTCTTATGTTCTTATGTGTTGTCCTTTAAAGAAAACAGATTATAAAATTCAATTGCTTCTTTGGGTGTGGAGGCCAGGAATTTGAAAATGCCCAGAAAGGGTGGATTTGCAGTGAAGTTTGCCTGGAGCCTTTGCAAGAGTGACATACAAAGAATTATGCCAATTTACACCCTCAACATATGGATAGTTTTCCAGTTTCTTCTTTTCCACATTCAGAAACTCGCCATCGGCAAGTACACAGGACTTGCGTGACTGCACTTTTACCGGAAAGTCTTACTAATAGAAAGAAAGGCTTATGATCTGAGCTAAAACAAGCACACAGTACATTCAGGATGTGGAACATATTCAGATTCTATTCTTGCAGTACCTGTGTGTGGCTAATCTGAAGGATGGGTGTCGCGATACATTCATTTGTAATACTGAACAAAAATAAAAAATATACAGCAATTGCATTTTTTCCATTGGGAACTAAGCTCATTTAAGTTTCATATTTTTTATTGTGAACCCAGAGTTATGAATCATCATCATATGGTAGCACTTTAACAGAAAGAAAAGATTTTTCTGCAGAAACAATAAATAAATCAGCCGTAAGTCGTAAGAATTTTTACATGTACATCAGAGATGATTTTTTTGACTGACAAGACTTAAACCTTTAATTGATGTGATCAATAATTATTTATTTTTTCTTTTCTGTTTTGTAGGATGATGTGAAGATGCCCTCTAGACTGTCAATATCTAAATCCATGAAAGTTGCAGACAGTGTGGAGGGTGAAGCAGAGTCAGGGCTGAAGGAGGTGGCAGAGGAAACTGAGGAGGATGGCGAAAAGGCTAACCCCAACCTCTCTTCTGATGAAGAGGTGGAGGTTGAGGAGATCATTGAGGAGACAAGGGCAGAGCGCATCAAGCGCAGTAGCCTCCAGAGGGTGGACAACATTAAGAAGGTCTTCTCTAAGGAGAAGATGGAGAAGACCAGGCAGAAGACCAAGGAAAACCTAGAGAAGACCAAGCAGAAGACCAAGGAGAACCTGGAGAAGACCCGTCAAAGGACCCGAGAGAACCTTGAGAAAACCCGACAAAACATTGAGAAAAAGATGGGCAAGCTAAGCACTCGGATGTCAGTCAACCCCGAGCGCAAAGAAAAGCTCAAGTCCTCTCGAGATAAGATGAAGAAGTCTTTCACTCCAGACCACACAGTGTATGCTCGTTCCAAGACAGCCGTTTACAAGGTTCCACCTTTCACCTTCCACGTGAAGAAGGTTAGGGACGGCGAGGTAGAGGTCCATGGCACCGAAATGGTGGAGGTAGCTGGTGAGGAGGATGAGCCAGTGGAATCAAGTGAGCTGCAGATTGAGGACAACCCAGAGCTTCGGGCCCTGATGGAGATGGTAGAGGACTCAGAGCTGGCACTAGCGGAGCAGGATCAAGACAGAGACAGCGATTAGTTTGGAGGGCTGAGGGTATGGGAGAAATAACAAAACACATTAAGGAGAACATATAGGACGTGGTGATGAATCAAAAAAAAATCAATGTGACAACACTCTGAACACAAAAGATAGATACAGACTAAGCTAGGGCGTATTTTCATTATCATTGTAGTGTAGTAGTATCATTAATCCATTAACTCTTTATACTAGTCTCTCTTTAGTCATTGCCCAGATACGGGAATATGTTAGAATTTTAAAAATGAATCAATATCTTTACAGTCGCTTTTCCTATTTTTTCTTTTTTGTTGTCAATATTTTGCAGCTTTCTCACAAGCATAGTTGCATATATTTCACTGTATGTTTTATTTTTTATGTTATTTTTATTCTTGACAAAACTGCATCTGATTTCCATTTCGTTTCACAATTAAATACACAGCCTGAACAACAGATGTCAGCATGCTTTTGGATTCTTGGTGGAAAAAAATGCATCAGCCTTGAGCTCATGTAGAACGCTAACTCAAAAAAGGCTTTATGGCAAAGAGAATCAGAAAAAGACTCACTGTTCAATAAGATATGTTTAAGCTGTTAGCATAGATGAACATGATAAAAAGTTACCACCTCAGTTTATCATTAAAATATACAAAGCAGACAATCTAATGCAGGAATTTTTGTCATGAGTAATACATGTAAACAATGTCAAGGTGTGGTTCAATTTGAAACAAAAAATACTTATTTTTTGCTTTTATTGCTAATAAAGCACAAACTGATCTAAAGTCACAGATATACTTTTAATCTTTATATTTTGAAATGTCCTATTGACATTTATTCAAGATTACTAATTATCTGGATGACATTTTTCAAGCAAAGTACATACAGAAACATTCAATAATAAACAACAAGGGTTCTTGCATACTTAAAAAACTTTTATTTTCATATAGCCTAATTTAGCAATGCGTTTGCAGTAAAGTGGGGTCACAGAGGAATTTCTTAATGATTTTTAAGAATTCTTGGCTGCCTAGAGGATTTCACAGATCTTTAGGAAAGAATCTTGCTTTTTTGAGAATTGGAATTATTGTTGGGGGAATTGCTTTCACTTAAAAGCTATTAAATGTGACGTGTGATGGTATTTCACTGTATTAACATTGTGTTGCTTTCATTCATATATGTTAAACAAAATTGCACACTTTTCTCAGAGTACTATAGACTTATTTTATACACCACACACACAAAGGCTAAATTAAAATTTGTTGCTGCTCTTCTGCTGTAGAATATGTCACCACATAAGTGCTGTGAAAATCTGTCATTTATGGAAAAATTCCTTAAAAAAGATTTATTTCCTCATTTACTTCTTTTGAAGACTAGTCAGAACAGTACAACAAAGATGTCTTCTAAGTAATCACATACATAATGGCTCCAGCAGATGAGAGCAGTGGGTGAAATTATGGCAATGAAATCTATTGTGGTAAATCAGATAACATGCTATGCAATTAAAAATGTCCGCAGAAAGGATAACAATTTTATGGTTCATGTTTTCATGCATTTATTTTCTTTATTTAGGAAATTTCCAAGTTGTTATTCCCTTCCCTGCCACTCTAAAGAGCTACTTCACAGTCAGACAGTATTGAATTCAAAGGCTTTCCCAAGCAAAAAGAGCACATTGTGAAAATACAGAATGGCGCTCTTTTGGTTTGATTTTTATGCATACATTTATATGTATGTAGAATGTGAATCACCACGAAAGGCCCTTGAACCACACTGTACACTCAAACAGGAGCAGAGTCACTGTGCGTTATTAGTGCAGTGCTTCTTTGTAGATGGACAACTGCTTTTTAACTCTGACTCTGAAACGGAAATGCAAGGCTGGAGGAGCCAGTGCCCGGGTGATTAGCGCTTAGATCTGGGGTAGGCAGGCCAGAGCCTGGACTGCCAGTGTAAGTATGAAAAAATAGGTAACTTATCTGGTGTGCTTGCATTTATTTATGTGTACCATAAATTAAAGAACAGTGAATAATTTTAAATACATTCAAAGCAAGATTTTATACTTAAAATATTTAGGGTCATACCTAAACTGAATTCTGTGATTAATCCAAGATGATAGAAAACCTTTCATTGCATTTAAAAGTTACACTTCTGATTAGTTTACATAGTTTGATTTAATTATAAAATGAGTATGAATCAGGGCCTAAGTGCCATTTGTCTAATTCAAACTTTTTATCATCCAGCCAACAGTGAAAGTTCCCTTAAACCGGAGCATGTCTAAGGGACATATTATGAATTGCATAGCCTGATGCTGTTATTCAAATAAATGTTTTAACCTGTTATTGCAACTGGATGTTTACTGTAGTTGCACAAATATAACCAGCCAGTAGCATTTTGTTACAAGCCCATGTCTCGGGCCACTTGGCCGCCTGCCTGCTCATGTTTACGCCATCATTCATACCTTGTGGCCCACTGTGGATTACCGTTGATTTAAAAAAAGTTTTAAGCTTTTATATTTCCTAATGATGTAGAATGCCTGCAAAAGCAAAATAATATGTGTTTTCTTTTCACCTGAATTTTTCTTTTTTCAGTTAAATGTAGGATATAAGGTTCAATCATGTTTCTGTGGATCACATAAGTTAAATAGGCTTGTATACACCATTTAGCCACGTAATGCTTTTTGCTTTTCTGATTTTGCTTTCTAAGCCACTGATATTTTAATAAAAGCAATGTGATTCACCATGGTACTCCTGTTTGTCCCTTCTGGTAGTAGGATTGCTCCAGGTTGTGGGAATGCTGAAAATAGTCACATTCTGCAATAATGTTTTAATGCTTTATGAACAATTTGTTGAAAATTGATGATTAATTAATTCTCTCAGTTTAAGTTCAACAGAAAATTAAGCAACTAGCCTTTAATGAACTTGTTTGACTTAATTACATAAAGATAAAGTTCATTTTGAAAGCAAAGAATCATAAAAGACTCAGCCACATGCTTGAGCTTCACCATGATGAGCTTCCTTCCTTACACTTTGCTAAAGATTTTGGACATTTTGGTCATATTGGGCCCCTCAGTCCAGATCAATCCACTTATTTTCCAAATTTTTTAGGGTCCCTGTCACTCAAGGGCCCTTACAATTATTCTACCCCTCCCCTCACTCTTTGGAGCTGCTTCACAACTAGAGAATTATCTACTGCCATATGCGTATTTTGTCCTAAAAAGAGACACATCATTCAATGCGGCCAAAAATGTTAATGTTAACCTCTAAATACTTTAAAAAAGTAGTTGCGGAAAAGATATCAATATACGCCCTTAAATCTCATTTAATATGGTGAATTTAATTCCATTTATTTTTATATAGCGCTTTTCGCCAAGTTGCTTTACATTACAACATCGTTAAGATTATTATCTCAAGCTAGAAAATCTCCACACTTGATTAAACATTAGTCCTTATAAGCTGTCGATCACCTGTTTCTTACTGGCCTGTGACCAGTCTAGGTTAATGAAAAGAAATCTCACTGTACACTTGTCTCATTAAATCGGCGATGACGTCACCGCTGCCGGTAATTCAGATGACTTTCCAGTTCGGCTTTTCTAACAATATGCACGTCCTCCCACCGATTTGTGGCACAGCTATCAGCGACGCGGCGGGGGGAGTTGAGAATATCCCTAGAACAGCCACAGAGGGCCAAATCATAAACACTGCAGAAACCAACCTCCCCTTCGCTCCTCGGACACACCCTTCACGTCATTAGAAGATGATTGGTTTCTGGGCTTCTTGCTTATGAATAATGGAGCAGCAGTTCTCCTTTCCGTTCATGCTATTGGTCCGTGGATATGTCAATGAAACATCTTTCGCAGCTGGTTCGGCTGCCATCAATGCTGGAAGGTCAGAGTGCTTTCACAGTCCGCTTCCGATAGAGAAGTGGAGAGACGTTTATAGAAAAAACACGATATTACGACCTCACATCTTAAGCCGTTTTGCTTAGTTGAAGCTGAACCCAATAGACGAACGGGCTTTCATTTTTCTTAATCAGTGCACCGATTAATTGTGATTCGAAAGGTAAGTTTTTTCCCCAATTATTGGGACGCCAGCTTATGGAAGTAGTAAAGTGGCTAGCCATTTCGCCACAGTGCTCGTGGGCAGCGTACTGTTAACTTTCCGCGTTGACTGATATAAATTACTCAGGTATTACTTTTTTGTACATTGACTAAACCGCGTCATTAGAAAAGTTGTTAGCAGAGACGACCAATTTAAAGGACTGAAGTGCAAGGGCTCTACTTATGGTCGAGTAAAGTTACAAGCATTGTTATCGTCATCGCCATTGCGGACCTGGTGTTTTGCTGATGTCATACGAACGATATCGACAGACATGGGAACCTTTGATTGTGACGGGAAACCCTGGTTTTTAAACTTTTATTCCAGATTACCAGTAGTATATGTTGACCATCGCGCAAGTCGATGCATTGGGCCGTATCTGTCAGATTGAAATGCCAAGCCTAGGTTTGCAGTTTGTGGACAGTGTGTGTTTGGCACGGCCGAGGGCAGCTAAACTTCATTCCCTTGGCTGGACCGGGCCTTCCGATGGATTTCTCCTGCAATCCCGCATTATCCTCTATCCTGCATGGGTGTGTCACCTGACTTCGGAGTACCCCGGGCCCCCCGCATATACTCCCACCGTGCATTTTCTATATATAAGCGTGGATGAGAGTACCAAACAAGTTCAGTTGTTTCCTGTAGTCCTTTGTTGCTCTATAGATGTGCTTCTTATATAAGACTTATCTCTGAAATCGTGCAGTTAGTTATCTGCTGAAAAATTGCATGTCTTGTATTTGAAGAGCGGACAGATGTAGCATTTTATTATTTTCACAAGTTCCATTCATGTTAAGAAATGAAATTGCAATCAATAATGTTTCACTGACAGGAGAATTAGTACAATCTCTTCAATATTTTTTATGCCATTTATCTATGTTTTATTATGGAAACATTTGCATTTAACAGAAATTGCATGTTAGACATAAACTTGCAGACAGATGGGGTAATTTATAGGCATCATCATAAGCATGTTTTGGTTGAATACTTAACCTACTATACATAGTATAGTATTTGAAGTGCTATTGGGCCAGTTGCTAATAAAAACGAGTGAAACTGGCAGATAACTGATTTTACCCAAGTTTATGCTTCACTACTTATCTTTCATGATGCTGTGATAAAATATTTATAGCAATATGAATGCACACTATGGTTTAATGTTAGCATTTTTCATAACAAAGGAAGCTTTTATTGTAGTGTTTGATATGTTTCCTGGGAGTTGTATAGTCTCTATGCGTTAATGTCTTTCCCATCTCATTGGGATAGCAACTATCATTTATGAAAAAGTATTTTTATATGTTAATTATTTAAAGGGGGTAACATTGGTTGTAGAGTAATTCTGACCTGCTTAGAAAACTAAATGGTATTATGGTAATCTTGATATTGCTACTGAATTATTACAATTATACAGCAACTATTTAAAGATCTGAACAAAGTAAATAGTGAATAATGCAGTTTGCAAGTGCATAACAGTAACATCGTGTGATAATGTTATACCTAGATCTTCCTTTCATTTATATTCCAAACTGGGGGGGAGGCGCGACTGCAGTCTATCCTAGGTAGCACAATGCACCAGACTGGGGTCCATTCTTAGATGCCCTTTTACCTAACGACATGTCTTTGGATTGCAGGAGAAATCTGAAGTAGCCTTGTTGTGGGCTTATGGTCAGACATAGGTAGCTGATAGACAGTCCGCTTCAAGGAAAAGGCCTTAGCAAAGTTGAGTTTGAGCTAGACACATGTGCAGTGTTTCAATGCAAGATTATTAATGTACCCGGAGAAAGGGAGCCAAAATGGAATTACACACACAATATTCAACACCACTGCAGGAGTAGAGACTGATTAGACTTTCTTGACTGACCAGGTATCAGGTATGTACATTTTTGTCTTGTATGGTTGCAGGAATGCATCCTGTGTGTTGGATGGAAGTCAGTTTCAAAATTTTTTGTCAACTGTTCTGTATGTTTGGGTGGCTATAATCAGCTCAGACCCCCTCCCACCCAAATAGGGTGATCAGTTACCATTCATTCTAGGTGAATTTTAGAGCATAGGAAGTGAATGTAATTGCTACAGTAGTTGGGGCACAAGATTACGAGTCCAACTCAGTTCCTGCTGACCTAAAGTAAGATGAGTGGGTAGGTGGGAATATCTGCTCTAGATGCAGTTTCTGGTTCATATATACAGAATTTCTGTGCTTGTATGTTGAACATATAGCAAGAGACAATGCAAGAACTCCAGTGCTCGCAAAATATCGAAATCCTTGGTAGCCCTTAGTGCAGGCACTCTTCAGTTTTTGGTAGCCAAAAATAAATTTAAGTAGCCTGAATAAAAAAGATTTTTAATTTATAATATTGTAAAGGAAACAAAACATCAGTCAAAAAATTGTTAAAACACAACTTTATAAAAATTAGAATCATCAACTCAAATATTTGGTTCTAATTGAACAATGAACTTGTAAGAACTGTGTAGAATATGAAGAAATCAAAAAGCTGTGCTTTTTGCCTCATAGTTTGATTTGTCATAACTTTTCAGCTTTGTGGTAGGCTTTTCTTTGGCTGTTCCTTCTTCACCCTGACCTGTCTTATTTGGCTCAGCAGAACTAAAATACCGGCGTAAATCCATTTTTTAAATATAATTCTCTGCAAAATCTCTGTCACATGTTTAAGCTTGCTGCAGGAGATTTCACTTGTCATGTTTGAATAATAAGCTAATGAGTGATAAGACGATGCCAGAGGAATTGGTGTGCAATTAATCCGTCACTGACCAATCAGTGCTGCCGCTATCTATACACAGTTTGCACGATCACAAAGTGAAAGTAAAAAACAAGGGCGAATTCAAATCCGATTTCAATATTTCACGTATTGACAGTGGCTCATCGATGCCCGAAAATGACATAATTACCCAGCTACATTTGCGAAAGAATGCAAAAGCATTGACATATATTTTTCCTTCCTATGATAGATTTTGGTTGCCCGACTGGAAGACACACAGCCCCGGGACGTCGAGCTAGCGATTTTGCGAGCCCTGAACTCTGACAATGCAAATGTGGAGAACATTCAGGGTGCATGCTTCCTGGCCAGTCGTGGCTAAATGTGTGTTCGCACCCTCTCATTTAGATATGCAAGGTGTCAAGTTTGCAGCCAGTTTTGCTGTATAGCTTTTTCTCTCAGCTAGGCCATAAATGATTTGCAGATTAAAAAAAGGTTGTTATAATGGCAAGGGTTACTGGTTATATACAGTGGTTGCAAAACTGAAAAAAACATTTAGATTGTAATAACTAGTTACATCAATTCTGCTATGACACAACTCTTTCTATTATGAAAGCTGAGTTTTACAGTGCCAAAGGTTTACAGTAAGACCTCGGCAATTCTCGAGGTTACGTTCCAGAACACGTCTCAAATGAGGTGGATTCGCAGATGTTTGGTAGAGTCACTGAAAATGGTAATATGTGCCTTTTTTTTTAGTTTAAACCCTAAATATGCCCCCCAAACACTTTGGGTCGGTTTCCCCAACAAAGATTAAGACCAGTCTAATTGCCGTTTTATTGGAGATTCGCCATTATAACTCAAAGCTAATTCTTGACTGGGAAACTGGCTACTTAAGTTCATTTAAAAAGTTAGCTTAATACATTACCTTAAAAACCAACTTTTTCAGTGTTTATGGCAAATGTGTCTCCAGATGGAAACCTGGGACGCATTTGCTATGTACGTAAAAATTTGCACCTTTTAAGGAATGTATCATTTTTGTGCGCTGAATTTACGTTAACGTGTTTTTACTATTACAAAACAGTAAATGAACTATATTGTTATATTTATGTAACCATTAGCGTTCCGGTCACGTATTGTCAGGGCACGGACTGGGGAAGCAAGGACAGGACGCAAGGAATCGGGAAATGCAGGGTTTAATCAAAAGGTAAAGACAAGCAGGACAACGGAACAGGCAGCAAACTCAAAATGACGTTAATGACTCGGGAAACATAATTAAACGCAGACATAAAATAAACAGGGCTAATGACAGCAACTCGAAACAGCTGATGACGTGAGAATTCTACACAAGGTAGATGAAGGGGTGTGGCACACGGGAGGATCAGACAAGCAGGTCATGACAGTTCCAAAGGGAAGAAACTTTGTAAATGGAATTTGCATCTTATAAAGGTACAGTACAGTATGTGCATAAAAAGGAACACAGATGTACAAAATTTTTTTATTGGAACCTAGCTTATTTGTAACAATTTTCACGGATTTGTGAATTCACAAATGCACAATGGCTTACTGTATTCCTTTTGTTCCACAGTATTCTGATCAAGCCTTCTTAATTAGTCACATTGGTTCTCACGTCAAACTATACATTTTTTGGTTATACATATGACAGTGATTTGTTTACAATAGTATTACTGTCTTCAGTCTGGTCCTAGCACATCCAATCGCTGGTACATCAAAGCCGAACAGTATAATAATACCCTTGGCCACCAATGGTATTCCATATTACTGAACTGTATAGAAATACTATGTCTTTGCTTTGTTCACTGGTTAGCATTTTCTAATTTTTCACCTCAGGGTTATAGGTAGTGTCTTAAGTTTTACTCTGTTTCATTCCATTTTAGGTAAAAATGGGGAAACAACAAAAAATATATTTAGTAACCAAAGTTTCAATACAAGGGCATCAGTGTTTCCCCCAGGTTTACAGGTTTTTTTGGGGGGGTGGATGCAGATGGATGCCGACAGGATTCATGGTGTTTATGCGTTTCTTTGAATGGTGACAGTCATTCAATGAACTAAACATCAGAACTTTTTTGCTAATGACAATTGTCCATAAAGTATGCAGTTTTTGTCACTGCAGTGTATCTTTTGGGCTTCGGGAAGAACATTTCTAGAGCCTTTTGATATGGGAAGTGAGAAACGTCTGGCCCATTTATTGAGATCCATGTGCAGGCTGCAAGATGGTCTCCTTGCAGCCTATTGCAGATGTTTGTCTTGACCTGCAAATACATTAATTGTTGGGCTTTAAAAACGATAGCTGATAGCTTAAAATGGTGATTTTCTTATATGATCTGGAGTGAATTTCTTGCATGCTTCATAAGTAATGCCTCCAATTAGTAGTTGGTGTCATCAGTATGACTACATAGCAGTGATCAGGAGCTACTTTCATTACTTTCTTCTTTCAGACAGTCCAAGGAAATATAATGTTGCTTATGAGCAAGCAGGCGAAACACGGTAGTCCTTAAAATACAATGCAGCAATTGCTGTTGATCTGAATGTTCTCTTTCGTGCAAAAGCATAGATCATTTCACTGTTATGTGGGCTTGAAAAAAGAATGAAATTTATTCTTCTTAATTAGGCTAGATCCATTCTTGATAGCTAACACGTTATGCTTTCGTTATTTTTCTAGTCATGACTTGTGAAACAATACATTTGCCTGTTTCTACCAGGAGAAAATCATCACACCTTCTTTTTGCTTGTCTCTGGTCCAGTGAAGCTTTTTTATGCATTAATAATAATGTATTTATTAATTAGTTGTACTTGTTGGAACATTTATTTTGACAGCTAAAGCTGCTGATAAAAATATTTGCAAGTAACATTCATTTTTAATTGAATTATTTTTTTTTTATTATTAAATGTTGGCAGAAGTTTGCACATTTCTTTAGTGGGGAATGACTGGGCTGATTAATGCCACAGGATGGAGGGGAAATCCTAGGCTTTGATTTGCAGGCAAGATTCCACTGCGATGACCTGCTATCTGTGTTTCACTTGTGCTTATAACATTCTCAGAATTAAAGCGAGGTTGGGAAGGCATTTGACACTGTGGTTTATTAGCTTTCTATCATCTGAAAAGCAGAACAGATGAAGTTAAACCTTGATTTGTCTGGTTATGAAAGGTGCTGAAGTGAGGTTTTTAATTTTCATTTATTTCTCTCCACTGACTGATTTTTTTGGTAACCTCTTCAGTGACCATTTTTGCCTTTACTAAGCTTACTGCTGTGCACATGTGTGTTTTGATGAGTTGCAAAATATCGTTTGAATTAAGTGTGTGTGTGTGTGTTGTTTTTATTTTGAAAGAAACAGTGCCAACTAGGTGGACTGCAGAGTCTTGTGAGCATGTCAAGAAGCTGAGATTGTACTGATTTTAGCCTGCATGTTAAGTTATATAAAGGGAACCTCTCATAAGGTGTGTTTCTGAAATGTTTCTGTGATTTTCTGCTGCTAATGCAGACTCCAGTGAGGTGCTGGCAGTTTATTGAAAGCCATAAACCTACTCAATAAAGGTTTCTCTTTCTTCAAAATTCCTCTCTCCTGTTTTGGAAACAAAGCAGTCTGTTCTGGTGTTTGCTTTGAGCTTGTGCTCACTATAGCCCATTTAACAAAAACTAATTTGATCCGGGGATGTTTTCCTTTGTAAATTTAGTTTTTTTCCCCCTCTCCTTTGCCAAATGAGTATTGTAAATATATTTCTATTAAAGCTGTAAATAGATTAAATTAATCGTGATTAATCACACAGCTGTCCATAGTTAATCTCAAATTCAATCGCAAATTAAATTGTAAATTTATTCAACATTTACCATTTAAGGGGTTTTTCAGGTGTTAATATTCTTATTAATATTTCAGTTGGCAAGGCATTACTTTTTGCAAATGTATGCATTTATTATTTGAAATCAATAACCAACAATAAACAACAACAAAGATTGTCCAAAGGTCATCATAAACCTTTTATCGCTTAAGAAAAACTCAAGCCCAACAACAGATCGGCATGTTGACCTGTTAAATATTACATATTATTTATATTTAACAGTAGATGTACTTCAGTGGTAACTTTTCACATCGACAGTAAGTGCAAGTAACTATGGTCTTGTCAGTAGACCCATCTGGCAGAGTTTTGAAGCTGAACCTGCCATTCAAAATACCTTTTTCTTTGTTCATTATTTTTCTTGAGCTGCCGTCCGACTAGTATGGGCGGTATAAATGGTATATGATATAAATTTGGCCAACGGGAAAGATTTTGATTATACTGCCCCACCGCAGAAATTTCCGCTCCTCGCCAGCAAAAATCATGTAATAAAATCGCATCAAATAAATAATTTGATTGCATGATTTATATGAAAATTGTTTATATGATTATTGCAGCACCCTGCAGCAGAGTCCTGCACAGGTCTGATTTTGACAAACTGCACCCACCCTTGCCGTCTTACTTAAACCCGTATCCGAACCGTTATCCCGCAGAAATAAATAATTCTGCACCCAATCCGCTATAAATAAATACTGACACCTGACCCCCACCCGAATGAAAATTCAGATAAAAAATTAAAGACAAACGTTTATTGGCACAAGAAACGACCAGTGACATGTAACATCAGTTGAAAAGGTATAGCCAAATGTAAATGTTACTTAATAATAAGCAAAACAAATGGTAGTAGCCTACCTCCAAACTCAAATAATGTTTGATATATTGCCATGCCCACACACAGCCTTACCACCTTACAATTAAACGTGTTAATAAAACTAATATTATATAAAATGTACATTAGGCTACCCTGTACCGTATTGGGCTACCTACATTCTATGTTCATTTTCCTTTGATTACCCGATTGCGAAGGCGAAGACTAGCGTATGGTGTGTTGCTTAATATTACTGTGTAAAAACGGATATCCTCCACAGATGATGGCCTCAGCTGACTACTACAGCATCCATTTTGAACAACTGGAGGAGATCGCAAGCGTTTTTAGGAAATGAAAGTGGGAGAAATTTCCGGGAATGTGCATGCAGGCATAAGCTTATATGAATTTTATGTTTTATCATCTTGAATGCAGGGATTTTGTCACTAAAATATAGCCATAGGGTATTTTTTGTTGGCACATGATGTTTTGAAAACCGCAATTTAGCTCTCCTGCATCCAACCCGACCCGAACCCATATCCGACACAGTAGAATGTTTTTCACCCGTTTCAAAAAAATTAGCGGGTCACCTGTCGGTTACCCGAACCCGTGCAGGGCTCTGCCTGACAGGACCTTTATGGGAGAGTCGGTCATACTAATATAGATGGAGTTATGATACTAGTCTAGTTCTGTGTCTTGTTTTCTGCTTACCTATACAGTTTACGAAACCAACCTGTGTTTTTAATATAAGATAAAACCAGTGCAGTTACATGAAATGTTTTCATATTTTTGATCTATAATTGGAGATTTGCACGATAAATATTCTACGTTCATGACTACTTTGAAATGTTTTAACAGTTTACTATACAACTTCCCACTGCAATACCTTTCCTATGGACATGTTACCCTTTCAAAAAGTTATATTGAAATTTACAGATCAAATCATATACTGCAATATATACTGTCTATGGTTCAAATTATACCGCAATATGAATTTTATGCCATATTGCACAGCCCTGCATCCGACTCAACACGCGTTAATGGCATCAAAAAAATTTGTCACTTAATAGCGTGTGACCTGGAATTCGTTATCACATTAACTTTCACAGCTCTAATTTCTACATTTCTCATATGCAAAAAAAAAAACTAGGAATGCATTTTTTATGTCTGAATAATTGTCCACTTTATGTTGTAATTGTTGCGTGCTTTTATCAGAAATGGTACACGAAAAATATGATGCTTAAAAATAAGGGCTAATATGGCTTCCATATCTGGAAAAGTGTGGTTTATATGCCGGCTCGTATTTCCATGAACCTTCTGCACCCATCTTTCCGCTCAGGACTCCCACGGTCCAGCACAGGATGGCCCAGTGGAACCAGTTGCAGCAGCTGGACCCCAGATACCTGGAACAGCTGTACCACCTGTACAGTGACAGCTTCCCGATGGAGCTGCGGCAGTTCCTTGCCCCTTGGATCGAGAGCCAGGACTGGTGGGTACATCACAGCGATGCTTGAAGGGTTTCAATTGGCGCATCTGTTCCTTCTGGATTATTCAGTGTTATCATTTGTATTAAGTGCATTTTTTACCTTATCTATTTAGCAAATGCTTTTATTGAAAGGCACATACAATTGATATAGTGGGGTCAGGAGGAAACTTGAACAAGCGAGCTTCTGATTATAGGCAGAACTACACACTGCACAATAAAGTTCTGAACACTTTATATAAGCAGTCAGACGTCAGAATAAAAATAATATTAAGACAAACCAATATAATTAGAATAATGAAGTACTGCTAGGTTATGGTAGCACCCAATCAGTGCTCTGTGCTCATGATTAATTAATTTACAGCCACACCTCCACTGGGGCTGCCCGTTTGAGGGAATTATTCAGCATTCCGTCATTATGTCGTGACGTTTAAATGTGAAGTTGTGTGCATCGCTATGTTACCTGTCTTGATGTCTTTCTGACATATTTTTGGGCAATGACATTGTAATACCCCATTGTTTATATTATTGTTTATTTGATTTGTGCTACATTCACTCGGTGATACCTTTGGGTGGACACCCACCACATTTACTGCTAACTTTACGGAAACCATCAAGACCTAAAAATAAATATGCATGGCTTTTAATCAACTGTTTCCTCTGAATCTTTGTAAATATAGGTTATGACTACAGGACAGTCACTGAAAGTGATGGTACAAGGTTCGCACTACAGGAACTAAAATTGCGGGAGTGCTTTTAATAGTGTGTAGTTCTAGCATACTCAACAATGCAGTTCTAAAGTTTCTTATAGGAAGTTTCTCCTCTAGTGATGACAGTGGTGATATGCAACCAAAATCATGTGATGCAAAATACTCCACACCTTTCTGATACCTTACTTAAGATTCTGCTGTGTCGTATTTAAAGTTTAGATGGTTTTGATTGGGAGGACACCCGTCTTTAAAGGACCAGATGTTGGCATTTTGAAACCCCTAGTTTTCACAACACTATGCTTTCCTCTAATGCATGTCCTTCTGACTGTGCCCACCAGCAGCTAAGTTCTGGAGGGACACAGTGAACTACTTCCGGTTTTACAGTCTACTCTGAAACTGAAAGGCTGCTTTGCTTGGATAAATAGTTCAGTTGTTCTTATGCTTTGACTGGTTTGTTTCCTTGATTGAAAGACTCATCCAGCTGTTTCAAATTAACATTAGTGGCACATTCATGATTATAACAGGCTGACTAGTCAGCACCCAGCCATAACTCGATGCTTAAGTGAAATCCAGGTCCTTTTAATTGAAATGGTTGAATTGGTCATTTAGAAGCTGTGTTGTAGCTCCGTTTCCTTCCTGACATGGATTAGGTAATCACCCTGCCAGCAACTTTAGGGTGTGCAAATGCAAGAAATGGCCCTCTTCACAAACAATGGAGACTGCATAACTACACTGTTGTGCTCTATGTTTTCTTGATTACTACAGATCCATAACAGTCCATAAGTCCTCTCTCCAGGTGCTTGTTAATGTTAGTGTCAGATTGGCAGTGTTCAGTGCTTTTTGTTTATTTTTGCACCACACCTTGTTAATTGTATGCAGATCAACTCCTCTTATTTCCTTCTTCAGTAAACAAAAAAAATCACAATACTGCTTTCACAACATTCTAAGATACTATGTATAAAAATAGGGCAGGGTGTAGCAGATGCACTTAAAGGAAGGTGACTGCTCTTTTGGTATATCCTGTTGAATTTCTTACTTTTATACCAGTAGTCTGTGAAATGTTAGATCTTTACAATAATCAGATCCTTTCTCCTCAGGGTGAGGTGAGGGGTGGTGCCTGAGCTTTCAGGTTTTGTTAAGTTTACTGAAATTCATGTACTTTGAATTTTGTGTCCAGTCTAAAATACACAGGACGGGCTTTCTGATAGTGTTCTGAATTGTGAACAGCCTATTCCAGATACTGAATAGTAAAATTCTTTCAGTTTTGAAAAGAAGTGTTTACCAATCTGGGCCTCAGGGATCCACAATCAGTCCACATTTTTGCTCCCTCCCAGTTCCTGGGAGCAGAGAGGGAGCCAGGTTTGGGTGACCCTGCTTTAGGTGTCTGAGCATCAACTTCACGCCAGCTAAAGAAACCCCATCTTCTCAGGGCCTACGCTGCCAACAAAGAGTCCCACGCCACCCTGGTGTTCCACAACCTCCTGGGGGAGATCGATCAGCAGTACAGCCGCTTCCTGCAGGAGAGCAACGTCCTTTACCAGCACAACCTGAGGAGGATCAAGCAGCACCTGCAGAGCAAGTACCTGGAGAAGCCTATGGAGATTGCCCGCATTGTGGCCCGCTGCCTGTGGGAAGAGCAGCGCCTACTGCAGACAGCCACCACGGCCTCCCAGGTACGAATAATGCTGACTATCTTGTGAAAATGGGGTGTGTCAAGGTCTGAACAGGATGGGCAGGTTGGATCATTGAAACACCTGCCAGCCCTGCAGCATATAAAGCAGGACTGACTGTAGTACTTTACTTGCTCTTTGCTTACAGAAATGCACGCTAGCCAAATAATCATCTGTGCTTTTGTGGTTGTCAAAGTACCTACTAGTGTTATGTTTTAATGGCATTTGCTTTGGCTGATTACAACTAAACGAGGCTGTGATGCTGTATGACTGGGACACTTGACTCCACAACCCTCTGTTACCTAGAAACAGGTTGTCGTAATCAGTGCAGCAAACATTAGGCTTGCATTATCAACTCCCTGCAACCAGAGCTTGATACTGTAAAGTTTCACCTTTTAATGCATGATGCATAATGCATGAACTCGTTTTATGGACTATATGTTGGAGTAAGATGAATATTAATATATTTAAATGTTAAGGTTGAGTTTTTACTTATCTGTGGCTTTTTTTTTTTAAATAAGGTTGATCCTTGACCTTTACAGCTTTATATTGGCATCTCCCCTTTTTAGGATGGACAGGCAGCCCACCCCACAGGAACAGTTGTGACAGAGAAGCAGCAGATGCTTGAGCACAGCCTCCAGGATGTCAGGAAGAGGGTACAGGTGAGACGCAGTGGCAGGGTGGGAGATCCACACCAGTGCTGTAGCAACATGAGAACCAGAAGGAATCGTTTTCCCTAGTGGGATCCGCTTATTGGCTTTGGAACTTTCCTGATTACTACTGCTAGCGCTTTTTTGGACGCTGGTAGGCGTTTACTCGACGGTATCCAACCCATCTGTTTTGTTCTGGCTCAGGATATGGAGCAGAAGATGAAGATGCTAGAAAACCTGCAGGATGACTTTGACTTTAACTACAAAACCTTGAAAAGCCAAGGAGGTGGGTCAGCAGTTACGGGGGTCATTTTTGATCTCCTTCTTATGCAGGGATCTACCTGTGTCTCCAAAGGAATAAACTCTTCTAGGGGTCCTGATGATTATGACCAGGAAGTGGCTAATTTGAATCGGGAGGTGCAGTTCACTGTAGCCATCACCCTTGATGAGAACCCTTACCATCCTCGCTACCCCTTGCAGAACTGTCACAGGACTTGAACGGCAACAGCCAGGCCGCAGCCACCCGCCAGAAAATGGCCCAGCTGGAGCAGATGCTCACAGCCCTGGACCAGCTCAGAAGGGTATGTCTGCTGAACCGACTGTTGCGTTGGCTTTAGCTACACAAGCCATTGATGAACACAAAAGGCGTATTTCGAACTGGACATTTAACAAGTGTCTAAAAGTAAAAAAAATGATTTTTGATTAGTAGAAATAAAAACTCTTCTCTCCGGAATGAGAGGAGCAGGCATGTTAAACACTGACGAATCTCATCCTTGGCAGCAAATTGTGACAGAGATGGCAGGGCTGCTGTCGGCAATGGAATTTGTGCAGAAGAACCTGACAGAAGAGCTGGCCGAGTGGAAAAGAAGGCAACAGATTGCCTCGATTGGGGGGACCCCCAATATCTGTCTGGATCGTCTGGAGAACTGGTAGGTCAGCTCTCCTTCCCCCGATACTTCTTCATATATTACATTTCACCTTGTTTTTTGGAACAGTGAAGTGCGTCATACTTGGTTCAGGACACTCCACGTTTGTAAGCTTTTTGTTTGATAGCCCAATTTTAGTTGGCTTTAATTTGCTTTACTCCTGGCTACTCTCCCCATTTGCCATGTTCTGAGAAACTGTGTCTGTGCCTGTTACTCGGCACCTCTGTCAACCCTCAAGGTTTACATCGTCGGCCGAGTCCCAACTGCAGATCCGACAGCAGATCAAGAAGCTGGAGGAGCTGCAGCAGAAAGTGTCCTACAAGGGAGACCCTATTATCCAGCATCGGCCAGCTCTGGAAGAGAAGATTGTGGACCTCTTCCGAAACCTCATGAAGAGGTACACGTCATACCTCCGTAAGATTTGAAAGTCAGAGCAACTTGAGACCCAAACCTATGCAGTTTGTCACCATGCCGTGTAGACACTTGTTTCCACTCCATCTTTTCATACAGATAGGAAGACTAAATAGGATCAGTAGCCATGCAAACACTGATGATGTGAATGATGTGAGCTCATCTAACTAGCACATTTTCTCTCCTGACGTTGCAGTGCGTTTGTAGTAGAGCGTCAGCCTTGTATGCCCATGCATCCAGACCGGCCTTTGGTCATCAAAACCGGTGTTCAGTTTACCACCAAAGTGAGGCAAGTGACGCACTGTGATCTGTCCTGGTCAGCATCAGCATGAGCCCTGCTGCCCGTTTAAGACGAACATTATGGTTACGATGTTTTAATGCGCACGTGTTATTCTGTGTATTCTAGGCTACTGGTGAAGTTTCCGGAGTTGAATTACCAGCTAAAAATCAAAGTCTGCATTGACAAGTGGGTTCCGGGTCCAGCATCATTGTTCTTCTTTATGAATCATTTTTTCCGTGATTATATAATTATGTATTTGTGTTCATCTGCTATCTCTTTTCTGCATTAGACAGTGGCACTTCAGTTTTCTTTTGTTCACTCATAATGGTGTCGGTTATTAAAAACCCCTTTTTACAGTTACACTGCACAATTGACCTTTTTGGCTCTTTTTTTTTTTTCCCAGAGAATCGGGGGATGTTGCCGCTCTGCGCGGGTGAGTGATGGTTTCCTGTGTTTAATTCTGTGATCTCCAAAGCCTCCATAGTCAGTGGCAGCACAGGTCACTGCTTTGATGATCATTCTGCGTTCTCTGACCTTCTAGGTCACGGAAGTTCAACATACTGGGTACGAACACCAAAGTGATGAACATGGAAGAGTCCAACAATGGCAGTCTCTCTGCGGAGTTCAAGCACTTGGTGAGTCTTGGGGAGGATCTTCAGCTGTCGCGGATTTCTTCTGTCATTGCATTACTGGTCTAAAAATGTTTGTGTCTTCTAGACTTTGCGGGAGCAGAGATGCGGCAATGGTGGAAGGACCAGCAGTGATGTGAGCATTTTCTATTTCTTACTGTTGAATAAGTCGGAACACACAGAACCTCTTAGAAACTATTATTGGCAGAAATGCAGGGCTGTGGTAGAGATTGGACAGTAACCAAGCTCTTTATCTGTCCTTCAGTGCTAACTTACTGCTAAGGTTGAAGTAGTCTGCCTAATGGGTAATAACGATATGTTTTGACCAAGCTTAGGTCATACTTCACTTTTCCAAATGAGCTTTCATTCTACAGACCAAACAGGAATACAAGTAATATAAACTAGAAACTAGTAAACTTTTTGTGAACAGTTTTAAAGTCGTTAGTCTAGGTATGAGCAGTATTTAGGTAATGCAGCATATCCCAACATTCTCGAAATCTGAAGTCCTTACGACAGAATTAGCCAGGATCCTCCAACCCAGTGAATTTTATCACCATGATTTCAAAATACTGGAATAGTGTTGCATTTGAAAGTACCATATACCGTGCTATACGTTTGGACAATATAAACTAATAATCTTGATGGTAAAAATTAGGTATGCGGATACCTCCACTCCTTCTACAATAGTTCTTCTCCTACTTTGTCTTGGTTGACCTTTGCTCTGTGAAAGTCACTACCACCTACAGCAAACATCTAGTCACTTTTCTTGCACATGTGCAGAAGATGCACACTGATGTGCATGATTTCACTGGACAATCTGGGCTACACATGCACCATCCAGCGCAAACCCCAGATAATAAAATTTACGTTGTTCTGTGAACAGACTGAAAGCTCATGCAGAAAATTGAAGTGTGAATTGACCTTTACTTTGCGGATGCTCCTCTCCCCACCCAGGCCTCTTTGATTGTGACAGAGGAACTCCACCTTATTACTTTTGAAACTGAGGTCTACCATCAAGGGCTGAAGATTGACTTAGAGGTGAGATTCTCCTAAGTTCTATTTTTCTTGTTGGGCTTCCTTAGAAACACATTATGACTTGTCATGCTATATGAATAGGTAGAGGTGGGGAAAAATATAAATTTTATAATTAATCGCAATATTGGTTTTGACAATTCAAATGTTGATACACAAGATCCCAAGCTTCAACCTTGTTCATTTATGCCTTTTCCTTGTCACTAAAATTATTTTCACTTTATTTTAGTTTTATCTGTTCGCTTATATAGGTGGCACTATTTTCTCTCTCAGCTATAGGAAGGTTCTAATAGTATAGGGCAGACACCTCATTCCGCCATCTTGGTGCATTGTCAGCCATGGCAATGGAGTATTTGGAGCTTGTGAATGCAAATACGTCAAGCAGGGCTTTATTCTCACCCAACATATATTATTGGATATGTATTTTTTACATTTTTAATACCTTACATTCTTTGCTTATTTAGCCAACTGAATCTTGTTTATCTTTGTTCATTGGGAAATTTTGCAGATTGAGTCTCGTTGTATAGTACCTTGTTACAGTGACAGTAAATGCATTATAGTTTTAATTGCATTTCTAATGTTACTCATGTACATTGAAAGCAAAACAGTTGTTACTCATATATATTGAAAGCTACACATTGTCAGCTATGAGTGCATTGTAAATTATTTGTTTTTCTAATGTTGTGGGTAACGTTGAAGCAAATGAAAATCACAAAGTTTGGAGATTTAATTTGCTAGCTGAGTGCAAGAACTGCTGAGGGAAAAACATGGTCAAAATATTTCCGTGTATTCATGGGTCAGTTTAAGTACAAATTTCATGCTTATTCATTTACTATGCATTGTTTATTGTCTTACTTTCTTCATGCAATGATAACTTAATTATATTAGTCTATATTGCAATTTAAAGCCACAGTGCTATGCCTGTTATTACAAGAAATCTGGTTTGATTGCACAAAAGTGAATGTGTCTGAAAGGTAAATTGAGTTGAATCAAAACTGGATCAAATTGTGATGTCAGGGTCCATTCTCAGCACTGAATGACACATTATGACAACAGTCTCAAACATCAATAATGTGTCATTAAAGTGCATGACATGTCATTCTTATGATGATTACATGTCACCCTTATTTAGACTGGTTCAAGTTAAGTGTTGCTAAAGTTTCTCTTTTGTGACAAAGAGAGTGGTTAATTTCCCGGTTTATGTAATAAATTATGTACTAAATGGCTTGTTAAGCATTGTTCTGTCATGGATGAATAAGCTTTTGCCCCATGACTTCATGAAATATGCTTTGCTTTGTCTTATGTGACTTTGTAGTTGAAAATGTATCATGATGTCTTGTGTTAGAAATAATATTTGCCCAAGGAGTCCCACCAGAGCAGTTATCTTTCTTGTGCAGACGCATTCCCTCCCAGTCGTCGTGATTTCCAACATCTGTCAGATGCCAAATGCCTGGGCCTCAATCTTGTGGTACAACATGCTCACCAACCACCCGAAGGTAAGGCAAGACCTTCACTTGGCCGGTCTTTTCCTTTCCAGTCTGTCAGTTAAGGACAATATGTAAATTTAATCCTAAACGCATCCTTGTGGTTTCCCCTGGAGTGCAGAGCACTGAATCGATCCCGATGGCATTAATTTTTGATGGAGTCCTGCTATGCTGAACATCCTCCTATCATAATGGCACCAGTCGGGCAAACCTGCAGAGCCGTGAGTGGCTGTGCTGCCTGGCCTTTCTGGTGATTGCATTTTAATCCTCCCAGAATGTGAACTTCTTCACCAAACCGCCGGTGGCCACATGGGACCAGGTGGCTGAAGTTCTGAGCTGGCAGTTCTCGTCGACCACCAAGCGAGGCCTCAACATCGAGCAGCTCACCACCTTGGCAGAGAAACTCTTGGGTAGGATGAATCTAAGCCTTGGACTTAGAAGTGGTTCAGCGTTTGTGGTAGAGAAAGCAAATACAACTTGCTGCTGACTTATTAGGGCACAGAATTAACAGGCATGTTGTTTTATATTGGTGTTTTGCAAATGTGTGCAAGGGCGTCAAGCATTTTGAATGTGAGGGGGACACACCTTCCCCCCCAGATTTAATGGCCGAGATGCCCATCTGCCTGTGGGTGAATAGAGGTCATATATATTATTGATAAAGGATATTTCCTGGTGCCAGATTTATGAATAATAAATGCTTAGTCTACAAACACACAGTTGCGTTCTTTGGCAATTGGATAAGTAAGGGTGAAATGAGGGAATGTGGCTGGATGGAGGTCAAGGAAGAAGGGACTTTTTTTGTCGTTGTCAGGAGACCTTACATCAGGCTTGAGCCTGTTTGACTGGTGTATGGGGCTGAAATTCAGGGCATTGTTCTATCATGCTTTAACATTTTTTATCAGTATATCACCACTGCGAGCCACTAGAACATTGTTTCAAAGATAAAATATACCCTGCTGCTGTTTTCTTTTACATTATCTCTTAATTGTTTATTTAATTTAAATACCTGCGAGTGGCATCAGCTGGTGTTGCAAGTGCATTAGCTGATTGAAGGGTCCCTAGAATTTACCAGTGCAGTCACACAATGTATCAGTCCCCAGCTGCTTTTCCCAGTCTGCGTTCCACTTTGCCTGTTCTCGCAGATACTTATCGTGCAACATTTGTTCCTAAATCTTCATCGTCATCTCTGTGATCTTAATGCCCACATCTTTATTTTATGCAGGGCCGTGTGTGAACTTCTCGGGGTGCCAGATAACCTGGGCAAAGTTCTGCAAAGTGAGTTCTTCCACCTCATCGCTGACCAACTGTTGAAAAACCATCCTGTTAAATGACTTTGCCCCCCACACTGCTCTGATTATACATTTCACCTTTTAAAAAACGTTGCAGGAGAACATGGCTGGCAAAGGCTTCTCCTTCTGGGTTTGGCTGGATAACATCATTGACTTGGTGAAGAAGTACATCCTGGTCTTGTGGAATGAAGGGTGAGGCAGTCATTCACCTGCCTGTCCAGACAAGAGATGGGGAAACTACAGGCTTCAGTGGCGTGACGCAACTCTTGATTTCATTTCCACTTGGGTCTCAATTAGTTCAGCCAAAAGCCAATGATGGCCATCTTCAGGATTAGACAGATTATCGTTCTTCTCATAATACCTAGTGCTAAACAGCTGGTGTAATTCTGTTTTGGATAATATTGTCCCGCTGTCTTATTCTTAATAAAATGAAAAGTCACCATTATTAAATGATGTAATAATTTTGTGTTTTGAAGAATAGTTATGGATAATTTAAAAGCATTTTCTGATTGATAAAGGGAATTCAGTTAATAGGTTTGGCTTGAACAATCATTTGAAATGTGCAGGTTTATATAACACTCTTGTTGTTGTCTGATTTGGATCGCTCATTTAGTTCAAGCAGCAGCACAAGCACAGCAAATTAATTATTTAAGCCGACTGAAATGTAAGCCTGCGTTTGCTTTCGGCCTCCCTGGCCTGATACCGCCGAGCCTTGATCTACACAGATTTCTAAGGGTAAATGAAATGTCTGCACTGTACAGCGGAAGGCTGCTATCGTGATACGCAGGGTGCCTCGGCTTCGGCGGCGGGGGGTCGCGGATGTCACAGTGAGCTTCCTCCCCTGGATGAGTGTGCGTGGTGCTGAGGCACGTGGCCTCTTCGCTGCAGGTACATCATGGGCTTCATCAGCAAGGAGCGGGAGCGAGCCATCTTGAGCACCAAGCCCCCCGGCACCTTCCTGCTACGCTTCAGTGAGAGCAGCAAGGAAGGTGGCATCACCTTCACCTGGGTGGAGAAGGACATCAACGGTGAGTGCCAGAACGCGGCGCCTGGGGGCAGACGAAGCTCACGGCAGTGAATTGATACGTTCTTGACACAGGCGGCACCTGAATTCACAAGTAGGTGTTCAACATGGAAAGCATTATGCTACATTATGCTAATAGTGGCAGTGAATTTGTTATGGCTAATCCTGATTAGTCAGTCAGTCAGCAGTGAATTGCACCAGTGCTGGAAAGAATGTGGTTGATAAAACCAGTTCCAACTATGGGCTCTGTTATACCGAACTTGGATATATTGCTGGAAACTCATTTGAGACGATGTCATACGACTGGAGCAAGGCAGAAACAACCTCTTTTTACAATATGTGACTAAGCATCTCTTAGGTTTTCATATTCTGACATGTAAGCATCACACAAATGGGCTTTGGTTTGAAGTTGATCCTATCTGTTTTAGCACCAGAGGTTGAAATAAGTGGGCCACACTGCCATAGATGATAACCAGTGTTTAATAATACAGACATAGGGCCGTGGGTTGGGTGAGCGTACAGAGACCGGATGAGAAGCCACAGAAGATCAGATGTGCCACAGTGTGCATAACGTAACATGCAACCCTGTACTGTAAACAACCTAATAGATCACTGGCATTGCAGTTTTAGCAATAAGTGTTGTAAAAACAAATTCTGCTTTTCCTTGCTGCACCGAAATTACACCGAATTCTGAATCGAAAACCGGTTTGTTCTGATTCATGAATTTCCCGTACCATTGCACACCTATCTTAGGCCATTTTCACTAGAGGAGGTAAGGAGCACATGCTGATCACAGCGTACTGCCACGCCCACTGCATGGCAACCCACCTCAGGGATGAGAACCAGAGTGCAGCCATGCAGTGGGTGGTACCTCAGCAGCACACTAGTCCAAATGGACCGGTGTAGGTTTTTTTTTTTTTTTTTTTCTCCTTTTTGTTAATGGAGTCCCAATCGCTGTAGGACTGGATGTAGATTAGCGTCGTACCTGAGATGAAGCAACTGCAGGTTAAAGGCCTTGCTCAAGGGCCCAATGGAGTAGGATCACTCTGGGCAATCAAGGGACTCAAACCAGCAACCTTCCAATTACTGGGACAGATCCCTAGCCCCACATCGTTTGGTTTGGCGTATGTGACGCGGGTTTGTTTATCATTTATTAAGCTGGGGAGGGTTCTGTGTTTGTAGAGAAGGTGCTTTAGAGACTGCGGAGTTGAAGTATGCTCCTTATCAGACAGGCATTCGGTGCAATACGAGCCTTTAGAATAAAAAATACTTATTCTTCATGGGAAGCTTTTACTCTTAAACAATTGGTATTCAAGTGTACAGTACTGTGCAGAAGTCTTCCACTTAAGTACAGTCAAAGAAAATGATTAATACTATTTATCTGGGTAGTTTTGATCAGAAAAAAAACTCAACTGTAGAACATAAGTAAATGAACAGTAACACCATCGAAAAACTGGAGTGATTTTAGGTGAGGTGTTGAAATGGCTAAGTTAACACACTTTATAGTTTTACACCAATGTTAAGTTAATTTAAACATAATTTTCTTTGACTGCCGAAGACTTTTGCACAGTCCTATATGTAGCTTCTCATAATGCTATCAATTCAAGTTGAATCGGTCTCTTACAGACTCCCAGACAAGTGCGTTATACAGTACCTGTTCTCAATAAAATGCTTCTATCTTGCCTTGGCCTGCAGGAAAGACTCAGATTCAGTCTGTGGAGCCGTACACCAAACAGCAGCTCAACAGCATGTCCTTCGCCGAGATCATCATGGGCTACAAGATCATGGATGCCACCAGCATCCTGGTTTCCCCACTCGTCTACCTCTACCCAGAGATCCCTAAGGAAGAGGCATTTGGGAAGTACTGCAGAACCGAGGCCGCTGAGTCTGACCCGACTGACCCAGGTAGTCGTTGATTTTCCTGCTTGCCATGGTGATTTACCCTTGGGGACTCTTTGGGTTACCTGCAAGTACAGGTTTGTTTAATTTTTTCATGGGATGAATGAAAATGTGAATACAATGAATCACATCTTCTTGCTGATAAGGTTTTACAATATAGGGAGCTTGATCGTGTATGGAATAAAGTTAAAGAATGACATGCATCCTGTTTTACCTATAATAATTGTCATCTCTTTGCAACTTTAATCATGTCTTTCTATTCAGCTACATTTTGTATTGTTACTTCTCAGTATCATGGGTCATTTTAATGCCAGCAGAATGTGCATAATAGGGGTATCTGTTTAGTTATTTACCAAAGAGAACCAAGCTGCTGTAACACAGTATATGTGTGATTTGGCTTTCTGTGCCAAAGCAAGAACTCATTCTTAGCTGAAACAGGATTTATTTCTGCTTAATAGGTGCTGTACCATACCTGAAAACAAAGTTCATCTGTGTCACCCCGTAAGTATGCTGTGACTTCACTGGTGGTGTCTTCTGCGTAAACTAGCTTTCAGGGAAGCCTCTTTTGAAGATCAGTGAATCTGCTGACTAGGTGCCTCAAACAACCACATGGGAAAGATGAGAACTAGTTGCCTAATCTCCTTCACCAGGGATCCGGTGCTGCTTGTTATGGTTGTCTTTACTGGGTAAACCTCGAAGACAAGACAGTGTGATATGCAAAACTTTATCTCACTCTGGTTTTCTCTGGTTGCATCTGCACACCAAAATTTAAATGCACCAAAGGCACTTGCTAGCAGCTAGTTAATCTGCAGCCTCTGGGATCGTTCTCTCTCTCTCTCTCTCTCTCTCTCTCTCTCCTTTATTTTTTCAGGGAATTTGAACTGTCTGAAACTCAGAGCCTTGTGGCCTATCAAATATGACAAACATCATTTATACCTTCAAATGTATGCACCTTAAGTCAGTTATGAAGTTAAAAGACTGTTTCACCCTCACGCTGAAGCAGAAAGCAGTGATAAATGAGTAAGGAACTGAACTCAGAATGTTTTCACATAACCTGTAAAGTGCAAGCAGTCATAGGAGGACTAATATGGGTGTGTCTAGGTTAGAAAAAGTGTGTAGGACCCAATGAGTGATAGAATGCAGAAGTGTTTAGGGGGTATGAGGAAAAATGGGAGAGGAGGCTGGTCGGAGGTATGCAGTGGGAGCGTTGTGAGAACCTGACCTGTCTCCTTAGGTGCCCCTCCGTGTTCATGGACTTGCCGGACAGCGAGCTCCTGGCGAATGGATTCCCCGGGTAGGGTGGGCCAGGGCTATGGTGTGGAGGGGGAGGGGTATGTGTCTCTTGGGCGCCCACTGGTGGTGGATAAGCATCAAAACTGACATGTGTTTCGCTCCTAGCTGCAGGACTCATCTCAATCCTTCAAATTTATTTTTGTGTTTTCCTGGATTTTTAACTTTTTTTTTTGGATTAAAATCACCCCTCCACCCAAACAGGTGTTTTTACGGTCATGCATGCGTACAAGTTAGGGCTATCAGTGTTAACACATTAACAAAGATGTTGGTATGTTAACCTGTTTGTCATCACTGCTGTGTTTATTGTGGTCTTATGATTTGCAATCTTATTTCACTCTGTAATATAAAAATTATGTAGAATTAATTATTATAGATTTACATGACTTTTACATGAAAAATTGCTCTTGCATACATTTTTCTTATTTAATAATTTACTGAAAACTATCCACAATCCAACTGCTTATCAGGGCTCTTCTGCATATGTTGCCTTCTATAGGCTCCAAACCACCCCCCCCATGAACCTTTTATTGAAATCCAGTTGGTGAAATGCTGCGATGTGTTCTGAAATATCGGACATTTTCTGGGCAGACTTGTGATGTTAAATGGGAAATGGACGGAACCGAAAGCAGTGGCCTATTCCATGATTTATGAAACTTAAGTGAAATCAGTACCTGAGTGAGCCCTTCCTGCTTATATACACAGAATATTAGGATGGGGTCCTCGCTTGACAAAGGGTCCAAAATATACCAAGCCAATGTGCAGCTAACACAAGAACATTGCATTGTAACATGCTGTCTCCAGGTATTAGTTTGTCTGTAAGGACCATACATGGTACATATCAAACAAAATTAAAACCATAAAAATGAGTACTTAATGCAACAACACATGTATTGTGGCAAGATATTAAAACTGCACTTTAAAGCAATGGTGGGCAATCTTTTCTGCAAAGGACCAGTGTTTATGCAAGTGTTTGGGATAAGCTTTAGGTCAGCTGTTCAAACCCAGGTGTGAGGACTCTTCAGCCAATCAGTCCTTTAATAGTCTGAGGGAATTGCAGCATAAAGCTGCATACCCAGCGGCCCTTTCTGGGTAAGAGAGCCCACTCATGCTTTAACGGTTAATATGTTCAATTGCTTCACAATATCAGTATGCAACACTACTGCCAGTGCCTTTGTCTAAGAACAGTTTTTGTGTATGATGCAAGCATAACATTGACATAAATATTGTGTCTTTGCATAGACTAGAGACATATGACATTGCGTATTGTAAATGTCCATACAGATTTTTTTCAGTTTATTACTATTAATAATATATTTTTTAGATTTTCAGAGTGTCGAAGTAAGCAACAGATGTTTTTTTTTTTTTTCCGGCGTCATCGCTGCGTTTCTGTAATTTTTTACATTTTATTTTAAAACTGTTTTTATGGGTCCCTTTCAGTTTTTATTATTTTACTTTGGGCTATTTTTTGATAATAATCTTTGCCCTGCAGCTCCAGCCACTAACATTTACCATCATTTCAAATTATTTTTTTGTTAGTGTATTATTAACATTCATGCTAACATTTGTTTGTGAAAAATTCCAGATTTTGGTCTTTGGTGCATCTGGGCTCATAAGTGAAGTGAGAACCATTTCTATAAACTGACCAATTGAATGTGGAAGCCTTTGCTATTATTAAAAAAGAGGCATAACATTTATGCCTATAAGTATATCTAATGAGGCAAATTTCATTCTTATAGTTTTGCCATTCTCGTGCTATGGACAGGTGTGTGTTGTCTCGTCCTGTTTGTAAAGGCAAAACGCATCCTGGTCCTTAGAACCCTGCTTTATTCTTCAGAAATATAGTGGCAGCACCTGTCAATTTCGTTTGACACTGGGTCTCCAAACACCATAAATGTTTCCTTTTTCTTTAGTGTTTAGGTTGCTATTAGCCGTTATCGGTATTTATTCAGAAGCTCTAGCGATCAGCATTTTATGTGCTTGGAATGTCCTACCCCTTCAGCTCATTTCTGCCCTTTTGTCTTTTGCAGTACAAACTCGGGAAACACAAGTGACCTGTTCCCCATGTCCCCTCGCACCCTGGACTCATTGATGCACAATGAAGGGGCTGAAGCCAACCCTGGCCCCTTGGGTAGGCCCAAATTTAATCACCATTACGTGTTCTGTATTAATCACCAGCCTATGGCAAGCCGTATTAACATTTAATCGCTAGACTGGATATGTATTGCAGATATCCATAATTCAATTCTTCCTAGTCAAAAGGAGCATTTCAGATATCTACAATGACATCCTTCCTATCCACAGTTATCATTTCAGATATTCACTTCATCATTCTTCCTAGGAGAAGTTACGTCACTTTTGCCATTCAGGTCTATTGAGGTTCCTAGTCTTACTAGGAAAAATTCCCGTTTCATATATCTACAACTCAGTTGTTACTAGTCATAATTTTAATTTCAGATATCCGAAAGGAAAAATCCGTAATGTAATTATGGATAGGAGTGTGACGTATGATTAAATGTTAAAATGGCTTGCCATACCAGCCATACCAGCCTGTCCCGTAACTCTTAGTAGACTCTAAGGTTAGGTAAACATAGTGTGCAATCCATCATAACTCCCCATAGCACCAATTGTTATATCCTACTGCCATTCATTGGAAAGCTAACATTGCTGAGTCAATTGATGAGACGTTAATATTCAAGTGAAACTGACTGTGCATGTTGTCCACACTGTCTTTGGGTCTTGTTTTCGCAGAATCCCTCACTCTAGACATGGACTTCAGCTCTGACGCAGCTTCTCCCATGTGAGGAAAAGACAGGAGCCATTGGCCCACAGGATGGATGAACACTTGTCTCAAGCTGTTGTTCTTTACTCACTGATTACCTAGCATACTGCAGCCTTGTGATGGCAAGAAGCCATTTACATCATGGTTATGTTTTCTTTTTCCTTTTTTCCTTTTTTTTGCTCTTCAAACATTACTAAACATTGCATATCAAGGAAGCTACACTTCTTTTTTATATCTATAAAAGTGGATAGTCAGTAGAATTTATATACATCTGTTACCGGTATCAGCAATGTCTCCCAAACATCTTTCTCTCATAATGGTATGAAATTATATATATATATATTATTTTTTTAAAACGTTATGGATTCTTTTACTCTTGAAGCTAAAGTCTTTTAAGATCTGCAGGACTCGTGGGGGATGGCCGGAGACAGAACACGGACAAGTAGTTGTTTGTTAAACAGTCTTTGCCGGTTTCACAAGTTACCAACTGAAGAAACATTTTTCATGGGTCCTTTCAAACCATTTTGAGTTGTTCCCTGTCGCTGTCCTCAACATGGCCACTCTCTACCAGCTGTTTTTTTTTTTTTTTTTGCTATGGATGACTGGCCTGGGAGCATTTGTGTACAGCTGCTAGCCAGGCATGTCTTGGTTGTGTGAGGTTCCACCTTGGCGGCCATAACGGCCTCTTCAGCCCCTGGAATGGCCAGTCAGTATTTATTCAAGTGTATGGACCGCGGTTTGTCCTTTTCTATGTTGTTTTTCCGTCTTGCCGTCTTTCAACCATCTTTTGTGTAATTTCAGTCTGTCGAAACTGTGCAGGGTTCTGTTGTGTGTCTCCCTGAATCAACCAGGTCCCAAGCTGACAGGATTGTGAGGCAGTTACGGTTTGTTCCAACGACGGGTCTGGGTATTGTGGGCTTTCATACACTATACTGCTTTTTAAATCCCATATTTTAAAATGACTTCAGTATTGTTCATGTCAAGCAGGAAAAATAAAGCTGCATGGTCAAAAATCAATGCTCAGTTTATAATCCTAATATTAAAATATTGACCTTAATATAAATTCATTGTTGGTTTGTAACCTGTGGAAATAAATTGCTCTTTCAGAACCAGTAATATATCTCTCTGGTATAAAAAGGCTGTTGCTATTCTTCCCTGCAATGATCATGAAATGTCTAAAGCAGGGGTCCGACTGCAGTGCTGGAGAGCTACTGTCGAGCAGATTTCTCTCCAACCTGGTGTCTGGTGAGCCACACCTGTTTTTGGGTAAATACCAGGAAACAGGTATCACACATCAGCAAGGCAGGACTGTGAACTACTGGATAGTAGCTCTCCAGGACTGGAGTTGGAGACCCCTGCAGTTTGAGACCTAAAGAATTCCCGGACTGGTTTGACACAGGTTTGACATTAGCCCTACTGGTTTTTACATTTAGGGTTCAGATTGTGCTTTTGAGAAACACTGTGATTCATCAGGTCCATATTTCAGGCATTTATTTCTGACCAGAATTCTTGTGCAGTTTCTAAAGTAGCTGAAGTTTTGTGCGCCATTTTGCTGGTTTTACTAGTGGTGCACCAAAAGCTTTGGTTTTTTTCACCAACATGAGATTGGGGGGGGGGGGGTTCAAGAGAGCAGCCACTCTACAGAATGGTGACCTGTGCATGCAAGATGCAGCCAGATTGTCCACAAGCAAAACTGCATTTTGAAAACAATGTTCTTGGGAATGCTTTATGGATTTTGACAAACAACACTGTGGACATAGGCGTCACACATGTGTAACCTGTAATCTTTCACTTGGCTTAATTGTACAGAGCAATTTCCTTTTAATGCTATGGAATGAATTTTAATTAAAACCGAAATTGTTATATAAAGGTGATTGTAATGTTTTCACCAGGACAAAATGTGGTTTCATACCCATTGACATACCAAATGCTCAATGACCACCTTTTTTTTTGCTGTTCATCGTTTAAACACTTTTGCTGCTTAACTGAAAGATACGGAACAGTGTGGGGAATTTTCTTTGTTGCCGAGTTCGTACCCAGAGCCTCAGTGAACACGCAAATACCCACAGACACATAACACAACACACAGAGCTGAGACAGAAGCTGAATCCTGGAGTGCCAGTATTCAGCTGTTTTTATCCTTCCTGATGAGCTGCTATTTGTGACCAGGTGGGATATAAAACCTTGAGGATTGCAGCACTCTGCACCACCCAGTCACCTTCTTGCCTTGTATCCTGAGAACAATCTAGATTGCTTGGCGTCATGCTTTGCACGCTGCCGCAAGCCTATAGTAGTGCAGTGAGACAATTTGACCAAGAGATGGCGGCAGGATCCTTTTTTAAAAAAAAAAAACAAAAAATAAAACAATGCTGTTCTCAATAGTGGTTCTCAAATGTTTACAGTTGGTCAATTCAAAACAACCTAAAACTCCATTGTACTTTATATTAACGCATTTGTTTTATAGTTTATGTACGCTATTGTTCGATATTTAATCTTTACATTATGCATGGTGGTGCAGTGGTTAGCACTGTTGCCTCACACCTCTGGGACCTGGGTTTGAGTCTCCGCCTGGGCTTCCTGT
>JABFDZ020000097.1:15638731-15659424 GCA_019775955.2 Pollimyrus isidori
CGATGCCGATACATTAAAAAATGCCAAATATCGGCCCGATATATCGGCCGGCCGATACATCGGTCGACCTCTAGTACAGACCTGTAACTGTACTGTTTTATTAGGAAAAATTGCAGAGAAATTTGGTAGTACACAGAAGTTGTGTTAGACTTTCTCATTGCCTGTCATTTTCATGGACTGGGTCTTAAAAATTCTGCAGTAATCTCTTATTACCCACTATTTTAAATTTTAAGATGCAGTTAATAGCATTTCATTTTAATTCAGCGGTTTTTATTTTTAAATAATTAATATATAGAACAAGCTTGGAGATTATACATTTGTAAGGGATGGAGAGAAGATGAACAGAGACACTGAACGTGGTCACTTTTCATGTCACCACACAGCAGATGAACGTTTTTGGAGTTTTCTTTAAAAAGTGAAAGTTAGGCAACAAGGTCATGCACGTTACAAGAGTAGACAATAGCTTGGGTGTGACGAACCTGATCCTTGGTGGGCTGGTATGGGTTTTTGGGATGGCTGCTCAGTCAGCCTGCTGAGATTATAATAACCTTGGTGCCCTGAATGGGCATATGTATGCAAAGTATGTATGGTACAAAGACCGATTGACCTGTTGACAACCACTGCACTGCAGTGGTTAATTTACATATAATTTACAGGAAAAACTACTGTGGTACCTTGGTTCTCAAACTCACTAAAACTCGAATTTCTTGAAAGTCGAACAAACCAGTTTAACCTAGAACTCGATCTGAATATCAGAAGTCGAACCGTGAATGCTGACCTAATATAAATTGTATGCGCCAGGAAATGAGTCATACTACAATGCAATTGTTACTTGAATGCAGACTGGATGATTAACCAAACAGTGCAACGTTACAGTAACTAACAATAAAGAAACCACTAACTTACGTGTACTATTAGTGCATTTATGTAATTTATTTAAAGTTTATTTTACCACGTAAATTAACTGAAAACCAGTTTTCACTGCTTTACGTGATTTTCACGAGAAATGGCAGATTACGCATCAGAACTGCCTGGGATACAAACGTCATGTGTGTAACTAAACTCTTCAGCCAATAAGGGCAAAGGTGTGTCGTCACAGAGGCAGTTCCAGGTTTGTGCAGCCGGGTGAGAGGTTGCAATGCATCTAACAGTAATGCATTGCATCAGGATCAGAATGCGTTGCTTTAAGCCAGCGCTGTAAGCAGGTGAAACACACTCAGTGACCGGACTGGGGAAACACACTGAAATGTGGAATTAATATGGAGGACTAATGACAACAACCAAAAACAACTGATCACATTGGGATCCCACACGAAGCTAACGAGGGGGTTGTGGCACACAGAAGGAGCAGACAATCGGGGCAGGACAGGGGTAATGTTGGGATAAGACCTTTATCTTTTTGGAAGCCATTAAGAAAAAAAATGCTCTTGTTGTATCCTGTTCATTTTGCGTTTTAAATGCTATATAAAAAACATATTTAGATGTTCATTTGTGGGGCCGGGAACCAATTAATTGGTTTTTCATTATTTCTAATAGGAAAAATTCGATCAGAACTCAAACTTTTCAGGATTCGATCTGGAGTCCGGAACGGATTAAGTTTGAGAACCGAGGTACCACTGTATTAGTAAGATAAATATGCAACCGTGAGGATTAGAAGAGAGAGATGTGCAAAGCAGTACAAGTAGGCAGTACAGTTCCAGGAGCATAGGGTGTGGGAGTGCAGATGTTGTTTATGTATGTCACAGTACAGTGTAATTGACAACTTGACTCCTGGAGGTAGCATTTATTAAGCCTTAGCAATAGTCATGATCCTGGGTGGGGTACAGCTCAAGGTAGTAGATTGGAGATGAACCATGTGTAGTCACATGCAGTAAATTTCGTGCCATTAAGTGGTCTGTACTAAGAAGAGGAAGCGTGCAGTTAATGTTTGATTGACCTATTAAGGCGTTTACAGTGGTTAGGGACAGTTGTGAGTTCTTCGGAACTCTTTTTATTTTGAGAGTTTGTCATTTTCTGAATTTGAGTAATAGTACAAGAGAATCTGATTAAACCGAATCACACTGAATGGGATTACAATCAGCTGTGAGTGTATGTAAATTGCAAAACAAAAAACACCTCCTCTTCAGTCTATTCTTAACGACTTTGGTTTGTGGATCATGCTTCAATCAAAAAAGAATTTCCGATGATTTTATAAAGAGCAGCTGATGCTCGCAAGGGTGAAAAGCTTTACGAAAGTTAATTTTACTGACAATGGAGAAGGGAGGAAATTCAACACCACTATTACTCTTCCCAGGAGTGGTCTTCCAAAAAATTACTGGCAGTGTTTAGAGTCCACCAAGAAAAACACTGGACAAGAGTGATATGCGTGGGAGGAACCAAGGAGGAACTTGACTCAATCCAAAAAGAACATTGCTGCTTGTTTCAAACTTACCACCAAACCACTTGGATGACCCAGAAGACTATTGGAAGAATGTTCTTTGGGCAGATGAGATGAAAGTGGGTAGTGGATATTTTTCATATAAGAGTATGTTCCTGTTTGGCAAAAAAAAACACTGCATTCCAAGAAAAAGCACATCACCCGTGAAGCATGGGTATGTCTTCAATGAACACCTGGATACAATGTTCATTGCTTTTATATATAACCCAGAATGGCAGTTACTGTATAGCTGAGGGAGACCAGGGTTCACTAAGGGCTACAGAATATTCCTCGTATCAAGATGCACCATAAGGCACCACCCGTAGAGACTCAAAGGGATGTTGGATTTGGGCTTGATGCCATATTAGTGGTTTTGTTTGGGTTAGGCAAGATCTTAACAAAAAAAAAAAATCATCACTTTCACTTAACTTCAGCAGGTCCTCAGTTAGGCCTATCAGTTGAAGTAAACCCTTTTTTTTCCAGTGGTGGAAAGTTCAGCTGCAGAAAGTACGAATCCAGACCAACATTTCATTTCAGCCAGCAAATCGAGGACTCTTGAGACTGTGACTCTGACTTTTTTTTTTTTTTTACTCAACTTGTTTCTTGAAACAAACCCTTGGTCAGCATTTGTACTTTCTGAACCTACACTTCCCACCTCTGCTTTTTTCTTTCTAAATGATCTTTTAAAAAACCTTAACACTTTATATTTACTGCACCCTCATAATGCATAAAATATATTAAACATTCATGAGCAGCATGTATACCTTAGCATCTTAACATACCTTTACAGCTTTACTATTCATTAATACAAACACTATGATTATACTAGACAACTAGATACTGTAACTATACTGTCTCTTATTATCATATACTGTTTGTTATTAATGCACGTCACAGCTGTTAATGTATGTGAGGATGTTCGGGTATTCTCGCATACTGCTTTTGAATGTTCTGTGAATGCATTATGAAAGCGCGATTAATGTAATTATGTAGTAAAACGTTAGCAAAAAAGTTTTTTGTAAACTCATTACTCACTACTCCTTTTAGGGGGTGCAGGTACTTTTTTAAACCCCAGCAAACCCAGCTCTCTTGTGATGGAGGGTGTTTTACATTTATTCGTATTCCTGGATGGGGAATTACATGTGGTTTTGGGAGTGGTCCGCCAGCACTGCGACCACGTGTCTTTATCGGATTCTCTGTGCATTCATGCATGTTTTAACAGTAAATGCCATTCAAGTGAAGCAGAGTGTTGGATAAAAAGGAAATAAGTAAACAAATAGGAGGGAAGTGATACTTCTATCATTTATTTATTAATGGAAGGGGCATAACGGTATCTCACGTGGAAAAAGCAGTGGTCTTTGTTAATATTGTTTTGGTTCTTTTTGGTTACTCGCTAACTGGTTACACCACCATTAATCATCACTATCAAACCCCTCCTGTACCTAGTGGTCCTCCTGTACATGAAACTCTGGAGGAATTTTTGGCTCCCCACCCACCATGAAGAGCTCCTTCTGTACTCTAAATATTTCAGATTAAGGCCGGGTGTCATCGCATCGAAATCACATTGGACTGCCGTATCACTAATCTGTTTAACAAATTGTCTTCTATATACTGTAGTACCCAAAATCTGCTGTCAACCCAAATGTTTCACTCGTCATCGGAAGCCATGGTGATTATAGAGGATCCGCAATATAATATTGATCTGATATCACCCAGCCCTATTTCAGAGTAGTTGTATTTCAAATCGTTCCGCCTAACCCCACTTCTGCTTAATTGGCCTTATGATAGCTGTGTGCTGTTAATGTACTGACCCGTTTGTATGTCGGCTAAATAAATAAATGTAATTGTGTCAGTTCAACCTAAGCATGGATCTTATGAAATCTTTTTGCAGAGCTCTTGGTTAAGTTGATTGTGGCTAAAGTGAAACATGGCACCAGAAAACCATGACCCTGCTACTCATGATTGTTTGTATGACATTCATGTGCTATGGGGCCCAAATCTCCAAAAAATCCAGTTTGGAATTATCTGTCCATAGAACATTTTCTCCAGAATCCTTGAGGATCATGGTACAATTATTCATAATAAGTGATGATTCTCCACTTGTGACTTTGTGTCCTTGTATCCTATTTTGGTCCAGTGTCTTTTTTTATGGTAGAGTCATAAATCCTGTCCTCACTTAGGTGATAGAAGACCTGGGGCCTGTACTACGAAGCAGGGTTACTGGCTTATTGGGGTAACTTGTCAGATTTAAGGTAGTCTATGTAAAATGTAGGTGAAAGAATATGAAGCCCATTTAAACTGTGGTACCTTAAATCCGACAACCCTGATAAGCAAGTAACCCCGCCTCGTAGTACAGGCCACTGGTTCTTTTTGACCTTCTGGAACATTTTTTGCTTCTACCTTGGAGAGACTTTGGTAGGACAGGCGCTTATAGAAAGACTCACTTCTAACTCCGACTGCTTCATTTGGACAGCATGGCTGAGTCTGTGGTTCACCGAAGCTCCATTTGTGTATGACACTGTACAGGGCTCTCCATATTGACAATGCATTATGGCATTTTTCCAGCGTTCTTCAGGAATTTTTTTTAATATATAATGATCTGGCAGTATTACCTGCTGGTGGGTGGCGAAATAGCTATACATCGTTCATAGCCAGGTTCTTTGAGATGCCCATGTTTTATCTAAAAGTGAATAACATTGTGTTATTTGCCTTTTGTCTGGTCTATTATGCTGGCAGATCGAATGAAATTAAATCTGGTACAATACATTTTCATAAACATGCTGTTACGAAGTATTGTAGAGATTTTCCAGAAGAATCAATGTACCATCAGTGCTACAATGAAGATGCACCCTGACTGCTAAAGAATGTTCTCCTAAGAATGTTTAACACAGCTCCCAGTTTCGCCAGTAAAATTGGTTACCTTTTTCTCTTGTTGAGGTAAATAGTTCACAGAAACCGTATTGGAATTACAAAGACCGCTGCACCACAGAAGTCATTCTAAAGCATTATCTTGCATTAATGTAATCCACTGCTAGGATATTTAACCTCTGACTAAAACCAATTGTTTTCAAGCCTTTTTTTTAATTATTGTCTTTTGGCTAAACCACACTGATTCCTCTAAAGCCGTCTCTGGGGACTCATAGACAGTCCACATTTAACTGGGAGCTTGGAGGGTGCAAAAATGTGGACTGGCTATGTGTTCCTGAGAACTAGATTGGGAAGCACTGCACTAAAGGAAGGGTTATGGATGCCCTTGAATGCTACAGGTGAATTTATTTCTTGAATGCCTGCCGCTGATGTTTTCCTGCTGTCATCTCCTATATATTCTGTGGAGGAAATTCTGCCTGAATAAATGTGTTCCACATAAATCAGAGTACTCGCCTCCAGTTGTTCGGTTAGAACACTGTCCTCGTGGTCAGAAGGTCGCCATTTCAAATCCCTGGAACAGCAGAGTCATTTCCATGTTAGGCCCTGAAGGAAGGGCCCTAACCTGTAATTGTTCCAGGATTTGACCTGGCTTTTGCAACAAAAGGTACAGCTCTGGGGGGGGAAAAATTAAGAGACCACTTTGTATTTAAAAAATTCTGCATTCATAAATCCTGGTTTAATCCTGGTTCTGCTGGCACAAGGCTACAGTGTGCGGCAGGCTGCTTCCAGGCTCAAAGTTTCTAAGAGAGCAGTACACAAGAATAAGGTGAAGTACGAGACACTGGGAATAACCATAAACCTGCCAATGCAGAAGTTACTTTCTAATGCCAGAGATGACTGTCAAGTTATCTGGCAGTGCTTCACGAATCTGAGGATTAATTGAAGTGAACTTCAAAAAGAAAGGGAAACATTAAGTTAAGGTATGAAGTACACTGCTAGGACAATTCATATCAGGCTGCTAGAAGCAGGATTGGAGATCCATAAAGAAACTGGTTAACAGACAGGAAGCAGTGAGTACCACAGTAATTACAGGCACAATGTCACAGTGGGCCTGCGTTGATAGTGGGGTACCGCAGGGTTCAATTTTAGGACCCCTATTGTTCCTAATTTACATTAATGATATTGACACCAATACATACTGTGAACTGGTTAAATTTTCAGATGACACCAAGGTGGGTGGTGTAGCAGATACTGATCTAGCAGCAGAGAGGCTACAACAGGATCTGGATTTAATTAGTGACTGGGTGGTACCTGGTAGATTAACTTTAACATAGATAAATATAAGATAATCCATGCAGGGAGCAGATTAGTATATAAAGTACAGAAATAAAGAGCTGATTATGAGAAGGACCTCGGTGTGTGTGTGTTGATGCTTCCATCTCCCGCTGTCACCAGTGTGAGGAAGCAATAAAAAGGTCGATAGGATGTTGGGTTACATCTCTAGGTGTGTGTAGTTTAAATCAAAGGAGGTGATGCTACGATTATACAATTCCTAGGTAAGACCCCACCTAGAATATTGTGTGCAGATTTGGTCACTATACCTTAAGAAGGACATTGCTGCCTTGGAAAGGGTGCAATGTAGGGCTCTGAGAGTGATTCCTGTTCTTAGAGGAATGTCTCATGATGAGTGGTTAGCTGAGCTGAATGTTCATGCTCGCACAGGAGACTAAGGCAGGACACGATCCAGGTATATAGGATTATAACTGGTCTGGATGCTGTTCAGCCAAATGTATTCAATATTATTTTAAATACTAGAACTCGGGGCCATAAGTGGAAATTAGCGGGAGAACAATTTTTAAATGAATTTGAGGAAGCGCTTCATTACACAGCGTGTAGTTACAGTATGGAAGTCTTCCTATTAGTGTAGTGCAAGCTAAAACCTTTTGTTCCGTTAAATCAGAGCCAGATAAGATTGTAAAAACTCTGCGCTATTAGTTAGGCTCTCTGTTCGACCTTGATGGGCCTAATGGCCTCATCTCGTTTGTAAATTTCTCATGTTCTTATTTTGCTGTGGTCTCTTATCTTTTTACAAAGCTGTATGTAACTTCAAATAAAAGTGTCTCCTAAATTTAAAAATGGAAAAAGTCATGCACTACTGCACTGAAATGAAAACAGTTAAGCGAAACATAACAATAATTTAAACTAAAAATGACTCCTGGCGTAAAATAAAAGAAGCTCTTTTCTTTTGGGTCACAATCAGAATCAGGAAACCTTTATTTTCCGGGAGGAAATCGTTTGTGATTGCAGACTACACAGTACACAACTGCAGAAAAATCTAAATTAGACAATACACAGTACCACATATACAACAATTTCTATATAAAATACATAAGTATAATATATATGTGCACAATACTGCATAAGTAATATGAACAGACAGGATATGTTGAGCTTGTGCCCTGAGTGATTCCCTGGTTGTAGAGTCTGCTAGCCATCTGAAGGAATGATTTCCTAAAGTGTAAAATTTTATTTTTTACTTTTGTTTATATCCAGTCTTCGCCTGAATCTGCTCTTCTGTCCAACCACAACAGTGAAGCGGCTGAGGGAGGTAATTTGCTGAAGTCTGTCTGTCAGTGTCGATAGTATCCACCTTCTCCCCTATCAGCAGCCCAGCCTTCCTGATCACCTTATTCAGTCTGTTGGTCTCCGCCACCTGCATTTTGCTTCCCCAGCATGCAACAGCATAGGAGGTGGCCCTAGCGGACAGACTCACACTGCACCCGCAGCATGGTGTTACAGATTCTAAAGGAATAGTCTCCACAGGAAAGGCAGCGTACTCTGGCCCTTCTCGTACAGGGCGGTGCAGTTCTTAGACCAGTCCAGATTATCGTAATCCCCTAATGTGCTATAAGAAGTGTGTAACACTTTAACTTGTCAAAGATGTCAAAACAAGGTTGCCAACCATGGTCAGCTGGCTGGGGTGAGATCTCCAGTTCCAGACCAATCAGCGCACGCATTTACATGTGTGTAAGAGTTTTATTACCTTGTGAATAGTCCATAGGGTTTGCCAAGTGCCTCTTTTGCTTTTGATGCAGCTAATTTTGGGTTTATAACGGAGTAATGTAAGTTTGCTGTAAGATTACTTGCGTGAGCGTGAGAATCTGAAAGCGTGAGCGTCACGACAGATACTTGAGAGTTGGTAGCCCTGTGATTTGAGCCGGCTGCAGTATGTTCTTCCTTTGTCCAGCCGAGAGCGAGGCCACGGAAGCTGTGTCTCGGCCATGCCCCCTGATTGTGGCCCTGTGGATCACGCGGGAAGGTGCCCTAGCAGAGGGCATCTTAAGCTCCTTCTGCACTCCAGCAGTGACTTATTGATCCAATTACTTTAGCGAGGCCTCAGTATATCCCGCTGCGGCAGATTAAACGGCACACCGTCTGTGCCCAGTCAGCACCAAGGGCTTCTAAACCGTCTTTTATATATATTTATATTTTGGACAGGTGAATACTGCTGATGATAAAATATGTTGGCACTTTTCAGATAATCTGTCAAGCAAATGTTCAAATTAAAATGAATATTCTGCAACATTTTTTTAAACATTATTAGGCCCAGTAAAAATATCTATTAGTTTATCATCCTTTCAATGAGAAACAAGTGATGAGGGAGGGCGATTTTATTTTATTTTTTTAATTTTTATTCCTTAAAAAAAAGAAGTTTTCGACATCAATAGTAAAAAAAAGTGAACAGCAACAGATGTATGACATATGAGCTAACCTGCAAAATTAATGTGAAAAGAAAATATTTTTAAAAATGTGCAATTTACACAGGAAAATATCCTTTCAAAAATATTTAAAAAAAACGTTGCGGGCTAAATTCGCCACGCGGACGGGGATGATAAACTAATATATTTTTTTTTACTGGGCCTTATTTACTCCAAGCAGTAAACGGAATGTATTTGGTTTGCAGAGGTAAGGAGAGTCAGAGTAGGGACTGCTGTATAACGCATTGTGTAATTTTTTTGTGTGTCATACAGTGAAATCCTGTTATAACGGACATGGCAAAACGGTCTGTTATATCCAACGTCTGTTACATCCAGAGTTGCTGCATGCCCAGAACATACCACTACTCACCATACTCATACCACACCCCAGCAGACACACTTGTGGTATAGATTATTACAGTATATTGTACATGTAGTAATCCGGCTTTACATGACCAGATGCGTGAATATGCTTTGTACCTACGAGACTTAATTCTTATTGTGTTCTAACATCCCTGAGTCCTCCTGAGTGAGTACTGTTGTTATAAGAATTAACTGCACTTGGGACTGAAATATTGACATTATGTCTACTCAAGGTGAGGTGATATGTGTGGGTTTGTATTTAGCATTTTGTAACGCTGGTTTTGCATTGGGCGAACGTGGGGAATATGGGGATAAAACAAAAACTCCATGCATTCAGATGTGATTCAAACATGACCAGCTGCTTCATAATCTATATTAGTGTTTCCCAATCCAGTCCTCAGGCACCGACAGTTGGTCCATGTTTTTGCTCCATCTATGCTCCCTGCCAGACAGTCCACATTTTTGCTCCCTCCCTAAATAGAGTTGGAAGGGAGCACAAACATGAACTGCCTATGGGTCCACGAGGACCACATTGGGAAACACTGATCTACATTATTAACATTTATGATATGTAGATACTCCATGGTGCATAGCGTCTTTTCGGCACCAGGGGTGTGCGGGAGGTGGCATTAAGGGCCACTCTGAGTTCCAGACATCTCCACTCTATTTCTGTTGGTCCACTGAAATGCAGCCATCCAGCAAACTGATGCCACATTGCCAGAAGGCCTGGGGGGAACTGGGCTGCTGTTCTCAGGCAGAGACCTGCGCTGTAACCATGTTATGATGGCAGCAGCCTTTATCACATTAAAAGCTGGAGCTTGAGAGCTTGAAGGGGGGGGTGCGTTTCAGTAAAGCACTTCAAAAATCACAGTATTCAGTGCTATGGTGAATCTGCGCCTATGTTACCGTGCTTTACGCTGAATACAGACTTCTGCACTTTATTTATACTTTGAATATAAGCAGGACTCAGATATGAGTGTTTACTTCCAATCCAGTTAGGTTTTTTGCTTTCTTATTGTATGCGCCCTGTTTAGTATCAGAAAAAGATCTGTACGCAACATGAAATATTCTTGTGTGGAGTGTTATTCATCGAAGCATAAAAGTCTAGGTTACAGTGAATGGGCGCTATGGTACAAATCATGCCTTCCATCCATTAGACTGAACATGATTTCATTGCTGACCTCCTGCAGTGTCTCTTCATGTTGCGGCTTCCATTTTAAGACCTTGGATATTACTAAACATTAAGTAATGTGCTGCTGGTAAAGATCCAAAACCCTATGCTCTTACAGCCTTGTGCATTCTGGTTCCTTTTACCTTGTAACATAGTTTGCTTCTGTTTTCTTGCTTGCATAATATTACAATATGGTGACACCTTGTCTGTCTTTTCTCTGCATAATCCAATTGGGAGAAATCTTAAGAGTCTAGTTATAGTTTTTCTGGAAAAAAACACTGCTTACTCACATGTCTGATAATAAACTAGATTTGTTTTTCCTGTGGCTGGCTGCCTTCAGAGAACATCCCAGCGTGGCGGCAACCTGGTGTTACACTGGAACAACTTTTCAGAAAACGGATCACGCTGGCGTTCTTCCCACATGTTTATGTGCGCCACAGAAACACTTTCAGCCAGGCCAGCTCCACTTGATAGACAGGAAGCAGGCCCTTGGCGCCATTGTCGTAACCTCAGATGTTTCTATTTAAGTATTCACCCCTTTTTGTTCTCTGTCTCTGGCATGGGGTCCTGAGCTGCCCCGTGCCCCCTATCTGTGACGGGTGAATGCCTCAGTGGACATTATTAGCAGTGGAGTAGAGCTTGGTCTTCTACTGGGAACATTTTTGGTCTACTTAGTTTGATGCTTAGGGCATCTATATCTGTAGTAGACCAGCTTAATAAAAACCCAAATTATTGTTGTCTGGCAGTATGCTTTTGTTATAATAATGTGCAGATATTGATACCAGGTGCACAGATGCTAATGTTGCATTTCTGTACCAAAACTATTTCACTACCTTACAAATTACTGTTACCATGCATACAGTGAGGGAAGATGTTTATTTTGGAGTGGATTTGTTTATGCTTTGCTGATTTTCGTAAATATAAGATGAAAGGCATGACAACTCTTATAACTGTGGTGTGGATATAGCACATCGTAAAAAAATGTGATAAATGCTATAAAGATGTATAATATTTTTCTGTTCACTAAACCAATAGTTGTTGCTGACCATGTGCATCCCTTTATGGCCACAATTTGCCCATGTTCTAATGGCTACTTCCAGCATGATAATGCAGCGTATCCGGTTTCATGAACATGACCGTGAGTTCAGTGTTCATTGGCGTTTGTGGTCTCAGGGTCAGAATCCAACAGAACACCTTTGAGATGTAATAGAACCGGAGATCCACGGCATGAATGTGCAGCCAATAAATCTCAAGCATGGATCAGAATCTCCAAGTAATGTTTCCAAAACCTTGAATCCAAAAAAGTTTGAGGCCCAAGACTTGACAGCAAGGGCAGCCCCTATCTGGAATTATACTCTTCCTAATAAAGTGCTCAGTGTATTTGCATTTATGTTTAATATAATTTACAATACACTGGAAACCACTTGTCGTAATCACATCTTTCTGGGTGAAATTGATCATTATAAGCAGATGAGTTTTTGTCTTCATGTCTCAGGCAGATTACTGTCTAATTGACATTTGTATATTTATTTAATCAAAATATTGTAATGATGATTTCTAAATACAGTACAGTTGTTTCAAACACTTTTTAAATTACAGTACCGGACAAATTAAATTACTGAACTATGTACAATTCAAATATGCTATAATACAGTACAGTATTATACATAATATTCAATAAAAAATATTGTTACAGCACATTTTAACATTGATACATTGTCTCAAAGCGCTTATTTTAGTTTTGCTGATGCATCTCAGAGGCTAGTTTTTGGCGGTTTATCATAAGCTTTTATGAGTCAGTATTTGTCATTGAGGGAAAAATACTTTTTCCTGTCATGTTTTCTGTGCATGCCGCATTAGCCTCAGGCAGCTAGGGTTACCCCAAGGCAAAGTAGGCTTATGAAATTAAAGTTTAAAAAAAAAAAAATACTGCAGTTTTAATCTCCATGTGTTGTCATCATGTCATGTTTAAAAAGACCCAAAATGAACACTATAAGTGGGCTATTTGATTACTATAAGCGAAATATTTAAACAGTATTTGTACAGGATGATTCTGGCCCAAGTGTTTTTGATCACTATGATCATTATCACTATGGTGTCCATTGTATTTAGATAAAATGTAACTAAGATTCCCAGGTCAGCTGAGATATATAATCTGTCCAGCATATCCTGGGTCTGCCATGGGGTCTCCTTCTGATTGGACATGCCCCAATCATCTCCCCAAGGAGGCATCCAGGAGACATTCTAGATAGATGTCTGAACCACCTCAGCTGGTTTCTTTCGACACAAAGGAGCAGCAGCTGTACTTTGAGACCCTCTCGAAGTGTTTGAGCTCCTCACCCTGTCTCTAAGGCTGAGCCCAGACACCTTGTGGAGGAAACTCATTTATGTTGCTTATATCTGTGATTTCATTCTTTCGGTCACTACTCAAAGCTTGTGACCAGGTGTGGGTAGAAATGCAGATTGACCGGTAATTGATAGCTTTTCCTTCCAGCTCAGCTCTTGCTTTACCACAACAGAACAGTACAGCATCAACACAGCACCAATCCACCTGTCAGTCTCCCCTCTCTCATGAACAAGACCCCAAGAGTCAAGACTTAACCTCCTTCAGTTGAGGCAGTGACTCATCCCCACCTGGATGGCAAATCCACCCTATCCTGGTTAAGAACTAAGACCTCAGACATGATTTTAATTAATAAAAATATTTATCAACAGTGTAACAGGTTAAAGACCTATCTATCGATGTGTCTGTGTGTTTTTGTCTGTGTCTGTGCATTTCTGTCTGTGTCTGTGCATATATGTGTGTGTGTGTGTGTGTGTGTGTGTGTCTGATCTACGTTTCACGTCTTATGGCAAGGTAACTGGTCCATGCAGCAGGATGAGCATTCAGCCATGCTCTGTGATAGACCACTTTTTCCTGAGTCGTATGTGGCCTCTATTAGGGGATATTTATTAATAATGTGTTAATTATGAAATAGCCGAAATGTAATATACTATAGAGATGAAAATTTTACTCTTTCAGTAGTATTTCTTGTCACTTGGAGTTTTAGGTGCTGTTCATGTCAACAATCATTGTTCACATACGTTATTTTGCTACATATGTTACATAGGTACATATATTGTATATTGCTTAAATCTGTAAGTGAATGGAATACAAATATGCATTGAAGATAAACATTTCTAAAACACCAAGGTCAGGCAGCTTAATGATTTTATCCTAGCCTTACAGGGCTTTTATAAGAATATTGTTGATAAATTACCTTTTCCAGAAATATAACATTGAACACTTGAAAACATAGTAAGTTAATCAGCATCATAAACTACTGATATTTCACAAAATTGTCATTTTAGTCAACTGGTTGCACTATTTCTGACACTTCAATTTAAAATCTAATTTCATAGGCAATATCATGGACATGGCCTTGGTGTCAATGTTTTAATCATAATTTTTAACGTAAGTACTAAGTTTTTCAATTATGATGAACTGTAAATGTTTTCCTGGGGTCATACTACTTGGCATGTAAGCCTAAGCATACCTGACCATTCCCTAAAAATGTATAGGATTTTATGAGTTCCTAAACTTGGCATGCAACAGCTAGGGTCGTCCTTCACTCTGTCATTTCCTGTCACATGGATTTCTTGTACAATGTGACAAAATGGCTCCTTGAATGGCGGTTACCTCACCCTGACACTTCAGGAAGTTGACGTAAACACGTTTGCCTAAATTAGGGGTGGCCAGTCTTATCCGCAAAGGGCCGGCGTGTATACAAGTTTTCGCTAAAGCCTGCGGCACAATCTTGGCTGACTGGGAGAGAAATGGAGAAAACGATACCAGGGTGAATGATGATTAGCAGGGAGGATAAGTGTGAAAGGAAATGAAAACAAGCGTGTGGCTTCTACTAGGCTGGGATGCTGGGGAAAAAGCGACAGAGTGTGCCTGCGTCATGTTGCTAGCGACACGTTGAAAACTCCTCGGTGTGTGTTTCTAAATTTACTGCAAAACCACCGATGCAAAATGGCCCTGGTCCTTGTCATGCCGTTGGAAAACAGCTTTGTTGATCACCGGTCATTATGACAGTTACCTTGTTTCTACAGACTGTACAGATCAGTACTGTAAATTAGACATGTCAGAATTCGCTTAACTGAAGTTTGAGCACATTTCAAACTTTTGCCTCCTAATGTCAGCTTTGTTCTCTGCCTTCATTGATTACAGTCAATAGATCTAATATAACCCTCCTGAAACAGGCTTTTCATGGTAAAAACACAGCCTTTCCAGAATAGATGTTGGCAGCCTCTATGGCGAATTTTAAAATGTGGTGTACTTTCACTTTTAACATTACTGTCCATGGAACTGCAGACTTGCAAAGATTATTTTTTTAGTTTATACCAGTACTGCCCCAGTGTAACCAGGCCTTTCACAGAGATATTTAAATGGATGCTTATTAATAAACAAATTAACATTGTTTGATGTGTCGTTGGCTTATGAGACATCATAGCCATGCTGCTCTTTTCACTAGAAATGATTTTCTCAGTGGACCAGTGCTTTCAAGCTAAATTAAGTAAAGTGAAGCAATGTGATTTTTTTTTTAAAACTTCCACTTCCCCCAAATGGCATTGAGTTTAGGCTTAAAAGCTTTTCAATGGAGGACACCGTATGTCAGGCAGATTAGAGCTTTTTAGTGGTGCACTGATTCACCCTTTCTTGGTGTCAGGTCACTTTATCTGTCCTTTTGAGTTTTAGATAAAATGTGGGCTATTCTGGGTCTCGACAGGGATTCTGTCTTTGTAGTTGCATGTACATTTTTTCCCAAACTAAAATCTTTCTGGCCCTTATTCCCATCATGATTCATTAATTCATTCACACATTTATTTGTTTGTTTGTTTGATTATTTATTTGTTTGTTTGTTTATCCCCATGTCCAGTTTTTAGCCTCATTAAACGCCCCTTTTTTTGTTCTCTGCCGGTGTAAGTGTAGCACAGCAGCCTGCATGGCACAGGTGCTTCACTACGGCCTGTGGTGTGCTCAGGGAGATGCTAGAGAAGAGCCCTGAAACCTCTCATGCCCCCCCCCTCCCTTTCTTCCTTCCTTTTGTGCCCTCTACCCCACTGCGTGGCTTTCAGTTTCTATTTCATGCCCTTTTTTCCTTCTAGCACGTGCCACGTGTAAATGGAGACGTGTAGATGGATGCACACGCTCACACGGGCACAGACGTGCCTACACGTGTACACATTTATGCATGCAGCAGAGGTTAGGCCGACTGGCTATTTAATAACAGCTGAACGATACATCAGAACTCTTGCACTTCACCCTTTTGCAAGGCACGTTTAACATAAACACATATTTAATATATACAATTTATCACCTTAAACTTTAAAGCAGAGCTCTTTCGGATGTTTCATGAGAGAGCTCATTAAGAATAACAGGGCTTGAACCCTGCCTCTGCTCTGTATGTGTGTGCAGTTTTTATGTTCTGCACATTTCTTGCAGTTACTCAACTTTCATGTTGCCTTCTAAAGCCATGCAGTTAGGCTAATCAGTGTCTCAGAATTTCCCATAGTTTGTGGGCCCTACAGTGGAGTGCCATTCCGTCCAGAGTGAGTTCTGGAACAATTCGTAAAAATGTGTCAGTTACATGACCCTTGGTTTGTGATATACGTATGTGTATTTTCCTCTTTCAGTCAGTCACTGTTCTAAGTGGACCTGTCTTCCTCTGTGTCATATTTGGCACTGCCTTCTCCTGCCTCACATTTGTCGTGCTCAATATTTGCATCGGCCAACCAGATGGCCCCTGGAATAACAGGCACGTGTGCTGTTTGGGGGGGATCACTTTGACGGTGTGTGTGTGTGTCTCTCTCTCTCTCTCAGACTCTCACACTCTCATACGCTCTCACACACTCACGCACACACACACACACCAGCTCTGGGATGGTAGACTGTTGTTCTTGGGTCTGGAAAAAGGGAGACAGACAGACGACTGCAGTGAATTGGCCCTGCGGCCATTCCTCTCTCTGTTCTTTGTGCTCCTACTGTGTGATGCAACACTTCTAGGCATCACAAGTACTTCAGAATGACATTAATTTTAACCTTGTTCCCAGGCAACTAATTGTTATATTAGGGGAAAATTGGTTTAAAGCGCGTGACCGTCCTTAAAGGCACACACTACTTTTAAGAAACAAAAACCTTTTGTTCTTCTAGCAATAATGCAAATTATTATTGATATCGATTAAGATTAGTCAGTGTTACAACTAATTGTTTAGGGACTATCAACTGTAAAATTATGAAGATGAGACTTGGTGGTGTCTTTAAAATAGTCAATTCTAAATAAGAAACATTATGACATTTAAAAACAATTGAAAAACAAATTAATTCACTCATTTCTTCCTTCATTCTCCTCACCCACTTATCATGTGAGAAATAAAAATCATATTAGTTCTTCAATGACACTGCTATCTTCTGGGGTGCTCTAGTTTAGAAATATGGCACCAAGCTGAGTCAGAAGTGTGCTGGAAAAAGTTATCCTGGATGCACGAGAGTCTGGCTGGCTGCCAGAGACTCTTAGGTTCTTTCTGTATTACTGTAGTTCGGATCCTGTGGCGTGTGGCGGTTCTACACTGAATTGCTCCCGGCGCCCCAAGGCAACCCCCCCTCCTCCAAAAAAAAAAAAAAAACATGACAAAACTTCACATTTTGTACACGCCACATGTTGTATTGTAGTAATACTACATGTCGTTCCGTAACAGACCAATATTTGCAATACATAAATAAATTCCTTCATGTTGTATACACTGCTGAAAAAACAATAAAACCCTGCCCAAAAATAATAGAAAATGTAATGGATTTAATGGTTATAATCGGAATTGTATTGGTAAGTATAGCAATGTCTGCTGGTATATGATGGATTCTACTGTATTGATGGGTGGGATGGTAAATCCTATTGGAAAAGTGCCCAAAACACACTACAATAAGGAATTTTGTAATGGTTTCGCTGGGAAAAGTAAATGGTTCATAATGGTATTTAATAGAAACCATTAGAATTTCTGTGATGGTTTGTATATTAGGCTTTTGTGATTTTTTTTTTAGCAAGGTAAGCATAGCAGGCATCGTAAGCAAGAAGGCTAACAAACCTAAGAGTTAGCGTTATACCACTAATATAATGACATGGATACCTTAATCATCCAGAGAGAACATTGTTGCATACCTTTCTTTTGCGTGGTCCTCATCTTTTCATTTTCCTAAATTTGGGGACCTGACAGCTTAGCCCTTGGCCTTTTTCTGTCCATGGCTGTGTTTACTTTGTAATCGACGATTCGACCATCAACAGATTTCCCATCACTGTCACTCACAACCAAAAGTCAAGACTAAACCAATTCAGCTGCATATCATAATCGATTTTTATTATCTATTTTTATTAAATGGTAAATGGACTACATTTATATAGTGCTTTTCTACTCTTCCGAGTACTCAAAGTGCTTTACAATTTATGCCTCACATTCACCCATCCACACACTGGTGGCAAAGGCTGCCATGCAAGGCGCCAACCTGTACACCGGGAGCAATTTGGGGTTCAGCGTCTTGCTCAAGGACACTTTGATGGGGTCAGGAGAAAGCAGGGCTTGAACCGGCAACCCTCCGGTTGCCGAACGATAGCACCACCATCTTCCCCACAGAATACTACACAGCCATAGCCCACATTTTACACAATTAAATAAATGAAAAAAGTGCAAATTACTTGTCTGTTTTTATAATATTTCGAATGAAATGTGCGTTATTTGTAAGAAAGTCAGGTGTAACTGATGACATTTAGCCTCCCGCCTTGTCCGCTTCATTTGGGAGGGGTGAACTGTACTCTGTGCCCCCCATCGCTCAGCAGCTAAGTAAACTGGAAATTTATTTGACGTTAACATCAACCTCAAAATATATTTCTCATGTAAAGAAATTTTGAGCAAGATGCCTTTTTACTAGGGATACAGTTACAGACAGCTTGGTCTTGAAGCCATTATCTGTTTTATTATTAAAGAGAAAATATTGACTCTTTTGGGAGGAGTAAGAAGCATTTAGCCCTGTTTGTAAACGACCCGCAAATCAGAACTCCATTCTGTCCTTTGGTATAACTGTATTCTGTGTAGTTATTCCTCATTTGAAGGCCTTCATGTCCTGAGTCTGTTGGAAAAATGGAGCATTTGCCCTGTTGTATGCTTGCAAATGAACAGGGGACTGCACAAGACAGGAAGCAATTAGTACCCTGTTTTCTTTCTTATACTGTAGGCTAAGCGTAACAAAGTAATAGCTGAAGGAAGCACTGCAGTATGTCAGTGTATCTGTCAAAGTATATAAATACAGAAGTATAGAAATGTCCATAAGACCAATGAGTGGCCAGGAGGAAGATCAGTGCCAAATATAACTGAATTTGTCTTTTAAGTATTTTAAATTTTGCATGGTGAAGCTTCTTTTCATAGTGGGTGTCCTAATTGGACTGTTATTTCTGATCCTGACACGTCGGCATATTTCAATGGAGAGAGGCCACAATGTCAGCAGTGTTCCTGCTCTCTTTGTAGTGCAGGCCTTCCAGCTTGACCTTTTTTCACAGCCAGCTCCCTTGTCTGGAACTCATGGCTGATTTATACTCATGTTGATTTTGAATGTGACCTTGCCCTTCTTTCCCCTACCGAAGAAGATCCCTCAATCATCTTCTTATTTATCTGTTTTCCTTGTATCCTCTTGTAATGAGTACTGATGCTACGGTCACATGCACAAGTCTGCCCTTCTTCCCTAAGCCCGGTTTGCAATCTGCTCGATTTTGTGCACCACGTGAAGCCGATCCATCTTCCAACCGTCAATCCTGGTAGGGGTCGCGAGGGGAGGGGTTTAACCCTAAACCTGGCACACAATGGGATGCCGGTCCATCATGGAATCTGACAATATTAAATCATTATTTTTTTAACGTGTTGTATGAAATTAAAGTTCTTGATAGGTCTTGATTGGTAATTTTTTTTTTTTTTTACTTTTCAATCACTTAGGTGTCATTGTGCACAGTCTTTGTTGTGGACACACACATGCTTTTTTCCCTCTTCCTGGTTATTCTGTTATGGTCACATTCTCTTAATGTGGGCCCTGCTCGTACCCCCCAGCTTCCACTTGGGTACCATGCTGCAGGTTGCAGTGATGGACGCTTGGTGTCCACTGTGCCAGAACATAGCAGTGCCATGGAAATACAGCATTGCTCCACAGAGTGGCAACAGTGTAGTCCTGCGGCACAGCATTCAAGTGCCGCTTTATTTCAATTGTTTCATTGTTTTAGTGTTCACAATGCTTTCTTTTAGCAGTTTATGGGCTATTTTGTTACCCAAGCATCCTCTTGTTACTCGATCCCTTTATGCTGTTATATTAAGCTATAATTAAGGCCTTTTGCATGTGCAATGCATTATAATGCATTCATAAAGTCTCTTTATAGCAATAACTATTTATAGAAAGGGATAACACATTATAGCCTTATTTATTTTCCATTTAGCTTATACTGACCATTATAATAAATTACAAGTGTATCCGTAGGGCTATAGAGAGTGTAAATGGACTTTATCTACTTTCAGTTAAATTTAGCTCAGGCTACCTTAAATCTGACAACTTGTACAGCTAAGCAAGAAATTCTGCTTTCTGAGACTGGCACTTGGTGTTATCGTTAGTCTGTCTTTAACATTGCCCAGGATTAATGGTTGCAATGATTAGGGAGGGTGACCAGATAATCCATGTCAGGGAGGACAGTCTGAGCCACTTTAGGTTTTACAAACTACTACTATGTTTCATTGATTGAAATGTGACACATTTATAATTATAGGAGACAGACCAATCAGCACACAGCCATAACTTGGTCCTTTTAATTGAAATGGTAGTTTACAAATCCTGCCCTATTTCAAAGTGTCCTCCCTGACATGGATTAAGTGGTCAACCTAGATCAGGGATGTGACCATATCACAGAAATCTGCAAATAAAATAATTGTTGGGCCAATGTACCAAAATGATGAAATACAACTCTGGCCGGGCCCGCGGGGGGGGGGGGGGGGGGGGGGGGGGGGGGGGGGGGGGGGGGGGGGGGGGGGGGGGGGGGGTGGGGGGGGGGGG
>JABFDZ020000097.1:15659524-15671792 GCA_019775955.2 Pollimyrus isidori
CAGCTTCCCCCCCATGTCCATCCTAATCTTATGTAAACTATGAAGCTTGAGTGCAAAGAGTGAAAACATTTGCTGTTGGTGCCTGGATAGCACCGTTAGAGACCACTGCACCGTGTTAGCGAGCATGAATGTTCATCAGGTGCCTGTGATGAGGCGAGCGGCTGGAATTCTCCTCAGGGAAGCATTGGTCTGTTTCTTTGCCCTAAACCGTGAGCTGGGTGAGGTTTCCAGCTGGAGTAGGTCTATGAAGTTCCATCATATTTGTTTCAGGTTCTTTCTCAATAAACGTCCCATTAAACATTTGCAAGTGATGTGTGTATCCTTCAGAATTCTCACGTGTTTGAGCTTGAATAAGGCTAAATGCAGCAAGTGAAACATTTTGAAGTCAGTCAGTGACCCTGTCGCTTTGTGGAGGTGACACTCTGTGGTGTAACATTCCACATATTACAAGATATGTTACAACCATTCTTTGTCCAACAGCTTTGCAAGATAAGCCAAAATTAAGCATGTTTTCAGTCCATATTAAGTATTAAAATGTTGTAATGTTTAGGATGACATTTTGCTCTATTTGCTCCAGTCAGGATGTTTGGTAAACATGAGCCATTGCCAATGGCAAATTTGAACAAATCCGCAACCTTTCCAGGCTGTTGGCATAATTCTGCTAAATTAGATAAGGTTCCTGAACTGTGTGTCCATTCTGAGGTAAAGCTACCTCACTCTATTCTTTATTATGCACGTGTAAGTGTGGATGTTGTGTGTGTTTTTTTAAAAGACCAGCTCTGCCCAGGACATAGGCATGCGGCCCAGCGGGTCTGGCCTCTGTGTGTGCGATTGGAAGCTCACCGGTTCTACAGAATCGTCCCAGCTCCAGACAGTGAAGGAGAGAAGCTGCAGCGGCAGCAGGACCTGATGGGAGTCTGGAGGTGTAGGTTAAGTGAATTAGCTTTCACTCAGCTGACACCAGCGGCGTATATTTATAGTATTTACAGCCTTTGGCCTAGGGCAGGTGTGATAATGCACATATGGCAGATGGGGCTTGGCCTCACCGCCTGCCCCAGAGGACAAGGATACTGAGCATGTCATGCACATTTGCCCTTTGACACTAAAGTCGCTGTTGTGTTTGCAAGTATGTTTACTTAGACATGCTGCTAACTTGAAAAGATAACATGTGCTTCTCATGATTTGAGATACTTTGACAATTTGGTTTTAATCACTAGTGCTTAAGAATGCTGGGGGTATACTTAAGGCTCACTGTACCATAGACACATGTTATGAATGACGCTGTTGTGCAGCCATCTTGGAGATACTCTTTGGGTTCGGTACTGTAGGTGCTGGCATTAATCTGGAATGAGCTGACAAGCCTCGCGCAGAGTTTTCATCATGTCACTAAATCTACTCTCAGTCAGCCGCGCAAGTATCTACAGCTGTTGGTTGTTGAGTTTGACTCACTGGAAGAGATGCTTTGCTAAGTCCTTTAATCTTGGTTTCCATTTGTTTTTCCTCCAAAGAAGATATAAGTGACAAAACCTTAGTGCTTCTAAGTGAAGATGGAAGTGGCTGGGTTATGTATTTGGCCGACTCATCCTCTATTTATAGAAGCGTGGAAGAAAAAAGGCACCCAGGTGGGGGGGGGGGGCATTAATCTAATGATCTAATGCCCTGTCACAAGCACCCGCATGCATATGACACTTTGGCTTCAGGAGAGCAGGGATAACAGAATAATGGGATGTGTTGTCATGTCACCTGTTCCAGAACCTACAATTTATCAAACAGATACAGTTCTATTATTGTAGATCAACACAATCAACACACCAGTCTGTATTTTAGTTTGTCATATGTATGTTAACACAGGGTCAGCACTAAAATGAAATGCACCAGACAAGAGGAGGAACAAGCAAGCAAGTCTTTCAGCATTGGAGAAGTTAAGAGGATAAGAAAAAGAAGTCAAATTAAAGGGTCATAAATAAGGGAATGTATGCGTCATAAGTAAGGGAAACTTGACATGAGTAAGTACCACTAATTACACATTAGAGAATGTGACGTGTGTAATCGTCAGTCAATTACCCATAATCCCAGTTAGTGATTACACAGTTAACATTGCAGACAGAGTAAACTGAGTTTTGTGATATATTGGTCTACATATATTATTATTAAGTGTAGATGCCATATTAACCTCTAAAAACTAGTCAAGTTCTGATCATTTCTACACTACCCATTAAAAAATGCTTCTTATAAGTGTTTGTCTAATGACAGTTGTGTACAGTAGGATGCAGTGCAGCTGCCCTTGTCTACACAGTAGAAATAACCTGTGTTTGTTTTACCATGCAAAGCTTGTGAACCGGTTCCAGTGTGCTGTCATGTAGGTGGTTCCAGTGTATTATGTACTATTACAAGGAAAGTGTTTTCATTTGGGCGCTAAGCATTCATTTGCATTTCCTTCTCTTTTGACTCACTGGAACTTTTTTTTTTGCCCGTAGGCTTGTTTTTTTTTTTCGCAGCTAATATTTTTATGTAGGACCACTGATTTTGTCAAATCTCAAACACTCTTCAGGTTCCAGGAGTTGTAAAGTGTGTAGTGATTGATTTTGATGTGGTTTCAGTATTTCACATTTTCAGCCTATCAGTTTAACCTTGTACACAAAGATCTCCCATCACACCACAAGCCTCTTACTGTAATTATGCTGATCCACAGATTTGCCGTGTTTTTCGCTTCCTTCTCTCAAGATGAGTTTTGCCTTGCTTTCCTTTCTTTGATGCTTGCCTTAGTTCCTGCTCAGTGAGGCAAACCAGCTGAAATGTGATGTAGTGCTAAATATAGCATTTGTGATGTTTGAAATTCAAATATGTATATCAGGGGCATCACATTTTGCCTCGAAAGCAAAGTATATTCATTAATGAATGTCATTCATTAGCTCCTTCATTTGAATAATTTTATCTGCGCATCATATATGAAATGGTTGCAGATCATGATGCTTTGGATTGAAGTCATGTCATGCTTATTTATAGAGCACTTTTGAAACAACAGGAGGTGAACCTAAAGTTCTGTATGAACCATACTTCAAATAACGCAACAAGACCGAACTACATAAAATAATTGACATGACAATAAATGGAACAAATGAATAAACAATAAAGGACAGTTTAAATATTAAATCTTTTTTTCCATAAAAAGACAAGAAAGTGGAAGAAAGAGAACCGTAAAGAAAAACATAAAATCAGGATGAGGGATGAACAAATAACTCTCAAACTGAGTTAAAAGCCAGAGAATAAAAGTATGTTTTAAGAGGAGATTTAATAACAGGCAGTGAGGGGGCCACCCTAACATCCAAACCAATCCACAGTTTAGCGGCCTAGACTTTTGAGCAGTCAGATAAACACATGAAATAAACACATGCACAGCTTTTTCGAAGTCATCAAATGATAAGAAGGGCTTGACATTGGATGAAAGTCTTAATTGGAAAAATCTTTACCACTCAGCTGATTTGATTATCCGTTTTTAAATTGTTCTCGATAATCAAGCCCAAATTCTTTGTGGAGGACTCAGTAAAAGGTTCCAAGGAACTTTGGTTAAGGTGGAGGGAATCACAGGTCCCACTAGGTCAAAAAATGTAGACCTTGGTTTTGCTCTCATTGAAGTAAAAAATTTTTAAGACCATCCAGTCGTTGATGTCCTCCAAGCAGTGCTATAATGGTTTTATAAGGTTATCTTTCCACTTTAAAGGCAAGTAGATTTGGGTGTCGTTTGCATAAGATTTCCATATTTTCTTATAAGGGATCCTAGGGGAGGAGTGTATACAGAAAAATGAGTAGACCCTGGGATAGACCCCCGGGGGAATTCACAGTGGAGGGCTGCTGAGGAAGACTGAAGTGCTGACAGGAAAACCTCTGTCAGGCAGACCTTAAGATTTAATCCACCCCAAGGCAGGAGATGAGTAAGTTGTGCTCTACTGTATCAAATGCTAAAGTGACATCTAAAAGAACAAGGAATCAGTACTGTAGTTAATGAGAAGTCATTAAAATGTTCAGGAGAGTAGATACAGTGCAATAGAGGTCTATAAAGCCTGACTGAAAATGTTCAAGAACACTGTGCCTGTCCAGGGAAGATTGCAGTTGTAAGAGGACAAGTTTTTTCCAAAGGTTTTGACAGAAGTGGGAGCTTGGAAATTTGTCTGAAATTAGCGAGATTGACATGTTTGGGTTTTTAATTAGAGGTTACACTCGAACATGATCTGGAACGATACCTGCAGCCAGACTACTGTTCATAAGTCAATTCAAGTGGCTTTTTATAGCTTCATAATTCCGAACGTACGAACCTACAGTTTAACATTTGAACCCCTGAAGTTTGGGGAGTATCGGTAACGACACGTATGCATCCTTGCTGTTGGATGCCGGCTGGTTTGCAGAGGTAGGCAAGAAGGGAAACCGGTATGCGGCAGTATAAAGATCGTTTGACCTCTGGTAAAAATCACAGTTGTAACTTTTAATATACACACACCCGCACACACGCTATAGGTGCGATTACTACTCCCCAAGATGTAATGTATACCCCCCACCCCCATGACACACACAAAACACTTAATACAGATGTGATGACGTCAGAAAGCAACAAAGGACACTTTCCTTAAGTCACTTCCCTGTCAGCAAAGCCATCAGTATCCGTGTCATTCTTTGCCATACCAATGATGTTATGAATTTCCACGATTCATTTAAGTGTGCAGCACGTAACCCAGGAATTCACAACAGAGCCTCCAAGAGGGCCGCTGGTCAGACGCTGCTGCTGTTCAGTTTCTATGATGAATATGTCAATTAAATGTTCACTAAAATGTGTCATTTGCCCACACTGCATCTGCCAAATCCGATCCCTGGTGAACAGTGGCAGTCGCATTGTTATGAGGTCATATTCACATTTATGTATTCAGCAGACACAATTAACAAACCAGTATAAATGGGAGCCAGTGTTCAGGGAGCCAGTCTAGTGTCAGAACTAGCTGCCAGTGAGTGACCAGTAACAAGTGTGTGACCTGCTGACTGATACGGCTCTGCTTTAGGAGAATAAACTAAAGCAGCCTGTGCTTTGGGGCTTCTGATGTGTGTGTGACGCGCTTTACAGCGTTTCCTTTGTCTTTGTCATGTACAATGCCCGCCAAAATACTGCTGGCAGGTTATTGCGCAATTCTGCCCGCTCTTCGGTCCATATAACCTTCTTATCAACTTTTCATCCCCCCCTCCATTCACACGTCTTTTCATGATAATTATCTGCTATAGACAAAAAGTTTCACGTACACATGCTAAACAGAGGCCCCTGCATGGAAGAATAAGACTGGATGAATCAATGCCTCACTGTAAGTGGATGATAATGGTTTAGTGCCATCTTTAGCCTTTTTTTGTCACCTCACCTCAGGTGTGTTTAGGTCCCATTTAGATTAATATGAGGCTCTCAGCCAGACCAGTTTCTTTATTTCACGTCACAGGTAACTTTGCATCATGCACCAGAGATGGTGCTTGTTGGAAAAGCAGTGAATTCCTAACAGGCCCGTAGGGGGCAGCATGCCAGGAAATCCATGTTCCTGTGTTAGGTATATATAGGCTGTGGACGAGGACAGTATCCTTACTGTAACAAGTCTAAACCAAATGATCGAAGGGTTCTCCTCGGCAAGCCTCAGTGTTCTTGTACTTTTATTATACTGGCTCTCTGCATATTCTCTCATTCTCTCTCCACTTTCTGAAGATGGCGGTTTGGATTCAGGCCCAGCAGTTACAGGGGGAGGCCCTGCACCAGATGCAGTCGCTGTATGGGCAGCATTTCCCCATTGAGGTGCGCCACTACCTGTCCCAGTGGATCGAGGCCCAGCTATGGTGGGTACATATGTTCCTCATCTCACGATAACGAAAATGAACATCACTGATCCTCATTCGCATGTAATATGCTGGATAAGTATATTTCACCTTCTTAATTGTCAGTGAGTGACCCGGATTTGTAGTACTGTTTGGCTACATACAGTCAGATAGTGAACACACCTGTGGCAGTCAAGAAAACCTGGCAAACTCATATAACTTTGCCCAGGGCTCCAGTGAGTGACAGTTCACGGGCTGTTCCTCTGGCAGCTTTGTTTGCCAAACAATGACCTCTTGTGGCTGCTTTTGTTAAATTGAGAAGAATGGAGGGGGAAAAAAAACGAGAAAGGTTACATTTTGGTGTAATGAATGCGTATTGTATTTTGTAGGGATTCAATTGATTTGGAGAACCCCCAGGAGGAATTCAAGGCAAAGAGAATGCTGGACACTTTGGTCCAGGAGCTGCAGAAGAAGGCGGAGCACCAGGTCGGGGAAGACGGCTTCCTGCTCAAGATCAAATTGGGCCACTATGCCACGCAGCTTAAGGTCAGCACCCCCACATGACAGCTCCTCTTTTGAACTATGATGGTCATGAAGTCCGCCTTCCAAAATGACGGTTGTGTGATTTTTGTGCTTGTGTGGACCCAGAGCACATACGACAGGTGTCCCCTGGAACTAGTGCGATGCATCAAACACATTCTCTACACTGAGCAGCGGCTGGTGCGCGAGGCCACAAACGTAAGTTTCCAGGGCTGCTGTTGTCATGAGCTTGTGGTCAGGGAGACCTGAAAATACGTTATTTCTCATGGGATGTGAGTCAGATCAGGGAGTTTTTGCCCTCTTTTATTAGCAGTCGAGTCCACCCGGAGGCGGGATGTTGGACAGCATGTCTCAGAAATACCAGCAGATAAACCAGGCCTTCGAGGAACTCCGCATGATGACACAAGACACAGACAACGACTTGCGCAAGCTGCAGCACAACCAGGAGTACTTTATAATCCAGTACCAGGAGAGCCTTCATATCCAGGGTGAGCCCAGATACTGTGCTGTGAAGAAAAGATGAAATACATCTTAAGCCCCCTTTGCACTTCCTGACCAGTAAAATGGGTGTGTGGTGTGTGAAAGTGTTGTTGTGCCCTTATTGCCTTTCTTTTATGTGTCTGGTGAACAAGTGTTTAAATGCTGAGCACCTCTGACCCTCCTCCTTTCATCCAGCCCAGCTCAGCAACCTGTCCAGCCTGCCCCCAGCGGAGAGAGTCCTGAGGGAACCTGCCCTGCTGAGCAAGAGGGCCACCATGGAAGCCTGGCTGACCCGGGAGGCTAACACACTACAGAAGTACAGACTGGTATGCCCCCTGTCTAAACACCCTCGTTGTTTATCTGAAACGTCTCCCTACCATTCAAATGAAGCTCAATTTGTTTGGTTATCGGGAGTGGAGTTCAATTTATACCGTGGGAAGAAGATTTGTGGACAATAAACTCATGCAGCAGCACGTCTTCTGGTTACACTTGGCCTTTTATATGTGTGTTCTACCGTGTGTGTACCAGGATCTGGCGGAGAAGCACCAGAAGACTTTGCAGCTTCTCCGGAAACAGCAGACCACCATCCTGGACGACGAGCTGATCCAGTGGAAGCGACGACAGCAACTGGCTGGCAATGGTGGCCCGCCAGAGGGCAGCCTGGACGTGCTGCAGTCCTGGTGAGACCACACCCTGAATGTTCTCTCTCCCATCCCCCTTATGTCGGTGGCTGGAGTTTCACTGTAACCCACAAAGGTGCATATTAGCACTTAATTTAAATGTTTCTGAAGGAAGAGCTTTTCATGATCATAATGACAATGATGTTGCTATATAATGATGGTGGTGGTTCCAACCTAGTGGTGGGTATAGCGACATTTATTCTTTAATAAGTTCTTGAATTAAATTCAGATCATTATTTTGAGTATTAGTATTTTTTCAGTTGCCATGCAAAGAGGGAGGCTCACGATTTCCACTGTCGCCTCACCCCTCTGGGGATGGGGGTTGAGATTGTTGGAGTGTGCATGTTCTAGCGATGTCATGCTGGTTTCCTCTGGGAACTCCAGCTGTGCCTCTGAATTTCCCACAGTGTGTGTGTATGTGCTCTGTGATAGAGCAGCATCCCATTCAGGAAGTACCCCCACCTCTCTCCTGTGCTGATGTCGATGGGCTCCAGGCCTCTCCCATGTAGAATAGAATGTCTTTATTTTTATTGTAACAAGTTACAGCGAAATTTAATCCGTGTGATTCCCCAAAGCGATGCTTGGGGGTATGTGTGAATAAGGGAAAGAATGTAAACTAGAAAAATTAAATAAATAAACACACAAGCATGTAAAATATCAAAATATAAGAGATATAGAAGAGGTAGAGAAAGTGACTGTGCTTATGGCATACAGCATACTTAGTAATCATATACATATTATTACATATGTATACAGTATGAGGTAAGCATGTATTACAGTAGTGCCTTACTTGGCTTTGAATTCTGCTCTGGCTGTATGCATCACTGGAGTCTGCATGTTCTCCCTACAGTTTGTCTGTCTGCCTGTCTGTATGCCTGGCTTTCTGTCCTCCTGCCTGCCTGTCTGCCTGCCTGCTTGTCTGATTGTCAGTTGTGTATGTTCCCTCTGCTGGATTGACATCCTGATTCATAAAAGGGTTCATGCTCACCCTACAATGGACTGTGAAGAAACAGATAGGTAGAAGGCATTCAAGAAAACTTTGTTTTGACAATTAACACCAGCAGTAGTATGTTGGTTAATGATGCCTTTTATTTCATATGAAAATTTAGAATAGATATTTGGTAACTAGGTATCCAAGCAGTGATTTGACCTATGGGATTTTCCTTATTTTCGCTTGCCCAAGTTGGGGATCTCTCAACTGATCTATGTCTCCTATTTGTGACTCTTCAGCCCTGTGACCCTATGTGTTCCATCCCTTAGGTGTGAAAAGCTTGCAGAGATGATCTGTCAGAACCGGCAGCAGATTCGGCGAGCTGAGCATCTGCGACAGCAGCTGCCCATCCCTGGACCTGTGGAGGAGATGCTGACGGAGCTCAACAGCACTACCACAGATATTGTTTCTGCACTAGTCACAAGGTGCCCATATGTGTGTGAGTGTCTGTGTCAGTATGCATATATGTGTCTGTGAGTGCGTATCAGCATGCATACGTGAGTGTTTGACTGCGTGTCAGCATGCACGTGTGTGACTGCTTGTCAGCATGCACGTGTGTGCGTGACTGCTTGTCAGCATGCACGTGTGTGCGTGACTGCTTGTCAGCATGCACGTGTGTGTGTGACTGCATGTCAGCATGTGTGTGTGACTGCGTGTCAGCATGAATGTGTGTGTGACTGTGTGTAAGCATGCATATGTGTGTGACTGCGTGTAAGCATGCATATGTGTGTGACTGCGTGTAAGCATGCATATGTGTGTGACTGTGTGTAAGCATGCATATGTGTGTGACTGCGTGTCAGCATTAATATTTGTATGTGTGAGTGCATGTCAGCATGCACATGTGTGTATGTGTTTGTGTGTGTGTGGTTGATGGACTTCCTTGAATAATCTCAAGAGGTCTCACATAATTACCATTACATTTGATCTGCTTTGCAAACTTACCTTCAAAACAGATTTTTAAAATCCTGATTGTCAGGTTCCATGCACAATATGAGGTAACTGCCATTTAGGTGAGAAAGGTCATTTTAAATCATTTTATTCTCCTTTTTTATGAAGCCAGTGGGCTGCTGCCACTGCTGTGCTCATGTTGTGAAATCTCTCTGAAGTTCTCTGTATTCGCAGTGCGGTGGATGCCATGCTTCCACACTGATATCATGAAGTAGGTGACAGGTTACATTGAGAACATCATAATTAGTCAAGAATTATGGAAACAGAGAGAAATAGTTGGGGGTCTGCAGCAGAAAATCTGTGTTCCTACTGTGTATGGAGATCTTCAGGCAGAAAGAAATGACCACACCATGCAGAAGGTTAAGCATGAAAATCCATGGCCCTGATTGCTTTGACGTAGCAGTGATCTGCCCACAGCTTTGGGTTCTGGTAGCTCATCTCTGAATTGAGTTGATTTTGCCAGTCTGCAATTTCGCTCAGCGACTGCAAAAGTGCCCTCAAATATTACAAATGCTGAGAGCAACTTGGAATGTAGATCATGAACATGGATGACTTCAGAGGACGGAATGTGGCTCAAAGGGAAGAGTGCAGAATTTGTGTAAGCTGATAGGAACCAAGAACGCTGATCTTTCCTCTGGAAACCAGGGCAGAAGTCCAGCAAGTAAAATGGGGCTGAGTCTAACATGTCCAACAGCTCCTTGATACAGCAGCCTAAATTGCAGTATAAATGATTATCACACGGTGTGCTAACTGTAATTAACCCAGAATGAAACAGACCCATTGGTCAATGAGGCTGTTTCAGTCACCGAATCCCATGGTCTAACATTTTTGTTTAATTCTTCCCAGGCGACTTGTTTTTTTGTGTTCCTGGAATCATTATGACCGAGATGTAATAATGAATCCCACAGGGGTTTATTCATAATGTACAAGAGATGTGCCCCAGCAAGGGGAAAACACATCTGAACTTTTTTGTACAGAACTGACCTGTTCTTGTTGCTCAGCCCCCAGCTGAGCCCCAGAGGACCAGAGCAGGGTTGCCCTTTTAAGGAAGTTCCATTCCCAGCACTTGACTATTTTCAGATTACCTTAAAGCACAATTTATGCACCTCGTCTAACTTCTGGGAGGTTTCAGCGATATACAGAGCATATCTCACCTATCAGCTATGGGGATCTCACACTCTGCATCCCCTACATGGCATGTGACTACCATTCATTAAGGCATTTGGAAATGGACATGGGAAGTAATATATGGATTGTGTCTCAGGGGCAAAGATGTGTAGCTTAATATCTTTATTTATATGACTGACAAGGAAGGGAGGTGTTCTGTGGAGTGGGGGGGGGCAGCTTCTGAAATGGAACTCGGCATGAGCATGAGTGGAGTGTACTGCCACTGTGATTGGCAGGTGATCACACAGCTGGTTGGTCTGGTTTAGGCGCCGTTTGTAAGAGCAGATTGAACCGTAAACAGGATGGGAGAAGGATACTGGGATTCTTGTGCCAGGAGAAATGAAAACAAAAGACTCTCAGGATAACCAGGGGGGAGGCAGATAAATGTCACAGATTCCAAGTCACAGAAGGGCGACAACTGTAGGCTGGGCGAAGCATCAAGGTCTGAGCACGTTTACCAGTGGGGGAGAATAGAAACAGTATCCTAGGTACACAGTGAGGGGAAAACCCCATCAGATGGAGAAAGAAAAGGGAGAAAAGCATAAATCGCCATGGGCTCACCCATCCCAGAGAGGCTGACAGTTTTGGCAGCTAGATGATTTTAATCAAGCCAGTAGACTCTTAGTTACTCCAGGCCATTCCACAGCTTGCGTCATGCTGCATCATAGGGCGTTCATTTATAGAAGGCTTCAGCCAAAAAATAGGGATCAGAAATGCTTACAGCCTCATTTTCACTGCCTAAGCATGACTTTTTTTCTGCCTTATATAAGTAATCTTTATCTTGAACTGCAAAGTAAATGTCACTTTCTGCCTACCGAACCCTAAGGAGGAAAAAAGCGTTTTATTTTATGAAAATATATTTCTAAGAATACCTGCAGGACACAGCGGGACTGTAAATTAAAGATGTTTCATGACTTAGATTCATTGTATCCAGACAATAATTAACTACTCTTTGTGGGTGTTCCTGTATATAAACTTCATGTTTCATGGTTAACAGTAACAGATTTTTTTAATAATTTGCAGAGGAAAAGTGAAGTGGCAACCATTTGGCTGAATAGATAATTAACAGGATAAGAGCTGCCATCTTGCGCAAACATATACTCTGCATGTTTTATGTGAGAGATCTAGTGTTTAATAAATCAAACATTAACCCATCATGTTGTGTCTGTCTAAGTGCAGGCATGAACAGAACACGGCTTCTGCTTTTGCATTTTGTAAACGGTAAACTGCATTGTGTGCACTGCCCTTAGAATATAGGCAGTACCCAGGTTACGAACCAGATCTGTTCTTTAAGTCTGTCTTTAAGTTGAATTTGTAGGTATAGTAAGTCTAAACTGATACATATGTTTCTTATTTAGCGTTAGTCAGTCAAATGCTTGCTTTAATATATAGTATATATTTTACCTTTCTATGCATATAAAATACCTATGAAACTATTGCAAATACACCTTTACCATCTTAAACATAACAATACAGTACACAATAATAATAATAATAATAATAATAATAATAACAATAATAAGAAGAATTGTGACGATCCGGCGTGCATGCGAGGAATCAAAGGTAAGTCCAGGCGAGGGTACGGGACGAAACGGGGCTTTATTGAACGCACGTACAGACATGAACA
>JABFDZ020000097.1:15672316-15686882 GCA_019775955.2 Pollimyrus isidori
TGGGGGGAAACCGGAGTACCCGGAGGAAACCCCACGACGACACGGGGAGAACATGCAAACTCCACACACAGGAAGTCAATGATATGCAGAGACTATAAAATGCGATCAACCAAGTTTGGTCTGTTTTAGAGAATGTGCTGAGACTCGATGGCCTATCGAGCAGAGGTTTACTGAATGCCAGCACAACATCCAATCACCAACGACGTTGTAATTTTGCCCATCCTCCCTTAAAGAAGAAATGGGTGCGTTTGATTTGGCTGTGTGTTTTTTTGTCTGTCTGTAGCTGACACGACGTACAGCGTGATCTGCAGGGGGCTGCAGGGCTGGAGTATAAACTGACTGCAGCCAAGTTGGACTACTTCTACTCCTCGTAGTCTGCGAACCCTGACTGCAATGGCAGCACTGCCAGATGAGCGTACATAAATACTGTATATAGAAAAATCACCGGCATGCACATTACTTCTTTTCAATAACCCAACTCCTGATACAAACTGTTAGCAGTGAATAAAACTATTGTGTGTTGTGGCTCTGTGTAAAAAGGTAGCTGCCAGTATAAAGATGAATTACATATATTTTTAAAGTTTTTATTGTCATATACAGAGTACAATGCAATTGTTACTTGAATGCCTTCTTCACAGACTGGACGATTAAACAAATAAAGCAGCACAACATTACAGTCACTAACAAATAAACCACTAACTTATGTGTACTGTTAGAGCATTAATGTTATTTATTTAAACTGTATTTTATCAGATAAATGAACTGAAATCCAGTTCTCACTACTTTACGTGCTTTTCAGGAGAAATGGCAGACAACGTATTGAAACTTTCTGGGATACAAACTTTATGCGTGTGACTAAAATCTTTAGCCAAAAGGGCAAAGTTGTGTCGTCACAGAGGCGGTTCCAGTTTGTGCTGCACGGTCTGTCTCAATTCGTCTTGCTCTCGCGAGGATTTTGTACCATGTGACATGGTGACATGTGGTGACGTTTAGCAACACTGGACAAAAGAATCAATGCCATGATTTGGTATTCTTTTGAATAACTGTTCTTTGTGTCTACTTTGGTTTTCTACCTCAGAATTTTAAAAAGTTTTTAGAGACCAAGAATAGACGAAGATACTTGTTGCAGTCAGTTCTGTCCTGCTTTATTTTATGTTTGACCTTTATTAACTTATTTGCAATATTATACAGTTTTGCACATTGTTACATTATTATATGGTTTTGTTCATTTGAGCTATGTTTCTTTGAATACTTGTAAATCAATAACCTTTTATAATTTTAAGGGAATTTTGTATGTAAACAGTAAAATTTGTTGGAAAATAAGTATTTGTTTACTAATAATAAATGTTTATTTCCATGTATTCATTATTCTTTCCAGAATAGGGTTATTTTTATTATTATTTTGATTATTACAATATTACATGGATCAGCATTGTGATACTATAATATTGTTAATTACCAATATCGGTCAATACAGGAAAAAATATTGTGATAATTTTTTTTGCCATATCACCCAGCTCTAGTCTAACTGTATGCGTATTCTGTATTCCACAGCACCTTCATCATTGAGAAACAGCCCCCTCAGGTGCTGAAGACACAGACGAAGTTCGCTGCCACCGTGCGGCTTTTGGTGGGGGGAAAGCTCAACGTGCACATGAACCCCCCCCAGGTGAAAGCCACCATCATTAGCGAGCAGCAGGCCAAGGCACTACTCACAAACGAGAACATCAGGAAGTAAGGCCTGCACACTCCACCTTCATCATCTCAGGAAAATAAGTGTAATGTGGTCCAAACATCCACATCATATCTAGCAGTCAGTTTCTATAAAATATTTGTGTTGGGCTTTTGAGAAAATGAGGACATGTCTCTTTTGAACAGCCAGGGTTGTTAGCAGGGGCGTTGCTAAAGATTTTGGGCCACATGTCATATTGGGCCCCCCAGTCCAAACCATTCCTGTTATTTTTCACATTTTATAGGGCCCCTGTCACTAAGGGGGCCTTGGAATTGTCCTAACTCCCCCCCACCCTTTCAGCGCCCTTGGTTGTTAGGCTTGCTTATGGTAAGAAGGTGACAGTTTGAACTGCTGATGAAGGCGGTACGTAAGGTTCCAGTGCCGTTTATATCAATGTGATACTTCTTATAATATTTACAGTAAAACAGCAGAATGAAAGGTGAGGGTCGTGGGAGGATAGTCTTCAGCAGCTTCATGCTGTGGACTCTGTGCCTTTCTTGCAGTGAAAGCAGTGGCGAAATCCTTAATAACAATTGTGTTATGGAGTACCACCAAACGACCGGCACGCTCAGCGCACACTTCAGGAACATGGTATGTACATTTGTGAGAAAAAGGTTGTAAAGCCAGTGGAATCATTTGGATGGCTCAGAAAATGTTGTGCAATAAGCCACGCAACAGAATTCTATTCAGGTGTGTTACAATTCCTTATATTATGCCTAATAATGCAGGATTATGTAATAACTTGACAAATTTTTATATTGTTATGTAATACGGCCTGCACTCTTTAATAATCTGCTGCATTTAATTATATGTAATATGCAATATGTAATACATTTCCCCTTATTTTGTAGTAAATTATTACATGTTGCAGCAGTTAACACAAAATGTGGGAGTTGCACTTTTTAATGATGAAAATGTATTACTGTGCATTATGTAATAGACAACCAAGATGGATGCCTTCATTAACACTTTCTCAAGTTATGACATAGTGTGGCATTATTTCATAATGTGTTGTAACAAGGTGCAAAATGGTTCAGTTACATTCTGGAAGAACTCAGGAATGGAGTTACTTGAAGCTTGTAGGACCTAATATGAAAGTATTTCATATACTTAATTGGCCAAGAGTTCCTACTCTGCCTAGAAATGGGCATGTAAAAGGGAACAATGAAGAATTCTCCTACAAATTACAAAGAACCTTAGGGTGACAGATAAGGATCTTCAGGCATCTCTGACACTTAATTTCAGTGTTCATGAGCCTACCATTAGTAAACGAAAGAGGAATTGGGGGTACCAGGGAGATAATTGCTGCTGTCCAACATGGCTGCCTTTCTCAAGTTTACACAAGACCACCTGGATGTTCCACAACACTACAGGAACAATGTTCTCTAGAGTTATCAAACAGTAGTATAAAACAGGAGAAAACAGAACACTGCATATCAACACCAACATCCTCATGTGTAATGCATATAATGATGTGGAGTCACATTGCTGCCTCTGGGCCTTGATGGATTGCAACCATTGAAAGAGCAATAAATTCTAGGTTTTATTGGGAAATTCTACAGCTGTGTCAAGGCAATCATCTGTTACCTAAAACTGAATTGGGGCTTGTAACATGATGATGATTTAAAATACTGGAATAAAGAGCCGAGTGACCCAGACAGATATTGCAATAATAGTTCTGACTTTGATTGTTATCCTGTCCAGGATACAAGGTAGATGATGGATGGAATTATAAAGTCCATTGCTGGCACACCTGAACGAGGAAAACTTATTTACTCTTCCCAGATACGTGTTGTGAAGCAGAAATAGTCTTGCAATTCAACAGGTGCTTATATTCACCTGTATATACAATAAAGCTGTATTCGTGTCACTGCAAAGGTTCAGCTAGTCAGATGTAGAGGTAGTGACAGTGTACCAGTCGAAGACTTTCGGCGCTGGTACAGAAACTGACGTCATGATCTGAAGAGTTGCCCGTGACATTTCATGCTGTTTTTCTTCCACATAGTCCTTGAAGCGGATTAAGCGCTCAGACCGACGGGGGGCTGAATCAGTTACTGAGGAGAAATTCACCGTTCTGTTTGAATCTCAGTTCAGTGTTGGGGGCAATGAGCTGGTGTTTCAAGTGAAGGTAAAAATCACGTCTGCCATTTGTCATTGACCAGATGAACCGAGTTCAGCACCTTCACACTTTTATTGCTTTTTAGAGTTTTATCCTTTCACATTCTGAATGCTAACAGTTTCTTCCTAAGTGATTGTATCATGTCTTGGCATTTGCCTTTCTGCCGCACAGACATTATCACTTCCTGTTGTGGTGATTGTCCATGGAAGCCAAGACAACAACGCCACAGCGACGGTGCTCTGGGACAACGCTTTTGCTGAGCCAGTGAGTGCACGTCCGCCGCAACTTAGCTGAGTTTGTGAAGCTGAAGCATAGCATTACGGTTGCCATGGACATGCTCAATAAAGAATTGTCTTTAGAAGAGTTGAAATACTTTGGCATACAGAATGTGCACTTTAAACTGCTTTTAGAATGGGCTCCTGGAGTACATTAACTGACCCAGAACATCAGGGAAAATACCATGTGATCAATAAATGGGCCCCATTTTTAATGCAACATTTCATTCAATTGATTTTATTCACTATCTTGCCATTTGTACATGTTGTGATAGTCCAACTGTATGCTCTAATTAAAAATGAAAAGCAGAATTGAGGGCTCCATGCGCTGTACTCAGCAGGATGAGGTGTTGGATCAGTAATTCTGCCACATGAGCTCTGTAAAACTGAATGAAAATGACTGCTGTTCCGTGTGCAGTTTTCTTTTCTTTTGTGTAACTGTAGACCTTCTCGTTTGGTCCAGGGGCGGGTGCCTTTTATCGTTCCAGACAAGGTAACGTGGCCACAGCTGTGCGAAGCTCTCAACATGAAGTACAAGGCAGAGGTCCAGAGTAGCCGGGGCCTGTCAGAGGAGAACCTGGTTTTTTTAGCACAGAAGGCCTTCAGCAGTTCAAGCGTAAATCCCGAGGATTACCGTAATATGACCATATCCTGGTCACAGTTCAACAGGGTAGGTTTGCAGCATTTTTGAAGGTATAAGCTCCGTTTGCTGCTTAATTACCTCCCATGTATGGCCTGATCATCTTTCTGGAGTGGTTTAGCTAAATGGATTGAAAAATAACTCTGATTGTATAGGAATTTTACATTTGAGACTTTTGCCTGGCCTCAGTTTAATTAAATGCACTACAGGTCATAATAGTGCTTTCATGAAAAAATAAACCACTTATCCAGTGCAGGGTGACAGGGGGCCTGGAGCCTATCCCTAGAAACACTGGACACATGGCAGGGGACACTGTAGATAGCATGCCAGTCCCTTGCAGGGCACATAATCTTACTCAGCAAAAAGCAGGAAGACCCTAAGGTACCCACTGGCATTGTATGTTCTCAAAAAGGAGTCAAAAAGGAATGTAGTTTGATGAAGGAATTTCTAAATTGCATATAGTGTAAGTGTGTGTGTTCTGAAATGGACTGGCATCCCATCCAGGGTGTCCCCCACCTTGTGCCCTGTGATAGACTGACATCCCATCCAGGGTGTTCCCCGCCTTGTGCCCTGTGATAGACTGACATCCCATCCAGGGTGTTCCTCGCCTTGTGCCCTGTGATAGACTGGCATCCCATCTAGGGTGTCCCCATGCCTTTTTCTCTGCTTCTAAGGACAGGACCCAAGCTCACTCTGACCCTGTACTAGGTAGTGGCATGGAAGCTGGATGGATGTATTTTACTTATTAATCAAAGCTAAAAACTGACTTTCAGCCACCTTACAACAGAAACATTGTCTTTCGGGAGCAAATAGCTATGCCGTTAATTGTAATCTAACTCTCCAGTTATCCTTAAGCTACTCATTTGCTGCCTGTAATAGGCCTATATGCTGACATAATCAGGTAGCTACCACATGTAACCTGTCCTCCTGTGCAGGAGAGTTTACCTGGCAGGAACTTCACGTTTTGGCAGTGGTTTGACGGAGTCATAGAACTCATGAAAAAGCATCTGAAGCTCCACTGGAATGATGGGTAAGGTGACAGCCATATCGTTTATTCCACTGCAGACAGGTGTCATTTTCCCTGGTGTTCATGGTTATGATTATGGCATGACTTTAAAAAAAACACATAAAACAAATTAATAAATACATTTCCATCGTGATGAAGGAATTATCATTATAAATTTTATTGGTATCGTTTTGTTGATGTTAACAGATACACAATACATAGTCTTCATAGCAACAAAACAATTTTGAAATGTACTCAGCCAAAGGAATACACATGTGGTAATTATTGGAGTTATGTTCTGTGTGTTTTTTATGCATCTGTATATTTCTGTGTTTGGGGTTTGTCTGTGGTGAGGCAGGGCGATTCTGGGCTTTGTGAACAAACAGCAGGCTCAGGACATGCTGATGTCCAAACCCAATGGTACCTTCCTCCTACGCTTCAGCGACTCTGAAATTGGGGGTATTACCATCGCCTGGGTGGCAGACAACCCCAACAAAGCAGGTGTGTCCTGTCAGCTGTGTTGCTCATTCAGTTTCTGATCATCATGGTGCTGTCTAGACTGCTTCTTGATAAGTACCATAGCCAACAAAGGTGGATAGTTCAGGTCCAGAAAGCAAAAATCCAGACCAAGATTTTGTTTAAACCACTCCAAGTTGAGTATTAAGAGTCACATTCACAGTGTACACAACTGATTGATTGAAACAAAATCTTGGTCCGGATTTTTGCTTTCTCGTTCTGAACTATCCACCTGTGATTACCCAGTAACTAAGTCTAAGTTGCTAGGGTCACAGATGTATCCAAAGAAGTTCTGCTAAAGGTCTGCTCAAAGGATCTCCAAAAGAGGACTTTTTCTGGGACTTGAACCAGCAGATTACAAATCATTGTTCATGCCCATGAAGCCTTGATGATTTTAAAGAGACACTTTTGTTAGAGTTCTATCTAAAGGTAGGCTGAGGTAATTGGATGAACTATTGCTAACCCTCATTTTTGTGCTTAGGAGAAAGGATGGTGTGGAACCTCATGCCATACACAACAAAAGACTTCTCCATACGATCGCTGGCAGACAGAATCAGTGACCTCAACCACCTTCTCTTCCTCTATCCCGAGCGGCCGAAGGATGAGGTCTTCTCCAAATATTACACCCCACCCTTATGTACGGATATCAGTCTCTTTACGCTCAGATATAGGCTGTCCGCTTAACTGTGTACTGTGCACACTTCTTGCATTCAAGATCAGAGGGTCATGGCTTTTTTCATGGATTTAATTTTTTTATCTACTTCTTACTTGTGTCCCATGTGCCACTTTGTACCTGCAGCAAAAGCAGTCGATGGCTACGTGAAACCCCAGATCCGACAAGTAGTGCCAGAGTAAGTTGTGAGGCCCTTCTCCCTATGCCCTAAAACATGTTGGTTTCTTGCCATCCACCGTTGCCGGCCAAATGATTTATGAGTTGTTTCCATGGTGCCAGTGTGCTGGGGCAGTTTATTGTGCAAGGAGGACGTACGGCCAAGGAGTAGCAGGATAACAGGAAAGGGCTGATTATCACTAATTGCGGCCTTCACATTCGCAATTCAGTTGCTGAAAATGGGGCGAGAGGTGTTCGTGTGAGAGGTGAAGTGCGGGGAGCACTTAAAGCACTTTGCTCCACAATGGAAAGATTGTCTGACATGTCACATTTTCAATATGTCGCTCTCTTTCTGCTTCAGGGGTGATTCATTAAGAGGAAGTCTTTTGGTGCGATTTAACTGGCTGCTCAGTATGCAGCAGGCCGCCTTGATGTGCCTGTCAATCAAGTCCCCATTCACTCCTGCAGCTCTCACAATTATGGGTGTTAATTGTCCCCAACCCTCTTTCCAGTAGAATTAATAGCGGATTGTAGGTAGTCTGCCTGGCTTTCTCCTTAAATGCCAAATGCCAATTAAGCATTGGCTTTCAGTTCAAACTATGGTGGAAAGTTAATGCATTAGCGAAGCAATAGAAGTACACACTTCCAGACACAAGAAAAAGACGGCAATTGCCAAGGAACCCTCAGGTTTGCCTTTACTAAAAACATATGTGCATTGACACAAGCTCTGCCTGCATCATCATAAGGCAAATAGTTCGACAAAAAAATGGTTGTTGATCTGATGAGTTGTTTTCTGGTTTGTTGTTGCATTTTGTCTGATACAGTCACCCCCTGAAAGGGACGGTTGGGAAGATGCCTGATGCACATTCCATGTTGATTCTTGCATGTTGACTATGCTGCTTGGTACTGTAGGCCACTCTGTATGAAGGAAGGCTCTTCAGATTCCTGGTCTGTCTTTGTTTGGGCCTGCAGCTTTACTACTGCCAACCCTGACCCGACCGGAGGAAATCCCACCTACATGGATCATGCGGCTTCACCATCTATCAGTCACCCTCATAACTATGGAATATACCCTCCCATGTGAGTGCTTTAGCTTTCGACAGCCCGAAGAGGGGCAATCTGTGTGGGGTGTGCCTGGCATAACTAATCTGATTCAAATTTTTGTTTGTGTTTATCTGTTCGACTGTTGTGTTGCCCCCCCCCCCTTGCAGGAATGATCCAATGTTGGATGCCGATGGAGAATTTGACCTGGAAGACACCATGGATGTTGCAAGACATGTGGAAGAGCTGTTGCGTAGGCCAATAGAAAACCAATGGAGTGGACAACAGTCATGACCCTTTACCTCTAACCGTGCAAGCCACCAAGTGAAAGGATTTCCCAATGGTTTGATCTCATTGTTGTTCAGTTTAATAACCATAATGTGAAATGTTAATAATGGCTGTTAATCATTACTTTTTTTGGGGTTTTACTCTAAGCATGCAGATTCTGATAATTACTTTTTCACTGTATGTTTTATGTGTACCTGTTAAACAGACAAAAAAATGAAGATGTTCTATTACGGACAAGACTGTGGATGTACCACATGCAATTGTAGTTCAGTTTATAACCTGCTTTAAAAAAAGATCTAAATATTTTTTTAAGTTATGTATTGATAATTGGGAAAGTGGGAGTGACACAGTAGCACAAAAAAATTTAAATTTACAGTAATTTTACCAAAGTGGTCTGTAGACATGCGGTACAAACACCAACAGAAATACTGACAATATCATTGTTAGTGCTTCATTGTTTTTAATGTTGTACAGCTGAAATTCATTCCAAGTTAACAGTACTTAGTGAGGGAGTTGCTTCCATTTTAAGATTCTATTTAATTTTTATTTCCTGATGCCCATATTGGCCTGCCATATTCTTAAATGCAGTGGCTGTGCAAGACTATCGGACACTAAATACGCAGTTGTTTCCCTGCCATGGTTAACATGCTTTCTAGTGTCACATCCTCTCCTGCCCCATTCTGACAGGACCCTCCCTGCTTCTCATATAACCAAGGTACTTCAGCATAGTTCTCTCCGTCAGTCATGGTAAGGGATCCTAACTCTCTGATGCCCATGGACTAGTTCCTGTTGCACAGAAATTGCACAGACCACTAAAAAGGTCCTACAGTAAAATTTGAGGAGTGACGGAGGGACAAGATGTGTATTAAAATATGGGAGAAATTCATTTTTTCGTGGATCACAGCGTTTTATTCCCCAATACAGGACAATCCTATAGTATATAGGACAAGTGACAACTCTATCACCAGCGCCGGCCCGGTTGAATACTGCCTGCAGACTGAGGGCTAGGAACCCATATCCTATCACAGCACTGCTTGGATGCTCATGGGAGTTTTACTTGCACAAAAATGTTCTGAGGGCAGAAGGGAAAATGATTGGTTCAGAGAGACAACTGATCAGATTGTAGAGGAGCTGGGACCAAGATATCTAATTGGTTGGTCCTGCCTCTTATAGTTGCTTTAACCCATCCTGTTTACAATCTGATTGGGTATTTTTGTGTAAATAAAACTCCAGTGAGCTATTTACTTGTTCTCATTGAAGCTTGTCATTTTTGATTGTTATAACATCTTTCTACGAGATGGAGCATACAGCTTGTATGGAACCCTCCATCCATACAGTGTGTTTTTCGAAGACTAAGGTCAGACCCCTGTGTTGTGATTGGTAGGTTGTTCAGGTGAGACAACCAAGGATCTTCAGTCACAGCTGACGTATACGTACTGGCTTGTGTTCTGCCGCCATGTCACTGGGCCTGTATGGCTCCACACCTCACATCCACCACAGCTGTTTAAATAAATGAGAATTTCCACTCAAGCCACATGTGTCTGTATTTCGAAGGAGATGGTCTGCACCAAAAAATATTATTGCCAAAAAGCTGTTTGGTTTCTCCTACTATATGAGAAAACCTACTCCTTTTCTTCTGAAAGTCGGGGTGAATGCCCAGATGTTGGAACCCAATTTTAGAATTCCAAGAGAAGTTTGAGGTGCATGTCACTACTGAAAACATTTCCTGTCACATGTTGCACCTCCCTTGCTTGTTCAGTCACTTTGCCAGCTGACTCCGCATGTCAGTCTGCACCACAGGCTCAGGAAACATGCTGGAGACAGATGTGTTACAAAACAAAACAAATTATATATTATGTTCTATAGGAAAATTATATTTTGCTACAATTTAATTTCATGTTTTATTGCATACCCTTTGAATATGTACTACATGCATTGGGAATAGGACGGCAGACAATCTGACATTGTAGTCCAAGATTATATTATAGGGAGAAACATATTAATAAATGTTATATTAGTGGCAGACTTTGATGCTTGCTTCCTTTAGCATTTATTTTCATTGCATTTCTAAATGTTTTTATTACAAGAACATGTCAATGAAAACATGGGCAGTTCTTCGGGTATTTTGTTTTTCTTGTTTTATATTATGTACTTTGGGCAGTTTTCCCCCCACCTTTGAAATGTGATGTTCCAGCTCCTGTACATTAGCTGGCTCTGTGTGTCCCATGTTCGTTTCTGTTTTTTTAGTACTTCAGTGTCACAAAGGACAACCAATTGAAATAAAGTTTTATAATTGCATTATTAATGTAGACAACGGACAAAGAGATGTCTGAAATTCGCATTGTGTTATAATTATTGCCTGAAATTCACTGACCAGAGGTTTTGAGACCTTTTTTAAAATTGGTTCTAACCTAAAACGCTTCCAATCACATGCATGTAGAGACACATACATTTTCATCCTGCAAGTTTTCATCTTCAACACCAGTTTGAGCAATTATATTGTGGCATGTTCAGTACAGCTGTTAGTGTTATTCACATTGATTCACCAGGTTTTTCCAGGATGGTAAAACTGTCAGTGAATATGCATTCACTGGGATAAAGCCAGATATCCATGATACTTGCTAATGGCTGCAAAAAATTTTAAACATTTACATCATAGGTGATTTTTTATTCCTTATGCTCATCTTGGTCCAGCCTGTTTTGCTTTTGGGTACAGCCAAAATTAGATGTCTGACTCCCAGTTTCCTTTGTGGTTTGTTCAAGCTGTGGAGAAAAACAAGACATTCATCTTCTCTGTAGTTGTGCAACACTTCTTGCAACTCACAATCGCCATCTTCTGGTAGAAACGTGTAGTCTTTTCCCCTCGCTAAACGGCATAGGGAAAGTAATTTAAGCAAACACTTTCTCTTTTTTTGGTAACAGAATTTATGACAGGTAATGAAGTAGCCTACTAGAACAATTCAGCTATTACTTAAATTGGGGTGACTGACATATTCTATCGTGTCCAGCTATCTTGTTAAAAGTTTAGCAGCACAATCTATACAGTATGCATGTATTGTTTGCACACATCTTGTACATATATGCCCTATTACATTTATTTTTTTGGAGATGGTTTAATCCAAAGTGACTTTAAAGTGTGGATGAGAGCAGTACAAGCCAGCATCCCTGAAGTAGCTGGGGTTAAGGGTCTTGCTTAAGGACCCAACAGTGATATTTCTCCACTGGCCATGGGACGACAATATACTTTCAACATAATTAGATTTTAGAAAGTCATAGGATATCATCTGTAACACAGGTCACATACAAAGTGAAGAGAAAGTCAAGGTGTGGTGTAATTTCATTTAATTTTAATGTAATTACTTTCCAACTGTAAGTTACCACTATCTACCACAATGGATTCTTGTTGTCCTACGTTTGATCCCTGGGTTCACCCAGGGTGCCTTTCTGCGTGGAGTTTACATGTTCTCCCCCTGCATGCGTGGGTTTCCTCCCACAGTCCAAAGACAAGCAGGTTAGGTCAACTGCCTACTCTAAATTGCTCATATAGGTGTGAGTGTGTGTGGCTGTTTTTCTGTGTTGGCCCTGTGGTGGACTGGCAACCTGCCCAGGATGTACCCCGCCACTCGCCCGATGATGCTGGGATTGGCTCCATCTTCCACGCGACCTGGAGGGATTATGCGGCATAGATAATGGATGGATGGGAAATGCCGTTTGCCATTGAACCACAATACAACCCAATAGGCCAATGCCGAAGAGACGACCTTAAGTTAATAAGCAATTCGGCATGGATACAAAGAAAAATGTGAGAGAACTTCACCTGGATTATTTTAATTCCCATACATTACTAAACATTCCTAAATATTGATTATTAACTAGACGGGCCGGATCAATAAAGTTCACTTAAACGGATGGACTACATTTACAACTTAAACATGGCAAAGCATACACTTCCTATAAGTCTTCCGCCAGGAAATATTTTCTATTACTTATTTCTATATTTATGCAGAGAACTTCTTACAATGTAATGAACGGTAAACTACTTAATGAACTGGTAAATTTATGATCATTTTATCTGGCTGACAAATCCGTCACATGCTGAACAAAGATTCCCAGAAATATCCGTAGGCTATATATGCACCTCTAAACGGAAACTTATTACTAAATGAACCATTAAATGCGATAACTGTGGGGAACTAAATATTCTGACGCAGAGTTTTTCAAACTGCTGGCGAGGAGGGATCCAAATACACGTAAACGCCATTAGGAGAATTATACCAAAATGCAATTTTTGCCCTTTTGGTTACTTTCGGTTTCAATAGGGGCGGTGCCCGATAGATGACATCATTGGCATTTGACCGGTCATAGTTCAGCCGTCATGGGTTTTAGGGAACATGTAAGGAAGTATACAGCACTATGCACATTTTGGGGATCTGCAAAGTGAATTTACAATCAATCGTAAACCATTTACAATTAACGCAGTTTTATATTCATAGGGAGATAAGGGAACGATGTGGCATTTCTAAACGGAACTTGCTAGAAAACGGAAGTTTATTACCAATAATTTAAGTGGATAAATCTTGTATATTTTTTAAATCAAAAATGCTAAAAATACGACCAAGCAGACTTTGCGGTTATCTTGCTTTAACTTCATTACTCGTGATCTTCTTAATTGCGGTGGGATACAATACCGGTAGGTTATTCCATGCACATCATTTTTAAATGTAGTCACAACTAGCTTCATACGAGGCATATTAATACAGTATCATGTAAATAAATTGTGCCGAGTTTAATACGGTAACCCCTGGCGTTTGTAAATTGTACCTAGATGTTATATAATTAAGGTATTCAGCCATCCATCATCTAACGGCTCCTCCTGGTCGGGGTGTTCGCCCTGGAGGCTATCCCGGGCAGCACAGGGCACACGGCGGGAGTACACGGTGGACAGGATGATGGTGGCAATAATGCAACAATTTAATTTGTATGCAATACGCATTTAATCACATTAGAAAAACGTTATATTTCACAATAGAAATGATTGTGAACTTTGAAGAGAAACAAAATCAACATATGCCATGATGTTGATGAAAAGTAATTATTGAATCATAAACACGGAAAGCAGTTTAGAGTATGGAATGAAGCCTGGATTTTATCGGGTCGGTAGCGCAGTCCTGTGGCTGTGCTTATGATTGCATCCCTTGTTGTGGCAGACCTTCTCCAAGATACTCGTCTGCTGCCGAGTGTGACTGTGGCCGTTATTCTGTGTGGGGTGACGATTACCTGGAGAGACATCAGACGGAGGGCGAAGAGAGAAAGCAGGACGGCCTCCGTCCTCATCATTACCTTCTTCGCCAAGGGAATAATAGGATGGCTTGGAAAACGACAAAGGAATAGACTGGAGGCAGACACGCTGGACGTCCGGCGAGTACAGGAGGAAACTTTGTTGAAACGCTTGCACAAGACTGCCAATACGGAATACGGACGGCAGTATGATTTTAAATCTATTAAAGGTAAATCTCATAAAACTTGATCCACAGTTATAGGGGGATACTTTAAACAATGGGTAACTTTCAAAGATATGTCTGTGAACAATTTGCTCGAGACCGGCAATTAAATAATCCACTCATGTTTAAAACGTGGGAGCATTTCAAAACAGGTTTCGGATGCACTGCTGCTTTGCCACTGGACTATGGCCCACTCCTTCACCTTCCCTATGATATATCTAACATAGTGAGTATTTTAAAATGGGACACTTTCTGAAAAAATGCTTGCTGGAAAAATTTACAGAATCATCTCAAGGTCTTGAATCCCAACTAATTGATACCATTCTCACTAAATGAATGCCCATAGGAGGAAATAAAGTATTACTAAACATATATATTAACTGGAAAGGTTAACTGTCCCATTTTGACAGTTGTCCCATTTTAAAAATAAACTCACCCTACGTATTGAAAAGTGATAAACTGTGGTGTCATAATATGTTGAAACCTCGTTGATCTAAAACAGGGATGTCCAACTCCGGTCCTGGAGAGCTACCATCCAGTCGGTTTTCTATCCTACCTGGGTTCTGATGAGCCACACCTGTTCTCAGGGAAATACCAGGGCCAGGTGTGGCTCATCAGA
>JABFDZ020000097.1:15723645-15740693 GCA_019775955.2 Pollimyrus isidori
CACGCACACACACAGGCACGCACACACACAGGCACACACACACAGGCGCACACACACAGGCACACACACAGGCACACACGCGCGCACGCACACACACGCACACAGGCACGCACGCACGCACACATACAGGCACACACACGCACACAGGCACAGACACACACAGACGCACACACACACACACAAAAAAAAGAACAGGCTATTTCAAAACGTCTAAGTGCAGGTTTCTGGATCACAAGTGCAAACCCACACAAACCCCATATATTCGAATGCCACACAGAGCAGAAATTGGAATAACATGGGCAGCAGAGGTGGAAAATTCAGATTCAGAATGTACAAATCCAGACCAATGTTTTGTTTCAACCAAACATAATGAGTCACTGAGTACTCAACTGGTTGGTTGAAACAATACCTTGGTCTGGATTTCTACTTTGTGGACCAGAACTTTAGAACTTTCCACCTCTGTAGGGCAGTAAACTGCAAACAGTGAGCGGAACTTGCTCCAGTCCCTTCTCTGAAAAGTAGAAAATTTATATATAGAGTCATGTGAAAAACTCTTCCTTAAGTGCTGCTGCTGACAGTGCAAAATGAGGAAGGCCCAATGCCGCGTTCTGGTCATTTCTGGCACGGAGGACAGTGGAAGGCTTCCCAGTTTGTCGCCGCCTGTCACGTTTGATCATGCAGAGGATGAGCGTAGATAAGCTGGATTAGATGAAAGAAGGACAGTGGTAGGACGATGGACACATGCATGGTCTTGTCCTTCATGCAGTGTCCAGTGCAGAAATTATGAAATGTACTTTCTTGGGAACAGAAAGAAAAGGCCTAGCGTAGGGAAGGATGCCAATTATGGGGGACTCAAATAAAGGTGGTGCCCCTAGCTTCTTTGCCCAATGTGACCATCTGATACCCCCTCCCCCTGTGCTGAAAGTCTTGTTTTAACATATTATGCAGATGTGTGGGAATGGCACACTCGGCATTACTGACAGCCGTGTGTACAAACTGTGAGTTGGTGTGAGCTGTTTTGAAGCCATTCCACCATCACCACTTTAACACAATTTCATCACTGTTTTTTTTCAGCTTAGACCTGCGTCACAGAGAGACATATTAAGCAATTAATAATTTATGCTTCTCAGATGGTCACAGCGCATATGGAAATTAAACCTGTCTGCCAACATTAGTTTGCAAAGAAATGCTGTTTCCATGCATCCTTATACAGATATATACACGTCTTTGCCGATGCTTTTCATATTTACTAGCTCTGTAATTACAGTTTCTGATTTTCCTGTGTATTCTGCGTGACTGTTTCCTGATACATTTCCTGTTAATGAAAGCGGTGCAGTGCTTGCAGAATGCAGGTTGCTGCTGTAAATGTGATGCGCTCTGTTGTTGCACATTCTCCTTTTCCTGCTTCTGAAGTCCCTTCTAATGTGTCCCCTGTGTTGTTTCCTCTTCCTGCTGGGATGGGACCGGGGCCCCCCATCAACCCTCTACCAAATGAGTGGGTTGAGGATGGATGGTTTCCCATAATCCTCAGCTGTGAATTCTTATCTTTTATATAGTATTCAGTTCTACTTGAATTACTTTAAATTCAGCCTAAAATTTAGCTTTTAATTCAGCTTAAGGGTACTAAAATTTGGGGAGAAACAACAAGATACGTTATTAAGGTCATTTTCTGGCTGAGATTTATATCTATGAAAGACACTCTTCCATGAATATGAAATACTGTCTTTATAAAGGCAGCCTTTAATGATTGAGAAAAAAAAAACCTTGAAACACAAAAAGATACTTTAATATTTTTTAAGGAAAGGCCATTAATGGCTAGGATGATAGATAGATCTCAGATGCTCTGACCAGACTGCTGGTGGCTGTACTTTGCATCTTTTGTTTTCCTTAAGTGCGTCTAGTCATGCTTCTTGAACACTTGTCAATATGTGATTTTACTGTTGCCATTAAGCAGAAGTTGATTAGGAGCCTGAAACTAGTTTAATTCACTCAAACCAAGTAAATCAATGTTTTTTTCCCCCCCTTTCTACTTAGCGTTAATCCAATTTATTGATTATTTATTTGCTTTTTTTGTTTGATTGTTTATTTAGACATACAGACAAATTGTAGTGTGATGGCTCGCTGATATTGACTGCAGTCTCGCACCTTTAGGGATGTCAGATTTATGCCCTGGCTTTATATGTGGAATTTATACATTAGCACATATTCCTGTTGGTTTCCTTCTACAATCCAAACGCCTGCCGTTAAGTGAATTGGTACTTATACTCTGCACATAAAATGTGACTGCTCTAGCATCCCACCCAAGATGTTCCCGGTGCTTTCTGGGATGGGCCCCAAGCTCATTACTCTGTACTGCTTAAGCGGTTATGGAAGATGGATGAATTTACAACTGAATGCAGACGGGAGGATCCATGGACAAGTACAGCCTTCTGGTAAAAGTTCAATGAACTGCGAGTGGAAATTTAATAAAAAATGTTATAGGACCTACACATGATGTCATTCTGAGTTCCGTCACCGAACTTCCGTGAAGCTTTTTTGAACCATTGATAGCTTAAAAATTCACAAAGCAATTAGTACTCCATTGAAGGAGCAAGACGAGTAACTTGCATCTGATACAGCTATTGGTCAACACTCAATACTAGTAAATTCTGGCAGTTAAAGGAACTATTAGAGAAGTGGACAAAGACCTTCAACATTCAATAGACTAGTACCCCTGACCGCTACAAGGCTGGTGGCTGCCCGTCTCCTGCCATGTGAGGTAGCTGTTATTATAATATTATATAACATTTTTCAAAGGCATCTTGCCTGCTTTCTCAAAACTGGATTAAAAAGAAAGGTTTGTTGATGTAAACAATTTTTTTTTTTTTTCGCTGCCTGTCAGAATAAATAATGTGGAATCCTTAATTTTTGCAGACATTCATATTATCTTTCATGTTAAATGGCAATTGCTTTAATGCTGTAGCTTGTATTCAGTGCATTTTAAAACATTTAAATTAGACTATATAGTGTTTATCCAAAACCTAATCCACAATTATGTATGCATAACTGTTTCTATATGAAAAGGTTTGATTTTGTAATATATATTCAGACAATATGCAGTTTTGGTACACGGTATCATGATGATGTTCTACCCTTCTGACAGCACTAATCTGAGCCTCAGTCTTGGCAGTCAGTCTGCGCTGCGTTTTGCGCCTGGCATGTTTACTCCCCTGCAGAGGTGGTCTTTCCCCCCATCCCCCGGATGATGGTGACACAGGAAGATAAATGTCACCTGAGGCAGTCTACATGCATCCTTGGCTCACATTCATTTTTATTTTCTATGTGCATTTCCCCTTCAAGGGCAATTATTTTTGTCTCCTCCATACATATTTAACTCATTGCTTGGGGGAAATCTTATTATAGACTGTCGCTGGCCTCCACCCCCCTAACCCCACATTCACCTCTGCCTCCCCATGTATGAGCTTAGAGTTTTTGCGCCATTGCCCTGCCTTTGGCTTTGAAAGCTTCAGATGGAACATGTGACCATATCCTGTGGTAAATGGTTGCTACGAAAGAGTGAAGTATGCTACAAGCAGAGACCCAACAGTGGGAGACTGTGCTTTGAAAAGGCAAAAAAATGGCTGTGTCGGTAAAGCTCTTTCTTTAGGATACGTGCAAATTCCTATGAAATGAAGAAAGGTCACAAAGAGCAGCTGAACCTGCCAAGGCAGGTTTTGTATTTTGCGGTAGAGTACTGGCAGACAGGGAGCCCATCCTTAGATGCAGAAAAGCAAGATACTCTTCACAGATTGCTGAAGGTGTCATTATCCCCTCTGATGCGGCTGTAATCTGCTTCATCGTTCCTAGAATCACATAAGCAAATCGGTCATGTCATGGTGAGTTTTCAGATTACAACAGTGAATTATTAGGCTGATGTTGTCCTAAGGAATTTGTATGACAAAAGTTACACAAAGTCCACTCACTGAGCACGTTGTAACGAGCACTATAACTGATACTGAAAAAGGGCTCCCTTTGCTCTGAAAACAGCCTGAGTTCTGCTTGGAGTAGATACCACAAGATGTTGGAAACATTCCTTGGAGATTCTGTTCCAGGCTGACATGATCGCTTTCTGGAGTCTCTGCAGATTTGTCAGCTGCACTTCCATGCTGTGAACCTTTCGTTCTGCCACATCCCAGATGCGGATTCAGATCCTGTGACCGGGAGGGCCACTGAACACTGAACTCGCTGTCATGTTCACGAAAGCAGTCTGAGACGACTTTTGCTTTGCGACGCGGCACGTTATCCTGCTGGAAGTAGCCTTTAAAAAAGACAGAAGCAGCATGTACTGTAGGCTGCTCCAATACTCAGGCTGTGACATTCAAGCGACTATCGATTGATATCAGCCATGGTCGTCGTTAGGTCCGATCACTCGGGGCCAATGCCCTGAGTATTTTAGCCCCCATGCCAATCTTCCTTCAAAAAAAGTCAAAAGTCAAGCCCCAGGTAAACTTGACTTATCCCCAATCTTTTCAATAGCTAGAAACTCCCCTGCTATCAACAGGCCCAAGCCATGCCAAGAATCATCCCCCACACCATTAGCCCAGCACCTCCAGCCTGGACTACTGGGACTCGGTAGGTTGGGTCCATGCCTTCATTCTATTTGCGACAAATTCTAACCTTACCATCTGTGTGGCTCAGCATAAATTGAGACTCATCAGACCAGGCTGCGTTTTTCCCATCTTCAGCTGTCCAGTTTTGGTAGGCCTGTGCCCGCTGCCCGCTCAGCTTTCTGTTTCGGGTTGACAGCAGTGGAACCCGACGTGATCTTCTGCTGCTGTAGTCCATCAAAGTTCAATGTGTTCTGCATTCTGAGAAGCTTTTCTGCTCACTGCAGTTGCACGGAGAAGTTATCAGAGACGACGTAGCCTTTCTGTCAGCCGCAGCTTCCTCTGACCGCTCTCATCAATGATGCGCATCTGTCCACAGAACTGCTGCACGCTGGATGTTTTTGTTTTTCACACCAAAAAACTGTCGTGTGCGAAAATCCTAGTAGATCAGCAATTCTAGAGAATCTTGAACCAGTGCATCTGGCACCAGCAAGCACGATATTGTCAAAATCACTCTGTACGTTTACATATAGCTTGACTACGCCATTTAATCAGACTACTGCCCTTGTCCTAGTGTACAGGGGGAATTGATTTATTGAGTGAGACTCAGCTGCAATAGGTGGCGATATGGCTCCTCTCAGCTTGTTAGTATTGGGCTTTCTCCGGTGAAGGGCGATGGGTGAATTGGATGGCTTTATAGTGCTGTACATTTTTGGCGTACTGTATGTCCTCTCCTATGCCACCTTGATGAGCTTTTTCTGTGCACTGACTTCTTGTTACTTCGGGGCCAAAGCCCGGGGGGAGCATGCCTAGGCAAGTTTAAGTCCAACTGAGCGCATACACGAAGGAGTGAATCGACTCGCAATCGCGTTATTTGGGTATCTTAGTCCGACTTTGAAAAATTCTTTTTAGTAGGATTTCAATCGGACCTACACACGTACTTTAAAAGTCCAGTTTCAGTCAGACTAACGCAATAATTAAATTTTATTAGTGTGTATATAAATGTACTGACTGGCATCACATTTTTTCTCCATAATAGTGCTTCATGTGAATATCAGCTGAGGTTCTTGACCTGTGTCTGCCTGCATTTATGCTTTGCCCTGCTGCCACATGATTGTCTGATGATGTAACTGCGTGAACAATAGGTCCACAGGTGTTTATAATAAAGTACCCAGTGAGTGTGTATCCCACAACTAAATAAATTCAAATAATTTATTTAAATAACATGATTTAATTGGCAATGGCATTAATAATATCTGGGACGTCAAGTTTAATTTTCCTTTGAGCGTTATTTCACTGCCAGCCTCCCATTCTGTCAGTCTAGATAAAAATATTTTGTCAAATATATAAAATATTTGTGCATTCATAATATACAAATGTATACTAATTTAACTTATATTAATAGTTTTAAATAACATTGTAAAATTATGTAAAATAATAATATATGGTATATAGTAACATATATACAGCAAGTGTTAAAATGGCAGTGGCAGATGTGAAGTGTGTCAGGTTTCTCATTGCCTCAGAGATTAGTGCAGGGTTTTCATGTGGATGTCGGGGGCCACTGAGGTCAGCGAAAGAGTCACTCCTCTTTGTTATTTCACTCCTTGAAAACATCCGTTAGATTAAGCGGCAGCCCAGCTGCTGAGAGAGGCTGGCCTCCCGCGACCGTGTAATGGGCTTGGACAGGTGAAAGAAGCCGGAAGTCTCCCAGCACTGCCCCCCCACCAACGAGCGTCTTGTTGGACACGCAGACAGAAACAGCGAGTGGCTAGGCGATGGCGGTGCATCTCTTAGGGGCCTGGATCTGGGTCGCCGTACAGTTGCCTACTGAATTCTTACAGTTCTGTTGAAGGTCTGTCTTTCAGTTCACCTGATTTGTTGTCAAGTGTAGTTTAACATTGTGCTGAAGAATATTTCAGCTGTTTTGGGAATAAGCAGCTTTAGCCTCTTATAGAGAATATGGCAGCATATCTCAGCTTGACCTAGTCCTAACTGTTTCATGCACATCACTGCGGCTGGGAGTCTAGAGCTTAATTCAGTTTGATTAGTGTTCCAATCTGCCACTCAGGTCATAGCTGAGGGTAACCGCAGAAGAAATCCATACACCCTCATGCCAGAAACAAACACCTCACAAATGCAACGCAGCAGCCTTTGTGCTGCCTCTCTGTATTACTTATTTCTGCACATATTTTGGCATTATAACTTTAACCATGAATGCTATTTATGACTCATGACAGGAAATAGTTTTTTGCTTGATTTCCTGTGCTTTATATTTGGACATGTCACAAACAAAATGCAGCTGTTAATCTGAGTTTTCTTGAGCACATTAATTACGTCAGTGGGACGTTTAATTAGAGCTTGTCTCAGTTTTTTAAAGACCATGTCCCTCCTGTCACCTATTGGGCTCCTTGTCTGAGTTTTCACTGCTCTGAGGTGACTCATGCTTCACTCTGTTCACAAAATTCCTTTTGGTTTTACAGACAGCCTCTGGAAAACTCTGAATGTGTTGCTGCAGTCGTTTAGCATTTGCACCTAAGTCAATCTTGGCGTTTATTTATTTTTCACCAGGGGAGTTTATTACTGGCAGGTGAAGGCATCAGGCCAGAGAGGAAGGCCTTCATGTTTGCTCTTTGTAATAGATGTGATAAAAACAAGGCAGGTATTCAGAGTATACTGCAACTGCATCTTCACATTTTTGAAGTGCCTTTTTGGTAAATAAGCATATTGTCACGGTGGCTCTTAAATGCAGGCATCTGAAGCGGTGTGGCAGCCTGGGGGGTGAGTCAGCTGACAGGTCCGTTGAGCTGAAACTACGTTCTAGTGATATAAAACCTTTCTGTTTATCTCTCGGTCCCCTGGAGATGAGACGACACACCAGACTCTTGTAACTGATGTGTAGACTCAACGCCCTTCCTGTTTCCCCTGCTAGTTTCGCCCTCTGTACAGTTTTCTGTCTTTGTTCCACAGTCTGTTAAACTCCGAAACAGTAAAACAGGTCCTCTGATGCCCCAAACGTAACTCAAGCAAACCTAACAAACCTAATTTAACATTATATAACATTAAAACTAAGTCATATTTATACTGTTTCATACATTTTTATCACTGTGCTGTTATTGCACTATATACATGTATATAAAGTACTATTTCAGGAAGACAATTTGACCAGGATATTGGGGGGATTAACAGACGTATATGAACAGCCGTGGATAGAATATCAACACGAGGGTATAATAAGTTGCATATTAACCTGTTCTCTTAAATTCTTACAGTTTTCTGTGATGCTGGTAATACATATAGTCATGGGCATTAATTACGGGAATGGGGGGGTTGTAGCCCTGACAGTAAATCAAAACCAGCTAATACAACCCCCATAATAACCATGTTTCCCTGTAATGGGTGGAAATTCAACCCCCGCAACGTTCCAGCCAAAGCTACGCCCTTGCATATGGCTATAGGCAACATGGAAGGTGGGGCTTCAGCAGTATTTCCGTTTAATTTATTCAGCAGGCTGACGGACATTTTTGTCAAAGCAAAATTAGATCTCAATCTGTGGAATTCAGGGGCCCAGCAGTGAAGTCATTTGACTGATGTGGGATTTGAACCAAAAACCTTTTTTTTTTTTATCAGTGGGACAGAATGCTAACCTGCAGAGACCCACACCACTCATGGATTGCAGTCAGCTACATCTATCAATTTCCTAAGTGTGTGTTCAATACAGAGTCCTGGTGGGCTTCGAGCCTATCATAGGCAGGCTAGTCTATTGCAGAGCACTCGCACTCACCATGCTGCCATGCAATTGGTTACTTCAGTGTAGATGTTGAAGTAGCACCCTCCCTGACATCATCTTCTGCATTCACCAGCATTGTGGCAGCAGCAAACACACTCAGCATTTAACTTTTTGGATGACATTACAAATAGGCTCAAATAAAGTAAACACAAAAAAGCAGAATGATGGCTACAAGCCAGAAAAACGCTCTGCCAGCAGTAGAAAACTGGACGCTTCTCTGGATGTGTTTTAGGTAGATGTCATTTTAAACTTCAGTACACTGAGGTGAATTGTCAAAATAAACTGAAAATGGGAACGCTGCAATCAGACGAGCTTTGATTGAGTGACAAGAGGAAGCAGTGAGTAACCATACAAATCTCAGGAATGGTCTGAGGTCTTCCAGTCATGCGCTGAATCGCTATATTTGCCCCAACTGATTCCGTTTCCTGCTCCGTGCCTTTGTTTACGGGTCTGCTGCCGGAAACCTCTTTCCACATACGGAACGTCTTGAGAAATCCCCACATGGCAGCCTCCCGCCCCCAGCATGTCCCCCAGCCCACATATCCAGCCACGTCGTCCCCTGTAGACCTTGAGTGCTCGGCTATGATGACTCAGTGGCGCCCTGGCGGCCGGCCCGCTTCCTTCTAGCGCTTGTTGTTAAGCATCGGCTAAGAGCAGGTGCCCTGCGGTCTGCGGCAGACACGGTGGTCACCACCACTGACCCGTGATGAGGCGTCCGCTCGGTCGCAGGACCCCATGGTTCTGTGAGGTACTGCTCCAGAACTCTCCAGAGGGAGGGGAACCTCTGGTACCCTCTGAGGTATTGTTTGCTCAACCAATATGGGTAGAACCAGGGGTGTGGGAGGGGCATGGATGCCCAGGCAGATTCAGGGGGTCGAGCTTGACGGGGGTCCATGAATATGTAAAATTATATGTAAAACTGAGTGGGAAAGGGGGCGCAAGGTGACTTTTAGACAAGGGACCCAGAATTTAAAGGTATCCCCCTAGGCAGAACAATTCCGAGAGTACAATTATTACCTGTTTTTGTGACCATAATGTCTCACGCCATTTTCAAACTGTGTAAGACTGAAAAGGTCTGTTGTTTACATGTAGACTCACAGCATCTCCCTGGTACAGTTAACTTGGGAAAGCAGTAGTACTTAATCCTTTGCTTATTAAGGCTGTTGCCTTATAATGTGCCTCTTTGTTCTCCTAAGATATTTATCTCCATTTTGAGCTGGGGTCCGATTTCCACACAGGCATTTTAAGCCTTGGCATAACCCTTAACCTCTACCCAAATTGCTATGCGACTGAACACTTAAACGTTTGTTCCTGGGAGCCTGTAGCAGTCTGCAGTGGTGCTTCCCCCAGTGAATCATTTAAGAATTTCCAATTTTCCACATATTTTGTTTTCATATGTCTCACTTATTGTATGGACATGAATAAAGTGGTTTAACATCAGCCCCCAGTCTGGGGGAGCGGATTGCCCCAATGACTGGGATCCAGCACAGAACCTTGGGAAATGTGTCACTGGTGTTTCTGCTCACCCTCCTCTCATTTGTGTGCATGAGGATCAGGAGATGCCAGTCCTCATGTCACATGTCACGTTTTTTCTAGAGTTGATGAAAAGGGCAGGGGGTGTGCCGTAATCTTCCTAATATTGGAGCATTGACAGTTACATTATTAGCCCCCTTTTTGATCCCTATAAATGTGTGTAAATGAGCTGTAAAAATTTGGCTTAATTCCTCATCTTTCAGTGGGAATAAAGGAGTTGTGTCATGAATCCTGAAAATGTAGCAGAACCCCCCCCCCCCACCCCTCTCTTTTCCTCTCCTCTCCTCTATCTTCCATACCCTCTCACTCTGCCATCTTATGCTAACTGTACTCCCCCAGTTCACTGCATCACTCAGTGGCTCACAGTGGTGTCGCTTTTCCGTGGGACCTGCCGGAAGCCGAAACATCGTTCTGTTTGCTGTGATGTGTGCTGTGCAATCTGGACAGACTGGAAGGATGTGGGCATTTCACGTCAACTTTCATGGCACCGAGGAATCACATGACGGGAAGTGAGGCATGTCACAGGAAAGGGAAAGCGGGCCAAAAGGACCTTAAGAAGAGCATTGAGATAACAGGGAGGTTTCTCCTGGTTATTCTATTAATGCTGGTTCTTTCTCTTTCTTACAATTAGATGCATCACAGAGCTGAGGAGCACACTAATGGGGGTGGTTAAAGACTTCTGGGAAATGTGATGCGATTGAATGGAAATAAGGGAAGGAGAGGAAGCAGCTGGCCATGTAAAAAAACTGTACATCCTCCTGCCCACAATGCCAGGGCCCGCATCCCCACGCTTTACACCAGTGGTTCTTGGTGAAAGGCGCGCCCCCCCCAGTGAAAACATGCAGAGAAGCACATAAACTCAGTGTTGCATGCAATGAATATATTTTATACGAAATATTTTGTATACATATCGGCAAAAATAAAGTTTATATACAATGCAGTGAACACAATTGTTCATTTTCAATCTGACTATCATGGACCCTCTTAGACCCACTGACTGGCCCCTTGGGGGTCCATTGGCCCCAGTTTAAGAAGCCTAGCTTTACCCCTCCAGCAGCCGACCTGAGGAAATGGTTCCTTGCAGAAATGGCAAATTTTTTCTGCCACGGTTCTGACAGATTTTTATGCCACGATAATACCTAAAAAAAAGGGACTACTTGTCGTAAACCACTGAAAAGCTTATGTTACTGCAACTCTCGCTGTTCCCAAGGTCAGGCTTCTGAGTTTGCATCCTAGAACAGCAACCATGGAGATATAAAGAATATCGACTGAAAATTAAAGAAAACAAATGGGCACTGTTACGTTGAAGGCCTCGAGCGGTATACTAATCCAGTACACCTTGGATGGTGATGTTTTAGTAGTGTTACCATTTAAGGCTTGCAGCTATCCCCTGTGGACTGATGGCGGGCACGCTCTGCGGCGTTTAGAGGGCACGCCTGTTTTTCCGCATGCTGCTACACCATGTGCCCCGCGTGCGTAATTAGACCCATCTCCGTGCAGCAGTTGTCCCTGCCGGTGAGCTCACTACTCTTCTGGGGATTTCCTGTCTTTGCTGATTGGCCAGATAGGATCACTGGGGGATGAATTTTGTTCCACATGCTCAGCTCTGAGCTGGGGCAGCGTCCTCTGGCACCTGCAGAACATATATCCTCTCTGGTTTATATGCTTTTGGACAGTGCCAGAGGACACAGAAAAGGCCATTATTGATGCTGGGCCTCTCTTTTTTGTTTTGTGTCTTTATTAGTGATGGAAGACATCCATCACATTGTGTTGAGGTCTACCTACACACTTCTTTGTTGGCACCTAGCAGGGCCCTATGATTTTCATAATGTCAATAATAATAATAATAATAATAATAATAATAATAATAATAATAATAATAATTGATGCTTTATTGATCCCTTCAGGGAAATTTACACCCCTCTTCCAGGTGAGAGTAAGCTGGCTGTGAAGGGCTGCCACACATTGCAGCACCCAGGGAGCTGGGGGTTAAGGTCTGTGCTTAAGGACCCGCAGACGTGCCAGAGAATGTCAAATACTCTTGTAGTAGGCAAAGTCAGAGACTGACAGAGAATCTGGTCAAAGAGGTGCAAAGATGCTTTATTATAAGGCTCATTTCCATCACAGGGAGTCGGGTGACACTTCCCAGGTGGCTCAAACAGCCTCCAATTGGCCCTTTCTGCCTTTTTATTCAGCTTGACCACGACTTGATTTTTGTGTATGTATGTATGCACTCATATTCCAGCCTCACTGGCCTAAACAATAATAGCTATCTTATCTTTTTCTGCTGACATGTATGTGAGGGATTCTCAGACTTTGATGACAGTGAACCGATTTATGGTGCAGAAATTTCACAGATTTTGGTAAAATGTTTTGACTGGGGGGTGGAATTGATCAGTGGAACAGGTTTAATATGTTTAACCATATTAACAATAAAGTCATTAATGTATAGTACAGTCAAATCTGTAGCTAGCTTTTCCATATTATGTAAAAAAAAAAACACAGATGAAAATACATAAATGAAAAAAATTCAGTCAATTGCTGCATCTGCCATCAGTTATTAAATGCTTGACATATACAAAGTAGGAAGCAACTTATATTTCTTTTCTGCTTTTTTACAAGAGCAACATTTTGAGTTCAGCAGGATAAGTAGAGCAGAAAGTGAAATAATTCAATATTTTGAGCTGAGGTGCTTTTTTTCTCTGGGTTAATTCTAACAGTATTAGAAAGCATTCTACTGGAAAAGAGATTCATTAATTTTCATTGGCCTGATTCATACTCTGAATCCCAGGGGTGAAAAAATTCTCCTTCCACTCTTCCTTTCCTGAATTGTTGATATTCTATTGGAACGTGATGAATTAATGACTTAAGGGTGTCTTAATTTCCAAGAGGCTTCATAAAAGTATTCCCTGTTAAGTATCTGAAGCTAACTTTGATAGTACCCAGCTTATCACTTTCAAGCAGAGAAATAAGATTATTTTTCATTAAACTAGGAGTGAAAAGAATTGAATCTTTAAGGAGAATAACTGTCGCCTTAAATTGTTCCACCGTTAAACAAGAAAAAACAAATAGGATTCTTTGTTGGTTTGCATCCTTTCCCTGAAGATGTTCTACCTCTGGAGAATCTGAGAGCTTTCTTCTTGGGTTTCAAAGTCAATAGAGGTTTTGTGTGACTGCTTTTGATTTTTTTTATTTTGAGTAACTGAACAAAATTTACACAGTTACACATACGCTGATAAAAGTGTGTATTTATGGACTGCAGGAGAAAACCCACATAAACTCAGGGAGAACATGCAAACTCTACACACATACACAGAAATACGGGTGGGGTCAAGGTCATAGGTGTCAGGTTGATTTGCTACCCACTGAGTCAGATGCAGTTCTGTTTTGAATATTTTTCTCAACCAACATGAATTATCTACCGTAATTTAGCATAGTGAGAAGAAAAAGTTCTTTTCACGTTATCTTCCCTAAAAAACCCTCAAGATTTTGATGAAGACCTGCCTAAACTTGATGATGAGCCTTCTGGACGAATGTTCTTGAAGGCCTATGTCTGCTTTTAGAAGCCTAATGCTTTTATCAATGTGGTATTATGTGGCTATCAATTCTGAGCTCCTCTAGTGGTACTTATTAGGTGAAAAATCATTATTTTGTTCCAGTGGACTAATTTCTCTCCCAAAATACTCAGTGTGTCTCCAAAGCAAAGTCGCCTAACATCCTGCCACTAAGCGGAAAATATGAAAACACCTTTCTAGTCTCTTATTGAATGTCCAGTTTTTGGATCTTTAGTTATATACAGATTCAGGTTCAATTTACCAAAACACCGTTTATTGTCCATTACTTTTTTATGTTTATCATACAGTAAGTGACACTGATGCATAGAGCATTTAGGGATGTCCATATAAGATGAACATCAGAGGCAAGCACGAAAAATTTGCACGTTGCTAGAGCAAAAACCTGAAATGGTTTGACTCCATTCACCTTGCTGAAACGGGGATGCATGAAGCAGGGAATTCTGCATCCCGTGTGCTGATGATAAGCTTTGAATGGGTTTGACAGAACCAATTCAATTTAATTGTGGCCTAATCATCATTTAAAAATTAACATGACCACCAAGGATAAATCTTTCGAAATAGCAATTTTTTATGTAAGGCAACATAGCAGAATTTCAGTAGCAGCTTCTCCTGAACCAGATATGTCCAATGGGGCAGGAGGTCTCAAATGTTCATACTGCTTCCACCTGAACATTTCAGTCATTTGAAACTGATTCTGGGACATTGTATTCTTTTTAGCATCCTGTCAAGGGTATCTCCTGCCTCATGTTTCCATAATAAGCTCCAGAATCATTGTGACCCTTCATTGGCTATACAGTTATGGAAAATAGATGGATGGACACGGTTTACTGTTCTTGTGCCTCACAGAAAAGACAAGGCTGAGTTTTTACTGGGCCCTGGCTGCAAGCATAACCTAAGAGGCTCCTTACAGGCTTATACCAACGCCTCTGATGACATGAAGTGTATCTATGATCTGTGGTTTTCAGATCTGTTGGTGTTCAGCTGCTCAGTGAAGGATATGCTAACCTCATTAATCCCTTTCATCTGCCTCCTGGTCCGTCACTGTACACACAGAGACCACCGCACACAAAAAGACCACCACACACAAACACAGACCACTGCATACACAGAGACTACCACATACACACACACAAACACACAGATACCGCTGCACACACACACAGACCACTGCACGCACACAAACACAAAGTTACCACTGTAAACAGAGACCACCACACACACAGACCATTGCACACACAAAGACCACCGCACACATGGAGACCACCACGTACACAGCCCACTGCACATGCAGATGCCACTGTGCACACAGAGACTACCATTTGCACTGCAGGCCTACTGAGCTTGTGTATGCTATATAAAGCAAGGGGGAAAACAAATCAAACAAGCAGAAAAAGCCCCCCTCCCATCCCTGACTAGCAGAAGTGGCTGAGGGGCCGGAGCATCCCACGCAGTCCGGCAGGGGAGTGACAGGCTGGGATGGTGCTCTGACATTTTCGCTCTTACCCCTGTTGATTGAGCGGATGCTGGGGCTTGATCCTTCAAAGGAGCCTCATCAAAGTGGATGTCCTCCTGCCTCAGATGGAAAGAGACCCCCTGCCCCCGGTTCGAAGCTCCTCTGTTTCTGCCATTCACATCCATTATGATGATGAGGGCAGTGATTAAAAGCAGGACAAGTGACCGGGAATGTACTACAGCAAATACAGGTTTGTCCAAGAAAAAGAAAGGTATGGGCCTGTGTTTGAATCTGCTTTGATCTGTCTGATTCACAAGAAGGTTTCTTCTCCAGAATGAAGAAGCCTGAAGCTTTGAGATTTGGTAACATACATTCGGTATTAGCAGTTAATCCCTCAGCATGAGGTCCCAGTGACACAGTCTCTTTAACAGACACATGCTGAATAAAGACTCCTGTAGCCTGTTTGCTTTGTGCAGACTGTTGCGCCTGAGCCAGGGGATCCAAATGACAGCAGGCAGAATCCTATGTGAGAATGGGGGTGTGCAACTGAAAACGCCTCAGGACGCCCAGTAGGCCCTGACCCGGTTACCGTGGAGATGTGAAGCTGGCTGGCCTGGAGGGGGAGCCGTGGGGGATCGGCGGAGCTTGGCAGGGCGGCGGGGACCAGAGGAGAAAGGGCCCATAGCTACCGAGTCTGCAGGTTGCTGTTCTCCTTTTGTTTGGAAGGCAGTTCCGTTTCTGATTCCGGAGTGGAGCTGATAGTCGGTATTGCCACTGTTACTGAGTGATGCAGCCAACTGATCACTAGCGTACTTCAGTGTTTTTTTTTTGTTTGTTGTTTTGTTGTGTTTTGAGGGGTAGTGTAAATACTTCCATGAATTCCTTGAGCGTCAACAACTTTAGCGAATCATGATATTGACATCAAATCCCTTAAGATTGATTGAATTCTCAAGTTTTCATTCACCCTGAGGATGTCAGATTAAAGCAAAATCAACTAAAACAAACAAACTGATGCTGCGCTAAACTTAGTGATATAAACCCATCTGCCTTTTACATTCTAAGCATGTCATTCTAAAGCATCTCTACCATTATTTTTAGCATGCATATTGAAATGAAATGTCTAAATAGATAATAGCCCAATGATTAATTATCAAAATTGATCCTATACTATACTGTAAATGGACTGCATTTATATAGTGCTTTTCTACAAAGCACTTTACAATTTATACCTCCCATTCACCCATCCACACACACACACAATCACACACCGGTGGCGGAGGCTGCCATGCAAGGTGCCAACCTGCACACCAGGAGCAATTTGGGGTTCAGTGTCTTGCTCAAGGACACTTCGAAGGGGTCAGGAGTAAGCAGGGCTCGAACCTGCAACCCTCTGGTTGCCGAACGATAGCACTGCCTTCTGCACCATCAACTTCTGTACTATAAAATACTATAATTAGTATTTTACTAATTAAATGTGACTCATTTAATGTCACTTGATGTGCTATCTTTATCCTCCCTTTGACATCTGCAGACACAAAAAATTAAGCATGTTAAGATGCTGTTCAAATTTGTTTTATATAATGATAACAGTTTGAGGCATAAGTTAGGTGCCTGAATTTTGCATTTACCTCAAAATTCCCCCCTTTAAAATATTGCTATAGCTATAGACATGGTTCATTTCAATGTATTGATGCCCCCTCCTAATAAATGAGCAAGACACGTGACATGTGACATTAGAGCCCCCCAAGAATGGGGACACAATCATAAAATGGCTGGTAAATGAGGGAGACAGCAGCTGATAATACGTCCTTTGTGACACAGGTCTTTAATTAGTCACTGTTTCCTGGAACCCTATGGTTCAGCTTTCCCCCAGTAATTATCGCCCTGTCCGCCCTCCAACCTCTCCCATCGTGTCAAGAAGCTGGATGAAGACATCACTGATGTTGTTATATTTTCTTCCTTTGGTACTTAAAAACATTCGTAACACTTTGCTTTAAGCAGTCATGTATAATGCATTATACATTGAACACCTGCTCAATTTCTCATTAATGCAATTATCTAATCAACCAATCACATGGCAGTTGCTTCAATACATTTAGGGGTGTGGTCCT
>JABFDZ020000097.1:15740793-15752739 GCA_019775955.2 Pollimyrus isidori
TCAACCCAATAGAGCATCTTTGGGATGTGGTGGAACGGGAGCTTCGTGCCCTGGATGTGCATCTCACAAATCTCCATTAACTGCAAGATGCTATCCTATCAATATGGGCCAACATTTCTAAAGAATGCTTTCAGCACCTTATTGAATCAATGTCACGTAGAATTAAGGCAGTTCCGAAGGCGAAACGGGGCCAAACATCGTATTAGTATGGTGTTCCTAATAATCCTTTAGGTGAGTGTAGACACTTTCAGAACGCATTATATTGCATTCAAGAAGTATTATAAATTAAGTTAAAATTATTACTAAAAAGCACAACATATTTTAACCATATCTATTATTCATTATGAATGCTTCATGAAGCTCTCATCTATAATGCACTATAGATACCTTCGTAATCTAGTACTGTATAAAGCATCCTTAATTCTTATACTGACCACTATAAAGGTATCTATAGTGCATTACAGATGAGAGCTTCATAGAGCATTCATAATGCATAATCAACGTGGCTCTAATGTGTTATGCTTTTTTATTAAATTATAGCCATGATTATAATTCTTTATGAATGCATTGTAATGCATTATTAAGGTATATATAATGATTATACATGACTTCTTTACATAAAGTGTTACCAAAACTCTCATCTAGTTCAAGTTATGTGAAAAAAGGGAACTGTATGTTGACATAAATGTGAAATGTTAGCATTAACCTACACATACACATAAATTCTGGAACGTAAAGACAGTAAAGCGATTTTCAAGATCAAACGAGTCAGTTAAGCAAGCTGGAGTTTTACTGGGATTTCTTACCTGGTCAGTGTCTCGTCTCTCAGGCTAACATGCACCACAGTCTCTCTGGTTTGTTTTGGGCCTGAAGAATTTGGGAACCCAGAGCAGTTTTAATTTAATTCATCATAAATTCATCGCATCAAAATCAATTGTAGATGTGGGAAAAAATAAAAGCGCTGAGTAATCGTGCAGTATTTTTCCATGATCAGATGGATACTGTCAACTGAAGTACAGTAGATTGGTTTTCTAGGCAAACCTCTTTGTCTTCCGCTGTTTCAACTTTCTCCTTCTTCTAAAACCTTGCCAGAAATCCTTGGCAGGCTGCAGAGTCCACATCACATTCAGACAGCATTTCGGTCACAGTTGCTGCATTACCATTGTTAATTTGCTCTTAGTGTCACTCTTCCATAATCAGGGATTCGTTTCATTATCCACTTCACAAGTCTAGCTTCCTGTTCTCAGGACATGGTTTAAAACAATTGTTGTTTTTTATGTATAGCTAAGACGCTGTAGAATTTTTCTTGCTTTAAATTCTCTTTCAGTAGGGCTGTTGCAAGCAATGTATTGCAATGAATTTATGGAACGGGAAAAAAAGTTTATGGTTATGTAACTTTTGCTTGTATAATTTGCTTTTATTAGGATAAATATCATTTATTGATCATAGAGTGAGATTCTTTTGCATACTGCAGCAAAAGAATTTATGCACAGATGCAAACAAAGTGCAAAACAAAGACAAAGGAGACTCAGTGTAAACAATCAACAAGCAAAATATTGTGCAAAACCAATTTCAGCATTGGAATTGGCAATAAATGAACTGATCTCTTTTACTGGAGTACATTCTCTTGTACTACACAGTAGGATAATAATGGCCACAGGATTTTGTTATTCCTCATCTGTACAGATTGCTTTTATGTGAGCGATACAGACAAAACAGGAAATGGAAGCAGGTAGTAGAGCTATTCTCCTCCAGGGTCAGGAAACGCAGCCCCAGCAGCAGGAAGCTGTAATAAAAGAAACCTCACTGCAGGTCCTTAGAGTAAGGGGGTCACATACGCGGTGAGCAGGGGCTGCTGCTATATTTGCGGACTACAACATGCTCCTCACCCACTTCTGCTCCTCACTGCTTCCTGGTTCATGCCCGTCATACTTAGATGGCCCTTATCCACACGGCACCCACTTCCTGTCGAGTGTCCCTTCCTGTGATCTGCACCTGCATCCATGGGCCACTGGCATGCATTCCGTCTTTTTGAGGCCGGCTTCATGATGTCACAGCTGTGGTTTAATTTGGAAAAAAGATGAATTGAAAAGCATCACAGCATTCAATTTCTTCACAGCAAGGCATCTCCAAGGTGTCTTCTTAGAATTTCCTGTACAAATGCACACAGGGCGTATGGGTAGCAGTTTTTTTTGCTCTTCATGCCCAGCGTCGGAGTGTGTTTGTCTGATGCCAGCATACTTGTGGCTCTAATCACCTTGTAGCACAGATTTAGCCAGAGCAGAGGGCTAAACAGCGGCCCGCCATCAGCCAGATAGGCAAACAGCTTGCCCCATAATGGCAATCCCAACTGGATGACCGTGCTGAATGCTGAATGATCAGAATCCGTTGACGCTTTACATTCATAGCATCAGATTTTTTTTCAAAGCTTTTACGGGGCAGGTGCTGGCGAGGTGATGTAATGACGGTCCCCAGCACCACCAGTGCCGCATGTCCCGGGCCAGATGCTGTACTCCTTCTCTCATTGTAACTGTAGTATTCTAGCATGTGCACATCTACAGCTTGAAGGCACTGGTGAGCATGTTTGCGATACATAAGAACGGCCTTAGCATCAAAAGCACAGACCAAAGCTGAAAGACCTCTGCTGGGAATTAAAACGCAAGCCATTTGGACGGGTGAGCATGAGAATTATATTATTTTAGTCATTACTTTAGAAGCCATGTGATGTCTTAGCTGCAGGAAGAGCTAAGATGGTTCAAAGCTCTCCATTGCTTCCCACAGCCTAAACCACCTCCTGTTATTGGGCGGCCCGCTTCAGTTGTGTTTCCACATCTGCTTATTTTGAGCCGCTGCTTCCCATATTACTCTCTTGTTTCTCTTGGTATTGCTGAAAGCTTCAAAGTCTTTCCGTGCACAATGGTTGGCTTTTAAACCCCTCCCCCACTGCGCGTTCGCCTTTAACATTCAGGATGTTCGCTTGAGTATCACAGGAAGTCAGCTGTCTTGTAAAATAAATAAAAAGTGTGGTGTATATAAATGATTTGTCTTTGCAGTAACAAGTAGTAAATCAGATGATGTAAAACTTGGACACGCTGTTGCATGTTATGAATTTTCATGCTCTCTTGTCTGATGGTGGTTTGGTCCTTAGACACTCAAAGGGCAGCAGCAGAGTCAGACAGCAATGGCAGTTTATAATCGTCAACTAAACACTTAAGTATTGATTCCTGGTACATGAGCCAAACTTACTGTCCTGGGTATTTTATTATTTTTTTAAAGGAAAGCAAATTACAATTTCCTTTGTAATTCACAGTCCAGTCTTTGCATATTGAAATGTTAGCCAAAATGATAACATCCATAGTCCAGTGTTCCTATGCACATCCTTTATCTCTTGGTTACCATGCAGGGATGTGCACAATACATTTAATTTAATTTAGTACTGAAAAGCCATACGCTGGAGCTGACCCGACAAGAAAAAACTGATCATCTGTTTTCTACCCTACACCTTTAGCCTGTCTGCAGATGGCAGATGGCAGCAATTCCACGAGAAATCTTCTAAAACTGGGTTCTTGCCTTTCAGCCACAAAACATACATATTCACACACCCCCCCGCTTGGCATTTACATTTAGGTCTCTTCCCAAACGTTCCTCCAAACCAGATGTGGCAGTTGAAAAGAATGAAAATAAACCAATTTTAACCACTGTCTCAAAAGTGCTTATTTTTATAAATTATCTGGGACTTTCTGAAATGAAAGCAGATTACAGAGATGACTTGGATAGAGGTGACTTTGATATGATGTAATTATGGCCATATTTATTTAGAACAAAGTTATGGGTTGGTAGATAAAGCAATGAGGACGAGAGAGTCGCTGCACAGATTTGGAAACGTGGCTTTCACAGCAGCTGTTCCTGTCTACTGGCTTTAGAAAGATGCTCTCAAGCCAAATGTAGCTGGGCTAACATCTCACTCAGTTGTAGTTCATGGTCAGCAACACAGAAGTGACTATCCAAGCATTCTACACTACATTAAACCTTAGGAGGTTTCTCTATGTTTACTGAAAAAGGTTTGATATAGGTCACCAGATATGCCTTGTGATTTTAAAAGTTAAAGAACATTTCAAAGAATGACAATTCATGGCCATAATTTTTTGTTTCAGTTTGATTTCGGTTTTGCACGAGAAACATATTTGTTGATCTTTTGCACACTGATGTTATCTTGTTTCAAGTGTAAAGGCGTCATATTGATTGACCATACTTAGATTAATATTTAAGAAATGCATTACATCCATTTTCCATAACTTCTTATCAAGTGCAGGTTAGCCTGGAGCCTCATGAGGGAAGAGGACATGCCGGATGGGATGCAAACCAATTGACACACTCTCATACACTATAGGCAATTTAGTGACATCATTTTACCCATCCATTTTACCCATTTTTGGACTGTGTAAACCTACAAAATCTTTAAAATAGGCTTTTGAGTGTATGTTTAAAGTTTATTTAAACAGAAAATAGAAGAATGACATTCTAAATGGTCTCAGATTATTGGTGCTGAGTTTATGCTGAATATAAGTGAGTGTAGCACTTTGGGATACATGTTTTTTAGATAGTTAAAATGTTTGAAAATGTCAAGGCATGTCAGGTCTCAATAGACTCCAGAGGGTTAAGAACTAACAACAATGAAAGTGTTAATTTGACATTTCTTTATAATTCATGAAAATCTCTATAAATAACCTACATTATAAAAATATTGTTTTTATGGTCCCCCCGCGACCCAGTAAGGATAAGCGGTTTGGATAATGGATGGATGGATGTTTTTATGGTCAGTCCTATGCTTAGGCAGAACCAAAGTAAAGTAAACTTTAACCTGCAATATACCCCTGTAATATAATACACAATATAAATTATACCACAGTTTTATAGTAATAATAATAGAAAATAAGAGCCAAGAGCAGTTTGAACGTTTGAAAAAAGTGTAAAAGTGATTAAGGGAAAAGTGATTAATCTGGGAAGCTTCGTGTGATCTCTTTAATGTCCATTTGTTGGTGTCAGAGCACCATCATGTCAGTCCTCCGATGGACGGTGTAGCAATATCTCTTATGGGCAATGAGAGACTTCAGCACACCATGTGTGGACACCAGAAGCATGACAGCAAGACTAAAGAAAAAACATATATTTGTTGGGTTATACAGTATAACCGCACAGATTAAATATAGTTCCATTTGAAATGCCCATGCATTACGAATGTGATGGGTTTGGCTTTACTGATGTAGGGCCACGTTTCATAAAGAAGCTTTGATCGACATTTTGAAGCAGTTGCACCGTGCAGCTGCCCTGTTCCATGTGTTCCCACCCAGAACGCTTGTGGGCAGCGTGATGCGACAGACCAGTCAGGCCCAGCTGCTCTGTCACAGTGTGGGTTAATGGGCGAGGGGGTAGGATGAGCAGAGATGAGAAAGTATGAGAACTTAAATTTTGTTTCCTTGTCCCCATAAACATCCTTGCAAGGGCATGGTTTCTCCACAAAACATTTTAACAATAATTTAATGATTGGACTTCCAATAAACTTTTGCCCGTGCCACATTCGCTTGTTTTGTCAGTCATAGCTAAAAATTACAAGAGCAAGACTAAAATCAGTAACTCTTTATTTGAGAGGGCAGAAATATTAAAAGTGCACTCTTACTTAATGTATTACTAACTAAAAACGACTAAGTGTTAGCTGGGTACTGATCCCATGTTCATTAATCAGTCATAGTGGATCATATATTTCATGCAGTTCATGATTTGTACTTGATTAGTAACTGAGTTACTAAGATACTTGTGCCCCCTCAAGCAAAGTAAAATGTAATTACTGTAAAATGAAGCAGAGAAATTGTACCTTGTGTGTAACGTGATGGTTGAAGCTACAATGAAAACTTTCACTTCACCTGCCTAATGTTAAGTGCATGTCAATGTATTGGCCTGCAGGCTTTGCAACAGATGTAACCTATTGACAGCTTTCTGACCAAGGAATACCTCAGGAAATGTGTACCTACCATTTCTAATTTGGCAAGGTTGTTTCCAGTGAAATTCTTAGCACTAATGGTAATAAAGTTGAAGGATTTTGTTTCTCTTATTACAAAGCAGACGTTGTTTAATTAGCTTTAAAAATGTTGTTCTGCGTTGTCTGAAAACATTCAACTGGTGCTGGTGCATGATTAACTTGATATTTTGATATTTTGCTTTAAGGTTATTTCAGGACAGTCAGAGATTTGGACCAGAAGCATGAAATGGTTGAAGAATCTTAGACATGATATTGTTGTACAGTCTCAATAAAGCGCTTTATTCATGGATGGAGTTCAACACAGTGAAGGTCAAAATCTTATAGTGGTAGCAGGCTATTTTAATGCCATGCATTGTAGGCAAAAAAATCATTTCGGTGTCAGCAGTGACTGTGTGCAACAGATGAGCTGAGAGAGTGACTTCTCCATGACTTCTCTCTGCCTCAGGACATCCACGCCTCCCTGTCATCTTATAATATGACACAGAGATATTAAACAAGAGGATAATTATGCCCTTGGGGTATTTGGGGTACTTTTTTTTACTGCCCCCCTAACCTTCCATTTAATAAATAGCTGTAATTTTTAAGCACAACAAATACAGCTGAAACAGTGGGGAAGATTCTAATTTGTTTGTTGCTTATGCTGCACAAAGCTTTTATACAAGTATTCTGTTATGTTTCATCTCTGGATATCTGCATTATACCCTTGTGTATTCAGCAATCATGGTGTATTTAGACTTAATACATACATATGTCAAGGAAGACATGTTAGAGTGCTGTGTAAAGTGACCTCTTTCCATTTCGTCTCTGTAGGATGGCTCCAAGCAAAAGCAGGTCCGTAAGAAGACCGTGTCCTTCAGCACTATGCCCAACGATCGCAAGATCAACAGTACAGCAGCCTGCATAGCCTTCATGATGGAGGGCTGCGAGATGAAGAAGGTACGCTCCAATTCTCGCATGTACAACCGCTACTTTCTGCTGGACCCGGACATGCGCTGGCTACGATGGGAACCCTCCAAGAAGGACTCGGAGAAGGCAAAGCTGGAAATAAAGAGCATCAAGGAGGTGCGGCTGGGGAAAAAAACCCCAGTGCTCCGCAGCAATGGCCTCTCTGACCAGTTCCCTGAGGAGTGCGCCTTCTCCATTATCTATGGAGACAATTATGAGTCCCTGGATCTGGTGGCCAGCACAGCAGACATAGTCAACACCTGGGTGATGGGCCTTCGCTACCTAGTTTCCTACGGGAGGCACACAGTAGACGTTATTGAACCCAGTCAGGCCAGCTTGAGGACCTCCTGGATTAGTTCCTTGTTTGAGGCAGCTGACATAGAAAAAAAGGGACACGTTGACCTCTCCAAAGCCACCCAAATTATTCGGAGCTTGAACCCTGGGATGAAAGCATCACAGATACAGCTGAAGTTTAAGGAGCTCCAAAAAGTTAGAGATCAGCATGGAGAGGAGATAACAATTGACATATTCACAGAGGCCTACTGTGAATTGTGTACTCGACCTGAGATCTTTTTCCTCTTGGTCCAGTTCTCCAGCAACAAGGAATACCTGGACTGTAAGGACTTGATGCTCTTTGTGGAGGTTGAGCAAGGGATGGAAGGGGTGACTGAAGAAATGTGCATGGAGATCATACACAAATATGAGCCATCTGCAGAGGGTAAGGAGCGAGGGTACCTCTCCATTGATGGCTTCACGCACTACCTCCTCTCATCTGAGTGCCATATATTTGACCCTCAGCACAAATTTGTCTGTCAGGACATGACACAGCCTCTCTCGCACTATTACATTAATGCCTCACACAATGCCTCCCTTCTTGAAGACCACTTTTGGGGTTCCTCAGACCTTAATGGCTACATCAGGGCACTAAAGATGGGCTGCCGCAGCATAGAGGTCGTGGTTTGGGATGGCCCTGACAATGAGCCTCACATCTACGTGGGAAATTCAGTTACCTCTCAGCTAGCCTTCTGCAAGGTCCTGGATGTCATCAACCAATATGCCTTTGAAAGCTCAGAATACCCTCTGATCCTCTGCCTGGTGACTCATTGTAGCATTCGCCAACAAAAGGTCATGGCGCAGCATATCAAGAAGATTCTTGGCGACAAGCTATACATGAATCCCCCTGACCCCAGAGAACATTACCTGCCCAGTCCTGAGAAGCTGAAAAGGAAGATACTCCTGAAAGGAAAGCAGCTGTCTCCCAGTCATCCAGATTCTGAAGGAGATGTCACAGATGAGGATGAGGGAATGGAAATGAGCCGAAGACTTGGCACAGACGAGAGGGACCAGCTTAATGGAATGAGCTGTAAAAAGCTGAGGCTGTGCAAGGAGCTGTCCAATCTAGTTACTTTGTGTAAGTCAGTGCAATTCAGAGATTTTGAAGTTTCAAAGAGATGTCAGAAATATTGGGAGATGTGCTCTTTCAATGAAGTTGATGCTAACAGGTTTGCTAATGAGTCCCCAGAGGACTTTGTGTGCTTCAACAAAAGGTTCCTCTCTCGGGTGTACCCAAGCCCCATGAGAATTGATGCCAGTAACATGAACCCACAAGACTTTTGGAAGTGTGGATGTCAGATTGTGGCCATGAATTATCAAACACCTGGCCTGATGATGGACCTCAACTTGGGCTGGTTTCGCCAGAACGGAAATTGCGGCTACGTGCTCCGGCCTGCGATTATGAGGGAGGAGGTGTCCTATTTCAGTGCTAATGCAAGAGACTCTCTTCCTGGGGTATCTGCTCAGTTGCTGCACATCAAACTGATAAGTGGCCAGAATCTACCCAAGCCTAAGGGATCTGCTGCTAAAGGTGATGTGGTGGAGCCCTATGTCTACGTAGAAATCCATGGGATCCCTGCTGACTGTGCTGAGCAAAGGACTAAAACTGTCTCTCAGAATGGGGACAACCCTGTTTTTGAGGAGAGCTTTGAATTCCAGATCAACCTACCGGAGTTAGCAGTGCTCCGCTTTGTGGTGCTGGACGATGACTACATCGGGGACGAGTTCATTGGACAGTACACCATTCCCTTTGAGTGCCTGCAGCCTGGATACAGGCATGTTCCACTACAGTCCCTGACTGGGGAGTTCCTTGCCAATACCACACTCTTCGTGCACATTGCCATCACAAATCGACGGGGTGGGGGCAAGGCCCACAAGAGGGGTTTGTCAGTGAGGAAAGGGCGGAAAGCAAGGGAGTATACCTCTACCAAAACAACTGGAATCAAAGCAGTGGACGAGGTCTTCAGGGCATCCACGCAGCCACTGAGAGAAGCTACAGACCTGCGAGAAAATGTGCAGGTATTGAACTGGCTGCTTGCGTGTTTTTTGTTTTATTGTAAGGCACACTTGAGCATCTACACATAGCCTGATTTTTCTCATAGGTGTTTCCATGTTCTTTCACTTAATGAGCAGAGGAGCTCCTTATATTCCTGTACTCTCTAAGAATTGTTTCCCAACCGCGTCCTTGTGTATGTCCAGATAGTCTTGGCTGATTGTTGAATCAAGCATAAGCACTGAGTTGAAAAATCATTACGATAAAGAAATACACAGTAAAATCCCATTATAGTGGACTCGCTTATAATGGAATATCGTCTATAATGGACAAGGTCCGCTGGTCCTGGCCGTGCGCCTTTAAGAACATGCAGAAAAAGCATCAGATATAGCGGACTCGCATAAAATGGAATTTCACTTGTAATGGACAAACCTGCTTTTAGCTGTAGTTTTGTTCGGCTATAACAAACATGCAGGTTCCACCTACAAAGTGATATCCAGCGCAGATACGTATGTAGTTTGGCTTAATAATAGTCACACATCTGGTCAGGTAAAGCTGGATTACTTCATCCATCCAGTTTCGACCCTGCCTATCCTACTGGGTCGCGGGGGGTCCGGAGCCTATCCCGGAAGCAACAGGCATGAGGTAGGGAACAACCCTGGACGGGGGGCCAGCCCATCACAAGACACAGTCACACACCAACCACTCACACATGCACACCTACGGGCAATCTAGGAACTCCAATCAACCTCAGCATGCCTTTGGACTGTGGGGGGAAACCCCACGACAGCACATGGAGAATATGCAAACTCTACGCACATATAACCAAAGCGGAGAACCGAACCCAGGTCCCAGAGGTGTGAGGTAACAGTGCTAACCACTGCGCCACCATGCTGCCCCTTGTCTGTCAGGCGTGGGGCTCAGAGCCTGCTCGCCAGCCAGTCAAATAGCTTGGCTTGGGGGAATGCAACTGGCCAACTTTTCGTGCCGGAGCCTGGAAGTAAAACTGTTCTCCCCTTGGATTACTTCATGTAAAATATAATAATCTATACCACAAGTGTGTCTGCTGAGGTGTGACATGAGTTAACGGTGTCCTGTACGTCTTGGCATACAGCAGTTCTTGGTATTTGACCTTGGTATTTACCTGAGAACAGATGTGGCTCATCAGAAACCAGGTTGGATTGAAAACCGACTGCATAGTAGTTCTCCAGGACCGGAGTTGGAGACACCTGTTTTAGACAGTGGGGGCAAAAATTGCCTGCCAAATATTTTTTACATTTCCTACACTGGTCACCATGGTTTATTTTTCACATCATGTACATTGGATTTTTTTGGTTGTTGTTTTTTAGGAGAAATAGAAATAAATAAATGAATTGGTCTTACACCACTGATTTCACACGCTAATTAATTCAAGGTCAGAATCGAAAAATGTGTTTATACACTATGGAAAGGGCATTTTAAAATGCCCCAAATGCTTTTAGGAAATTGAAAGGGTGCTTTATTTGTCATTTGCACAACTACAGGTCCATTCTTTCATACATCCTCTCTTTGAGACACATAAAGCTAAGAGTGCAGCCTGGGGTCAGCACTGCTGGAGCATTTCAGAGTTAAGAACCTTACCCAAGAGTCCAGTAGAGATGTGACTCTGCCAAAGACAGCATGCAAACCAGCAACCATCCCATCACAAGCACAGAGGCCTAACCCACAGTCACACACTGCACACTCGCTTTCCCCTGAATGCCTCAGCATGTCCAACTGTCGACATACAGCAGCCCAATCCGTGAACCTCTGGGGATCCTGAGAATAAAAAAAATGTTCATACTGGAGGGTCCATCTGACAGTCTTTCACTTGGGTGGCTGCCCTGGTTTAAATGAAACCTTTTCGAAAAACGAATTGAAATAAGGCAAACAATCCGAATGGGTGACCTTTTGGCTGGAGGCCAGCTGGATGAAAAATGAAAGTTCACATTCGGTCCCCTGATGGATGTCTGGCTGCTTTCTCCAGCCAGCTCTGTTGTACGGTAGCTTGTGAAGTTTCATCACCTTCTGAACGTAAGCGATTGGGGCGTACAGATACCACCAAGCCTGAAAGCTGCCATGAAGCCTGATCCTGAGGACTAAGGATCTCAATGTCTGTCTGTTACTCAAAGGGCTTCTATTTAAAATAGTAGAGGCCCTGTTAGCTTCTGTATCAAATTTGATCTTCTTGTTGTTTTTGTTATGTACTTTATGGCCCTTGTTGCTTTTATTGTAAGGTAGTGCTTTTATTGCAAGTTAGTGCTTTTATTGTGTTTTTATTGAGACTGTAGGCTACTGTTTGCAATATTTTTGTATCATATAAAAAAGATGCTTGACGATAGTGCAATTTAATGGTTTGTGTAGACAAACCAGCATAAGAAAGCAAATGCATATTAACTTAGCTGTAGTTGTTTTGGGTATAGACCAGGGATGCCAAAGTCAAATACATTAGCGGGCCAAAAAAATAAATTTGCTACAAGCTGAGGGCCGGACTGGTTCAATATTTATTAAAACATATTAAAATGATTGCACGTAACCTATTGAACACAGTGTACGGTATTTTATTTAATGATTAAATGAACAATCCAACATTTTTGTATGGCTCTGTCACTAATTTCAA
>JABFDZ020000097.1:15770218-15783514 GCA_019775955.2 Pollimyrus isidori
AGGGGAATACCCGGGGTGAGATCCCAGTCAATCACAAGGCAGGGGAATACCCGGGGTGAGATCTGAGTCAATCACAAAGCATACACCTAGACTGGAACCATACAAATTAAACACAATGCGAGAAATTTAGAGACAATAATTTAATGAATCGAGTTTTTAGAACTTTATCTCATAATACTGGGAAATATTCAAGATGACCACTAGAGGGTGGCAAAGGAGACACCGTGAGTTCTACAGAAGGCTTACCATCCATCTGTAACTAATCTGTTCTACAAAATATTGGACTCATCTTTAATCCATTAACTTCACCTGTGCTGTGTTTCCGATTTAAGCTCCTCTTGGTTACCAGTCTGTGCTGTGTAGTTTTTGTGAGCTTGTCCCTCTGTTGATTTTAGAGTGCTTTTGACTTGTTGGTGCATATATTCTATTTTTGCCTCTCGTGGAGCATTTCATTTAATTCAGTCAGTGTTTTGAATCCTGAAGTTTTTGGTGCTACTGCAGCTGTTTCACCTTCAGAACCCTTAGCTACCTGGCGGTGGATCTCTGGGTTTCAGTAATGTTGTGTGAGGAAACCATAGTAGATACATAGTATCTAGTAGTCTATAAACATAGTAGAAAAAAACTTGCCAAACACAGGGATCTAACAAATGTAACACAGATTTTGATTTTTTACCACTGTTAAATCAACAGAGAACTGTGGGAAAAAAACTTCAATATCCATCCATCCATCTGTTTTTTATACCCGCTTATCTTATGCAGGGTCACACGGGTCCAGAGCCTATCCTGGGAGCTATGGTCACAAGGTGATAGTCATAATCAGAATTGCTTTATTTCACCAAGGCCATTTACATGTCCATGGAATGGGCTCTGGTGCCTGGCCAGACACTTTACACACCTTACGCTGAGATTTCCTCAGGTAAATATAGTGTCTCAGTATTTTGGGTTGTATATTTATGGACCTGTCTGGGATATTAGCAGGTCACCTGCTTTCAATTCATCTGCAAATTCCCCTGAGGTTCCACATCACAGAAGAGACTAAAAGAAGCCGCCAAAATGAAAACAAGGCTGCATTGTATGCAAGTCAGGGATCTAATTATAGAGGAACACAATTCTGGTGAGGGATACAAAGCCATTTCAAAGGTCCTGAATCTCCCTCAGAGGAAAAAATACATAAGCGCCCCATGCTGGCTTTATCAGGCTTTCTCTCACAAGAAGGAAGCCTCGCGTGGAAGCAGCTGTGATGCAAGCAGTGACAAAATCAATAGTCGAGGTCAGCAGTTGAATTGTTTCCCGTGCTTGTGGTGTGCACAGGGAAACAACCTACAGGGCATTTTAGAGAGACGGCCTTTGTCGTTCTGAGCAACAGGGAAGAACCCATATTTGAACAAAAAATAAAGCCAAGCGTAAAGCTTCAATGAGAGTGGAGCCTTTTGACATGAGAGATAAGTGTTGCAGCACTTCAAAACCTTGTTAATCTTTATTCCCCAACTTAGTGCTGTAGTTCTCGAGACCGGTCTTGGTCTCGAGACCAGTCTCAAGATTAGTTTTTTCTGGTCTCGGTCTTGTCTTGGTCTCGACGGTATTTAATCTCGGTCTTGTCTTGGTCTCGGACATAGCAGTCTCGAAGGGATGCGGAAAAAAAGAGAACACAGCACATCCTCACAGAACAGTATCATTATTTATTATGCGCCTCAGTTATTTGTTATGTGCCTCTGCAACCAGTCAGATGCATCTATTTTAAAAACGTCACATTGTATACATTTTCTCAACGGACACTGCCAGTGCTTCACAGTCCACACACGTCATACACATCGCATCATAAGGAAGTCGGCAAAGAAATGTCCGAAAATATCCACAAAGTCTATAAATTAGTTATAATTCAAATAAATTAGGTATTTTACATTAATTAGAAAACACAGTCTTGGAGGCGCAAGTCAATGTGGAGGCTCATTCTCTTCAATTTAAAGCAAAGGCTCATTACATATCTGTATTCATAGCTTATCCGAGGCCTCTGTCCCTGGTATAAGACACTTAATATGAACATCTTTCTGGTACATCCCATCTCTTTCCCTTGATGAGGTCTAATAAAATGGTTAATGGAGAGGATTGCTGAGAATATTATTTTCCATCAAGCCTCGTAACTATGACAAATCTGGGAGATTTTAAATGACAGACATATGGACATATGGACAATATGATTGAAAACATAACATGAATTTGATTTAACGAGTAATGACACTACAGCAATGCCTTTTTTCTCTACAGTTGATCTGAGAAATGTGATGTCAATTCTAGCCCTAGTCTGTTTTCAGTCTTGGTCTTGGTCTTGATCTTGGACTCAACTAGTCTTGGTCTTGGTCTCACCTTAGTGTTTCTTAGTCTTGGTACCCTCAAATCTGGGCAGTGTCTTGGTCTCGGTTTAGGCGGTGTTGACTACAACACTACCGCAACTAACTTAATACAAGTTGAGCAATTCTGCAAGGATGCATTGACATATGTGGCTTAGTTACAATGCATACATTTAATAGAAATTTGTTTAATAGAAACTGGCTCTCATAGCTGTCATAGTTGGTTAAACTACGCATTGGACCCAGTGACATGTCTATTTTTAAATGTTTCTTTTATTTCTGTCAGATGGGTGGCTTTTAAAATATATTTTTCTAATCTAATGTGTTGCGTCCTGCTCCGTCCAATCCTCATGTGTGCCACGCCCACCTCGTTACCTTTTGTTTTCCCCTGATTGTTCTCACCTGTCTCTAGTTACTGCCTGCCTGTTTTGTGTATTTAATCTGCGTCAGCGTAACTTCCGGCAGACTTGTCAGTAACGTTATCTCATTGTTGGTTTGTGCATCCCAAATAAATCCCGTTTTCCCGAATACCTGGCTGGACTTCCCTGCTTTCGCTTCTCGCCAACCAATGCATCATAACATAAAGCAGTAAAATTCCAGACAAAAATATCCAATAGCTGAATACATGTTCAGGGAACATCAGCAAGAGCAGTTTCCCTAGTCGTAGTCCAGAAGTCCTTAGTCTCTTTATGTTACAAAACTTTTTCTCCACAATTTTAACAATTTATGCAACCCCCCCCCCCCCCCACCCCAGCCCCACCTCCAAAAGTATAATAAACATAACATCAGTCATTTGCATTGACTAAGTATTAGAGGTATTTATTTTGTGCAGCAGGTAGTAAATGACAGCAGAAAACATAGCAGGACACATGGGACACCCTGGACATCTAATCCTGGACTGAGTCGATATTACGACCGGATGCAGGATGTGCACGTTCTGCAAGGGCACCAAACGTCTCAATCTCTTCTTAATGGCTTACCAAAACGCTTCTGTGCTGTAATGTTTATTTTCCCTTGGCCATGATCAGGGCTCTGGGACACTCTGAAATGTACCTGCCTGTTACAGCTGCCCTCCCGTGTTTCTCCAGGTCATTCGTTGTCTTTGCCGTTTCTCCCCGCCCCCCCTTTTCAGTTTGTACACTATCATGCACGACACGCTTTCCCCTTCAAAATTAACAGCTCTTTGCCTTATTTACTGATTTTTATTTGCCAGAATCAGATCTTTTTATGGATGAACAAGAAATAAAGCTTATTGTCTTTGAAATGTCGCATATCCAGTGTTTCCTAACTGCAGAGCTTCTGTCATTTTCCTTCCGTTTCCTTCATCATTATATTAAAAAATGGTGCATTTCAGTGGTAAAAATGATTTTTCCTTATTAAGTAAGTAATTTATCTGTTCATTGTTGTTAGAACACAATCTATTTCTGCAAAATTTATTTAAATTAGGTGATATTACCTCACAACTCATCTGGACTATACGATTTGGTAATGACCTGGAAATACAGAAAACAAACCATCATTAAAATTAAGAATAAAAATTTTCAAATGCAGACTTCTAAATCTTAAATGTTGTATATTGTCTTGAAATTCTGTTTGAAGCTATTTTTAAATAAACCATCCACATGTTACTGCAGGATGTGTTTCAGACCAAAAATGAGCTACTTACACATTTCTTTAGTGATGTTTTGAAAAGTTTCACGTTTATTTATAATGAAGCCATCTTTTTTATGTTTGGTGAAATTCATGCTTTCATGACAGAAAAGCGTAGGGTTAGCCATACTGACAGAAGACTGGATCCTGAATCGCATGTGACCTTGGATTTATCCAGTCAAATTAGAAATGCTATTTATAACTCCTCTCCAGTAATTGTGCTCATCCAAAGAAGACACTAACAGATTGAAGTGCATGCTATTATTAGTAATGAGCCTCGATGCAAACCCAGGGTTTTTACTTGGACCCGGGAGCGGATGCTGTTATTATAACCTGCTTCCCTAATTATTCTTTTTGGGCCATGCATTGACCAAGATCCATGCTCATTTGACCTTAACAGACTTGTATGTGGTTAGAAAAATACTGCCTCTTCCATATAGCATAACCAGTACTGGGTTGCACTGCAAAGTCTGTCAAAAGCAATGCCTGATTAGCAGCAAAACAAACACCCAAGTACAATGATGAAGGTGAAAGTATATGACTGCATTATTATGAGTTCCATATCCCCCAGCTGGCCTGGCAGAATAAAGGGACAAATAGTGAACAAATAGTGAACAGTAATGTGTCTGGTCATTGCCTGGCGAAAGTTTAGCTCTGCTCTGCTCAGATTATAGCGATGGAGACAAAGATGACGATTTTTTTTTTTCCCATCTCAGAATTTATACTTGACCTGATTGGGGCACAAGCAATGTAATTGTTTTAAAGTGCTATCTGCCTTGACACAGTTTGAATTAATTGATCATAAAATTGTTCCTTTCATTTATATCCAATTTATGTAACTCAAGAGAAGCTGAGGGTGAGCTGAGGATTTTCTAAGACTAGCTTTGGCGTCACTTTTGGTGCCAAATAACAATTGACGAGTGATCAATTTAGACATTTAATGGTCCTTCTGCAACCAGACTTACAATGATTGAATTATCATAAATTATGGTACATTTGTGTTCACACCAATATATAAAGCCTTTGTTAATGACCGCCATGTTATATACATGACTATGGGGACCGTGATTAGAGGTCAAATACAGCATGTGGCTGAACATGAGATCGTTTTCTTCCAAAGAAGCTTCCTAAATGATCCACTTACCTAATTCAGGAATTCCTGAGCTTTTCTTTTTTAATGGCCAAATTTCCATGTTTGTTGTTGCATGTGTACATTACTTGCACCCAAAGCAGTGCTACCTCAATACAATACGTATTTATATGTTTGACTCACACACCCAATGCCCCAAGAAGTTACAAAGGATACGTCAGGGGCTATAAAGAAAAGAGGAAACATATTACTTGCACAAATGTTTCCTGTCACAAACTATCCTTATCACTGCAAGAGGATTTTAATTGGAGTTGGGTGTGTTCTGAGATAAGGCTTGGGAAAATGCAAACCTTCATGGTGATAGAGAAAATATTAGAATATTATGGTCTGGAGACTTGCCTAAGGGGATCATGCTGTATGCAGAGTGCAGTTAATCACCCCGAAACTCAAAAGGGAAAAAAAACAGGTTTCAAACTGAGTTCTACTACTGCTCTGCTGAAGATGATACAGTCAAATCTCACTTGTTTTGTGTCTCCTGGCAACATGTGCTTCAATTCCACAAATGGCTCAACCTGTCGTAGTGAGTTCAACTGTGATGGGGATTTCTAAGAAGAACATGGCAGGTTGAATAGTAGGAATGTGTCTTCATTTTGCAATTCCTCTAGCTATTCCATAAGACAAAATGTATGGAGAAAGAAGGTGACAGTAGCGCCTGTATGCTTCTCTGTATCAATAAATCAACTCGCAGTGCGCTTCACGGCAATAACCACTGCAGTCTTCCAGCTCAAGGTCCCTCATAGGACACAAGTGAGAAGAGGCCGCATTCTGTGCCTGAGCCAATTAATATTCATTTCTTCCCTCCTCTCTTACCCCAGCATTTAATGCTAGGTTGATGTGACTGTTTTATTTGTTCTTTTTCATTTCATTCTTTCGTTCACAGTGTCCTTGGTGGCATTGAAACGGGTGCCACTGCAGATGCTACGCACATGTGCTTTCTGTTTTGTCCTCCCTGCCCGACAGCAAGTGCATTTGTGTTTTTTTTTTGTCCTTGTTATTAGTGTCCTGTCCTTCACATGTACCCAGTGTGGAAATCAGCCTGTCCAACCCCTGTGCCATGTGGTTCTCTTCCCCATCTGTGCTCGAGTCTCCCACACAGCTAGGTTTAATTACAGGAGAGGAACAATGACAACTGAATTGTGACGCCCACAAGCGGCAGCTGCTAAAGCCATTTTTCTCCCACAGGCTTGGACTTCCATGAAGATCTTCACAAGATTGGGGCAAGGGAAGGGCTAAAGGGTCGGAAGCTGCAGAAAGCCATGGAAAGTTACGCCTGGAACATAACTGTGCTAAAGGTAAAGTGACAACCAATAAGCAGTCAGCAGTACTGGCCAATAGAATTCCTCAAAGTGGTTGCTTTGTAGCTGGTTTGTGGGCAGACATCTGCAAATATCCCAATTCATGATTCATTCATTCAGTTAAATTCAATTCATTTTTTTATACTGGCTTTCACAACAGAGTCATGCCAAAACGCTTTACAGGGATGTGTTGTGGTACATTAAACATCATTAGAGAGAGTAATACAAAACGGGGAAAAAGGAAGGAAAGAAATTAAATAAAGAAAGCAAGATGAAAACGGAGGAGAGGAAACAAAAACTCCCCATTAAAGAGAAAAAAACCTCTGGGGGTCCAAGATCAAGTAACGGCCCAACCCCGCTGGGCATATTAATATTACTGAAAACAGAAAGGAGAAGAATTACTTGCTATAAGCTAGACATAAGCTGTGATTAAGGATCAAGACAAAGTCCATCAATGGGTCTGTTACGTGCAGGTAAATGCATGGAAAGGAAACCAACCCATCCATTAATGGAACTTGTTTGTTGTCCCACCGATAGCTGTGGCTTTACCTGGCCGCCAGCGGTTATTTCTGAGGCTGCCCACGCCTTCGCGAGCCTCTGTTTTGTCACACTCTCGTGTTTACAGTCATCAGCCCGCGAAGTGAACACTCCGTCCACTGTCACTTTTGCAAAGCGCCGTTCATAGCGCGAAGCGAACGCCCTCATCCGTACCCCTCAGCCACTTCACCTCATTCAGCCTCTCGCTTCCTACCCACTCTTGCTTCTGCTTTTGTTGTTCGTTGCATTTTTCACTTGTGGAGAGGCTGCCATCCACTACCATGCTTTTCTTGAAAAAATATCCTGAGCTGACCTCTTCATTTTTCATTGGCTAGCTATAGCATTAGTGACCTCTTCATTTTTCATTGGCTAGCTATAGCATTAGTGACCTCTTCATTTTTCATTGGCTGGCTAACCAGGCTGGTCACAGTCAAGTGTAAAACACAGTGGTGGAAGTTAAGGGATGATTTTGAGCACTTCAGACATTAAATGGACCAGCTACGTCTTCACCACAAACTCCAGCTGTAACATTGACCCACTGCAGTGCTGTGGTGTGATCGCCACCATTGTCTGTCACTGTTTTATAGCTAAAATAACATGATAACAAAGTGTTTGTGCAATTTAGGTTAATCTCATAAAGAATCACTGGAGGAAATTATCCTGGGAGGAAAAGTAACATCATTATATTGACAGCCACAGAGCTTTTTATTTGTTGTTTACTGACTGAGTGCAGGATTTGGTGCTGTAGAGAAGAGCATTGGTGGAGATTTACCTTTGAAGTTCTCAGAAGATTCATTGAAGTGCTCTGAGAAGGTAAAAAGTAGGGTGACTTTGAGTTCCCCTGCCCCAAAGTCACTCCTCCTTGGAAGGCCATTCTCTCTGGAATGAAATAGCTTGAGTGATACCTTTTCGGCTCCTTCCAAAGGCCTGCCCACCCTCTAATGAGCATGATCGCATGCTTCCTGCTGTAGAGGGCCCATACCGCAGCTCATGCCCAGAGAGTGGTTGCCAGGAGCCGAGAAATCAGGTTAATCCCAACCGAAGGGCTGGCTGGAGAGAGAAAATGTGGGTTACGATTATCTAATTCTGAGGATAGGAAGATGGCGAAAAGACATAGCAGCCCATAGGAAACATGGAGTCATTGTAGTGCTTTCTTTGGATGTAGTCCCTTCATATAAGATTTGCTCAGCCTCTCTATACAGCTAAAGATTCTCCTATCAGCTGGCCTATGCTGACCTTAAGTAAACCTCTGGTAGCAGCCAGTGTTGCTGATGTTTTACAGTATATATATACACACATACAGCATTAATGATAATATAATTCAAATATATTGAACAAAGCATCAGGACAGCTTTGTGTACTGTTGTTGAAACTAACCTGGCAGTGGATGTCATGCAGCCATAGAGAATGGAATGTGTAAATTCAACCATGTGACTTTGCGGGTTTGTCAATGTGATTTGGAGAATCTCATCAAATGTTTTGCAAGCAATTGTACCTTAGAGATTTAAAGCCACACTCTAGATTCAATTGCTAAGAATGATTTTTTTAAAAAGTCATTTTTATAATTAATTGCAAACGCAGTTCCATTTTGTGATTAGAGGGTGCTTGCAACGCTTTGTCTCTATCCAGCAAAACCATCACCCAGATAAGCAGATTGTGAAAAGAACCTTCACGCCTCAAGTGCCTGGACTGATTTGATATTTTTTTTTTTAATGAATTGATATGAAGGGGGGTCTGCAGAGGCAGAGCCTTGATACCGGCTTCTAAACACTGCGCTCGGGGGGCAGAGCTTCCTATTTTCATTCTAATGCCACGGAAGTCTGGGGAGCTCCAGCAAGACTCAGGATGAATCACAGAATTCAGTACGCAGGGGTCTGCTTTCACCCACACACACAGGCATAATGAGACGGGTAAATCGTCCAGGCGTAAATCTGGGGCACCCCCGCCCTGCCCCCGCTGCCGCACGTGCTGCGGTCTCTTCAGCACAGCTGCGTTTGCCTTGTTTGGGTCTGACAGCTCGAGCTCTTGTCCAGGTGGGAACAGGTGCACATGCCGTTGGTTAAGGTCCTGGGCCCCCCACATGTCAGGCACCCCCCCGATTCTAAATGTAACGAACATGTGGCAGCAGTCAGATCTCGGCCCCCACAGGCCTGTGGTGTCAAAATGTGAGAATCTGATCAACTTCTTTATTCATAAAGACATTTTTTTAAATCACCTTAATCAACACACCATTACCATGGAAAGTCTACGCGGGTTTTGTATTTTCCCTTAGTGCAGTACTACAGTGCCATCTACTGTCTCTGGGTGTGAATAGCACACTTCTGCTGTGCTGTGGTTTCGGGAATGTAGTGCTGATCCTGATGATCTGAGAGACGAATTTTAAACATAAACCAAGTAGCATTTTCTGCCGACAAGGTAATGGATTCTTCTCTTCAGATTTTGATCGATCTGATGCAGCTGCAAAGTCCCAGCTGTATTCCAGAAGTTCTTGAATGATATAAAACAAACTAAAGTAAACCCATATTTATTTAAAAAATATCCAAGATACGTAGTGTTTACAAATAGGCTAATGCAAAAATCTGTCTTACTCGTGAAAGTAAATCTACACTTCATGGTTTCAGTTATTTCATATTTTTTCTTTGTTACAAATTACCAGTACTTTTTGGCTTATGTCTTTAATGTTTGTAGGTATGGAATGGTATGGAAAGGCAAATCTGACTTAGGTTTTGTGTAACAAATTAATTACATCAGTCCAAAACTGCCTACAGCTTCCTTTGCTTGCATTCCATTTCTGTGGCAGTAGAATTTCACTGTATATAAATACAAATATATATAAATAGTTCACTTTCTTTAATGGAAAATTGTATTTGATTTTGCACAGCTAACCTTTAAAAAACTCAAGGATTTTTCAGACATTTTCAGTTACAACATGGTGTGCTTCAGATTGTTTTAGCATTAAGTGACATTATGCGCATGACTGTCACAGTGATCACTTCTGCTAGCTGACGAGTGGATTTTTCCTGTTACTGTATCAGCTGTGTTTCTCTGACCTTTCTAGATGCTTGGGAGACACGACATGTGTCTTTAAACATAGGCTAGTAAGAACAGAAGAGAAGTAATGAGGCTGAGATTAAGATGGGATTTGTCCCTGAGGACGTGCAGGATGAGTCTGCTTTGACCTCTACAAAGAAGCAGAATGAGACCGATAAACTCCCCCCCTGCCTCCGCCTCCCAGATGTGCTGAGATCTTAGTGGATTTCAGCACAGCTGCGCTTGTCTTTCTTCAGCCTGTTAACTCGTGCTCATGTCCAGGTGAGGAGAGGTGTGTGCCCATGGCATTAGAGATTAAGGTCATGGTCCCCTGACATACTAGAAAAGAACTGAAATTTGGTGATCAGTGGCCATGGTTGACACACCACAGCACACAGTGCCCAACAAGGAAATGTGTCCTCTGCATTTAACCCATAGCAGGGGCAGCTAATTCAACGCCTGGGGAGCAGCACTTGGGGGATGGTACTTTGCTCGGGGTTCAAACCCCTACCCATTAAACCACCACTGTCCACCTCTGCCTCCCGTTGCCCTGCTAAATGGCGGTGCATGATGACACTCTGTCTCCGGGCTGCAGGGTCAGGCGGACCTCCTGAAGCTCGCCAAGGGGGAGGCTCGGGACACCCTGCGGCAGATCCACTACGCCGCCCAATCCTGCGGCCTCAGCAAGAATGGCGCCGCCCCCTCCCCGGAGATGCACCACGCCCCCGCCACACTGGACCCCATTCCTGAGAGTGAAATGACCAGCGACACCAACTCCTGCTGAAACCTGGCCAGACGCCGAAAGTGTCAAAGTGGACAGGCCAGGCACAAGGGAGGGAACGAGGGGGGCAGCATCTCATTAAGGGATGGGTGTCCTTTCACAACCTGAATTAGAACCTAAGGCCAGGGTGCCGCCCCCCTGTAACATTACAGGCGCCCAATCTAGCTGCTCCTTCCAAACTTTTTCCCCTAGTCATGGCACCTCTCAGACTGGGAGCCCATCTGCTGCATTGCAGAGCCAGTTTGCACGAATGAAAGCGTGTAAATGCAGTCATTGCAGAGTCTGGAGAGGAATAAAAACACTGCCTTTGTTGGCCATTTCTTCATGGATTTCCTTTCTCGTTTGACACCATCACAGCACATTTCGACCTTCTGAAGTCTGTCCCACAGGATGGATCTCAGACGGCACATCAGTGCTGTTGCCTCCATCGCTTATTGTACTGAGTGCATCAGTCTAACTGACCTGTTGGAATTAACTGTCACGACGGTTTTTAATTTATAGCATATGCAGTGACTTATAGTTTCTCTCCAGTGTTCGTAGCGCTGTTAGCCATATTTTATCCAAAATCAGAGAAAAATCAGAAAAGAGATTTCTGGAAACAATGTGGTGTTTTTTGGCTGTCAGAACAAAAATCTAACATCAATACAGGATACTGTATCATTCATTTTATTAACAATTCTGATTGCTCTTTCTATCTATCTATCTATCTATCATTATTATTATTGTTATTGTTATTATTATTATTAATGGAATATTGTTACTGTAAACGTCTCAGTTTTGCAACAAATATTTACTTTATCATCAGGTAATTAAGATTTCTGCATTATCTTCACCTGTAGTAAATTAACTGTGGCTTAAGTGTTTGTTGGTCTTCCTTGTTTGTATTATCAATAATCTAGTCATCGCTATTCAGTTAGAAAAACCCAATAATCGTAGCCTTTTTCTCAAAGTGACTATAAATGGCTGCTTAGTCTGCTTTTACACATTTTCCCCACCAGGTGGCAGCCATTCCAAAGAGGACAGTGGAACTTAAAATGTGTATTATTGCCATTTATATTTTAAAATAATTTTTTTAAAAAAATTTACCCCACTTTCCGAAAGTAGAACATTCCAACAAAACTTTCCGGAAGCTGAAATGCCGTAAAATGAAAACGCAGTCCTCGTGTTGGTGTAAAACTATGATATTATGCCTGTCAAAGTGTGTCATCTTAGCCATTTCAGAATCTGTGCTAAAATCATCCCAGTATTTACAGCAACCATCCAGTGCAGCCATGTATTTTTTGACTTGGCCACTAGCACACCTCAGACAACTATTCAATCTGTTACTGACTTTTTAAACCAATTTATTTGGTATTTAATTGTGCTGTTGGTGAAATTTAACAAAATCATGTAATGGCTGAGGTGTCCCTGAGGAGACGTTTGGGAACTGAAGCGGTGTTCATCTAGCCATTCAACTAGATCTCAGTAACTTTCTAGAAAACAGAAGAAATTATTGCTAGTTTTTATTATGTTACTCATAATTTGCACATTTTCTAATGTTAAATTCTGTTTTTGTTCTAAGCCAAAGTACTCTTGCTACCCAGATAAACAGCTTTAAACATTTCTTTGGACTGCCTAAAACTTTTGCACAGTACTGTATATCATTCAATATAATACATAAAACTTAAAATGATACTAACATATAGTAAAACCAAGAATTATATAATAAATACACCGCCTATATAAAGTACTAATAATGTATGTACAGTGTAGATTCACATACCGGAATCAATACAAAAATGTGTGTCTTAACGACGGTGTTCTGAGAGATCCGTCATTGTGACATCATAGAGTGTACAAGCGGACTTAATACAAAGGATCAATGACAACAACGTGAAACAGCTGATCGCATGGGGATCCCACACAAGGCTAACGAGGGGGCGTGGCACACAGGAGGAGCGGACGATCGGGACAGGACTGGGGTAATGTTGGGATAAGATCTGTATTGTTTTGGAAGCCATTAAGAAAAAATGCTCTTCTTGTTCATTTTGTGTTTAAATGCTAAAAAAAACATATTTAGGTGTAATTTATTGGGGGCTGGGAACCAACTAAGTGGTATTCCATTATTTCTTATGGGAAAAATTAGATCAGAAGTCAAACATTTTAGGATTCGATCCCAAGTTCTGAATGGATTAAGGTCGAGTTCTGAGGTACCACTGTATTGTATAGCTGATGCAGATTGCACAGTAGTTAACAGAACATATAAAATATGAAGTGAAAGACTATCAGGGCTGCATCAAGCCAGGTGTCCATTCAGCCACACCCACCCAGTCACTTTCCAACTCCTGCATGGCTTTTTGAGTTTCTCTGTCTTTGTCTTGTGATTTTGAATTGGTTGCTAGTCCCAGGGCCACACAAAGACATGGCTAAGTCCCTGAAAAAATCTGCTGAATGTGGGGGGGGGGGGGGGGGGGGGGGGGGGGGGGGGGGGGGGGGGGGGGGGGGGGGGGGGGGGGGGGGGGGGGG
>JABFDZ020000097.1:15815500-15840345 GCA_019775955.2 Pollimyrus isidori
GTTTGACATCCCTTGCTTAAAGAGTCATAGTGAGATTTAGAGCCCATCAGAGGAAGCACAGTGCACAGGGCAGGGGACACCCTGGAAGAGATGGGGATTTCTCCTGTCGCTCTACAATATAAGGTATAATACAGTGTGAATAGACATAGCAGTTTGGATTAATTGTATCAATTAAAGACAAACTGAGACATGATTTTGGTAATTAAGACACGTCATAGACACTGATGTTGTGATAATGGCATGAGGAGCTGGACATAGAACAAAAAATCATAAAAAAAAATAAAGGTACCTGTTCCAGACAAGGTTTTCAAATCACCGTGCCACACCGTCTGCAACTATCTTGATTATCAGCATCTCTATGGTAACGTAAACTTGGTGAAATACTAATCTGTCAGTGTTACGTTACCTTTCTGTTCCTTCTAGATATTACTGTGCTGTTTGAGTTGCTTACTGTATACTTTCAAGATGCTGAGGACCATAGATTTTGGAGCGAGGAAAACAGAGACACGCATTATTTACTAATGAATTGAATTGTTGACTTTAATAATAAGTTGTTTACTATTAGCTTGCCCTGCTGCTAAATGTTCCTGAAAGGTGAAGGCACCAGGCTTTTACCTTTCCCCTATTCCCCTACAGACATCCCCTATTTGTGGACATTTGTAGGTCTGCAGAGCTCAAGCGTCACTCTCCTTGGATCATGTGGCCACCTGGTGCACTTGGAGAGTCATGCCATTGGCGAGCAGGTGGTAGTGGGTACGTGCGATTAAAAGCTCCTGCGAGCACTTCCTCTGGGCCAGCCGGGACAAACGATACTCTGTGCAGTCCATACTTAGCCAGTAGCTAACAGTTCTCTCATTTCCCCGTTTTTGCTCTGGAGTTTTGCTTATTGTTCATGTTTTCCTCGATGGTTATGGCATTTAGGGGCCCACTGCAGAATTTACACTCACAGGCCAGTTTGTGATGTTTACCTGGTTGTTAGCACCTCCTTCTTAATGCTCCACCAAGCAGTGAATCATGCGGCTGCAACTCAATACAACCAGCACACAGACCGAGTCAGAAGGTTCAGTTACTCTTTTGGCTAAGAATTAGAACAGCTAAGTCATGTGATCTAACTGATCTTGAACCTAATATGATTATTAGTGGTGGTTGCATCGTCTCGGAAGTGGCCTCTCCCCCTGGGATTTTCACTCGCTATTATGTCTGTGGTGAACCAAAAACATGTAGTCAATGGGTTTTTTGTGGCTGAAAACACCTTTTAATGAGGTCAGGGTAGAATAGCCAGATTCAATAAAGCAAACGGGAAGGCCACAAGTGCACAAAATAACTACAAGAATGGTGCACAGAAAGGCTTATCTAAATGCACGAGTCATCTTTATGATTCTGGGGCAAAAAGTGGGTCCTAACTGATACTAGCTGGTTATTTCTAATAAAGTGGCCCCTGCGTGCACGTGTCTTTATTTTCATAAATACCTACAAATTCAAGCAACATATTATTTGCTGTGTATAAGGAGTAAAATTAAAAAAATATTGGAAGATTGGTGAGTGAAGTTATGTCCTGTAAGTCAGTTATATACAGAATACAATCTGGCAGACAGGAAATTGTCATGACTGGTTTTGCTGTTGTTTTTCCTAAACATAGAAATGAGATCAGTCCAACAGATTTAGCCATACTTTCCTTATGAGAAATTATTTTTAAAGTCTCACAGAAAGCCCATCTGGTGTCACTGACTTCTGAGAGTCTTACATTATATCCATTCAGAGCATCTTGAAATGAATTTCGTAGAATGAATAATTTGTTTCTCTTTATCATATATGATTTTAAATGTGTTCTAGTCACATTTATTTACTATGCAGACACCTTCAGTCATAGCAACATACAATTTATAGAGCAGGGTGGGCCAGTTCCTGGAGAAGCTGGAGTTGAAGTCCTTGCTCAAAGGCTCAATGGTGAAATCACTCTGTTGGCCATGGGATTTGAATCAGCAACCTTCTGATCACAGAGTCCAAACCTGCTGACTCACATACCACCCCCAGTTTCATGCTGTCATGCTGAAGTAGAGGTTTTCAGAAAAAAACATTACAGAATACAGAATATTACCTAAAACAAATTAAAGTCCTATGTTAAGTGATGATTTTTATACTGCTTGACCATTTTTCTTGACTCTGCACAATAAAAGAAAATGTAACAATTTCTGCATAACAAAACTCAAAAATAAAAAAATTGATTTCAGATTCATGCAAAGATCATGCTGATAACTTTGACATGTGTTAGTTGGTGGTGGCAAGCATTTGCATTTCTGGTAGTTAAAGATGTACTAAAAACTGTATGAGCCTTAAGATATATATCAGCAGGCATGTGTCGGTATAATCAGCTGGAAAAGCAGGTATTGATGTAGGATAGATGGATGTGTGCATGTACAGTAATAACAAGAACAACCACGATTAATTCATGTGCCCTACAAAGCCCAAAACACATGCAAAAAAAATGTTATATAATACAACTTTCATTGGCACGCCATTGCAACGTGATGCTGCAAAAGGCATATTTTGGAAGCCACGTGCCACAGTCTGGGCGAAAACCTACGGGCTACACAAAGCATGCTGCACCTGCCTGCAGAATTGGGCAGTGACTCTCACTTTCATCCTGACGCAGCCACTATGAGGATTCAGGCAGAAAAAGGGCAGGGTTAGAGTGATCATAAGAGGTCTCGGAGAAAGCGGGGTCGGATGGCTAGAGGACGGGAACTACTGCTTCCTTAAGCATATGAAGGAGCTGGGAGAAGGTCCAGGGCCTTCAGCGGTGACTGGCGGAGCAGAAGGGATGGAACACATACAGAGCCGGAGCTGCTGTGAAGCACATGTTAGGATTATGTGTACCGTAGAGTTGAGAATGAGTTTAACAGCAGAGTACTGCCACTTACAGTTTAATGTGGGTATTCATATAGTACTTTGCTGGGACAAACATAATTACTTGTGACTACTTCTAGATATGGTTGTACACATTCACTGTCTGCACTGTGCTTTATATATGTCTCAGAGCAAATCCAGTGTCCTTAGTCAACCTTTGTTGTTATAGGCACATATTTGTCTGTGAAAAGGGTGACAGAAATCCAATGTGTGAAAATGCATACTTTGGATTCAGCTAAATAAGTGAGACGGTCTGGTCTGTTAACCTTTCAATGTTAAATAGCCTTATTCCACTGGCTGATTTTACATACATCATAGTATTCTTACTGGTCAAGCTTTTATTCCTTTATACTCGTAATTGTGTTATTTTTGGACAGTAGCCCTCTTCCTTTGGCCACCACAGAGTTTCCGACAAAGGCTGCTCTCCAAAGGCTGCCTGTGGCTTTTCCTCCCCGCCCAGACAGTGGGACATACTCCCGGAGATGTGTGTTATGCACGTGTTTAGTGCAGTGCTCCATACTCAGGGCACCCAGCAGTCCCCTTGCCCTCGCTGCTGGGCTTAATCGCACCATTTGTCACCAATGAATTAGTTATAAAATCAAGCACATTGAAGACAAGCACATTTTCTTTGCGTCGGAAGGTAAAGTGTTTTTTGTTTCTAGCATAGGTGTCACTTCCCAGTCTTTTTTGTTCCCTTTTTGGGCTGGTATCCAGTGCCAGCTGGTCTCCCTGCACCTAGTTATAATAATGTGATTATGGCTCAGAGAAGGATAGGAGAGACAGGCAACATGTAAATCTGGGTGACAAAAAAGCCCAGCAGAATGGGGGCGGCGTCTCAAATGAATCACAATGGGCAGAAGCTACAGACAAAGGCTCCAGCCCCTCCTTAATTTTAAATCTAGCATAGTATCCCGCCGGCGAGCCCCCCTCATTCACGGAGGGTGACACTATAAAAACCCCAAAATGCCAATTGGTCCAGACCAGCTGGGGTACCTATGGGAACAAGCCTAATAATCAATCTTCATTGCCATAAAAAAGATCCCTCAATCCCAGCCCCATGCTGTTTCTGTGCCTCTCGTCCTGCTGTTGCTACTTTGGGCTAAATAGAGTTTCTTCCTTTTATATGGTTCAATATTTTAAGAAGAAGCATGATTTCTTGTCCGTGTCAGATATTTTCCTCAGCATTATTGCGGAATGGAGGCTGTGAACCATGACGCAGCTGTGAGATATACTGACCTGTCCAGAATTGCATTTGCTTCCTGCATAATTCCTACCCAGACAACAAGATTTGATCAATTATAATGCTGTCATCGCCATCAGGAATGCATTATCCAGCAGACACTGCCTGAAAATGTCTTCTAATGGACCCTGAATACAAGTTCCCTGTTGTCTGGACTCGTCATGCAAGGTATTTGTTTACTCATTTCACTGTAGGATGGAGAGAATAGATCTATCCGGCACATTTAGCTACTTTCACACGAACAGATTCTGTGATAATTAAAAGACTCCGGGGTAATATGTTGTATGCAAATTGGTTATTTTTCCCATGTTTCTCATTTCACATGTCAGGTATCTGAGGGTTATGTTGGCTCAGTAGTACTGTTATCTCACACCTCCATGGCTGCTGGATTGGATCTCGCCTCCATTCTCTGCGTGTGGAGTTTGCAGAAGTTTCTGCTGAGCTCTCTGGTTATCGCTCACAATCTATAAAACTCTCAAAAAGGCAAAATTTTGTGTCACATTTGCCCTTAGTGTAACTCCTGTGATGGAATGGAATCTCATCCAGGGTGTCCCCCGTCCTGTGCCCTGCAATGAACTGGCATCCCATCCAGGCTGTCCCCCACCCTGTGCCCTGTGATCCCGCCCAGGGTGTCCCCTGCCTTGTACCCTGAGTTGGACTGGCATCCCATCCAGGGTGTCCCCCGCCTTGTACCCTGAGTTGGACTGGCATCCCATCCAGGGTGTCCCCTGCCTTGTACCCTGAGTTGGCATGGCATCCCATCCAGGGTGTCCCTCGCCTTGTACCCTGAGTTGGCATGGCATCCCATCCAGGGTGTCCCCTGCCCTTTTCTTTTCTTCCTGGGATAAACGCCATGCTCACTCTGACTGTGTACTGGGTAAGCAGTTCTGAACGTTGGATAAGTAGATATTGGGTGTTTGTTTTAGGTTTCAAGGTATGATCATGTTTGCCTGCATACTACTCTCATACCCCTGTGTCCTCAAAGCCAGATGTCAACTGAGACTTTGGTACTGGAACTCAGTTGTAATCAATGGGGCAAAACTAATCTACTTATTTCACAAATTTAGGCTGGAACTGTTTTGTAATTAAAAAATCACATTTGGTACTGTCTACATTCATGATCTCCACACACCAAAAATGTTTATAAACCCATTTCTGGTGCTGTTTTATTATAAACCTTAAGAGCTATAACAGATTTTTAATATAGTAGTATGTTCTCCCAAACGACAGAGGATACCATAGTCCGGTGACGCGTGACATCCTGGCCAGTTCTTCCTTGCTGTGGTCCAGGTAATGGAATCGGGTTTCTATGTGACCGTGGTCCTAAGTGTCTCTTTTTGCCGTCGCCTTTGGCTTGTCAGGAATTGGCCATTGCCCTGGCGTCACCCAGGGACTCACCGCCTGTTAGAGGAGGCAGATTAAACGAGAAAGCTGGAAAATTTGTGGAAGCAGCCCGTTGGCTGTCCTTCACTGTACACCTGTGCACCAAATTCAGGGGTGACAGTGAGAACCAGTCTGGTTTTAATAACCCAGTATGCCAGCTGTGTCAACATTGTTGAAGAAAGAAAGAAAGAAAGAAAGAAGGATGGATGGATGGATGGATGGATGTATTCTGACTGGGAATTTCCTTTTACAGCAGCAAAAATAAATAAGACTGCAGCATACCACTGTAAACATAACTAATGTATAAGAAAAAGAAGAATTTCACATAAAAAATAGAAAACAGGATGTTGAAGTGGAATAGATCATATAAGTAATCAGACAATATGCAACAGTATTTGGAAGAGGCAAGTTTACGTTTTTGACCATTTAGAGCTTTTATTCTTCTGGATTCTTTGAGCTCAGCATCATAAGTCCAGGCGTCCTCTGACCGCCGTCTTCATGAGGCCCTTTGCCGTAGCATGAAGACACAATGATCTCCGCACTTTCTATCATCTCCCATTCTAAATGCTAAAGTAGAGTAAAGTGCTGTTTCATTGTATACCGTAACTTTAAAATGCATAGATGTACAGAATTTCCCCAGTACTTTGCTGCTAGTTTAATAAAAGCTGGCATTAATAATCTAGAAGGCAAATCAACCGCTCTTCCCTGAAGTCCTCCTTTTCCCTCGCCCTGCAATGTTTACCTACTTTGGGGATTAAGGGGCATTAGCAATTAAGCTAATTAATACAGGCCCCACTCTTTGGAGTTCCCAGGGGAGCTCTTCCAGCCCACGCAGGTGGGGTTCAATGGAGTTAGTTGGCCAATAAGTGGCCTTGTAAACAGCCTCTCTGTTCAGTGTATGAAGGTCAAAACTGGCATGGAATGCTGTCCTCCGCACAGAATAGTTATTTTAGAAAATATAATTTTTTACAAAAACCATTTAGCAATCGGTCCCGTTTTTGTTTTATACAAATATCCCCCAGCTTATTGTGAGGAAAGTGGGGGAGGTGTCCTGTATTTCTTCAGGTGTAGGAGCACCACTAAGGGTCAAACCATAGAATTGTCCCTGATTCTGCTGTACTCTGCTTCTGCTTAAATTTATGAAGGGTCCAAGAGTTCCCTCTTTAACCCTTGCCAATGGTGAATTGGGTACAGATTTAAGAGGAAGCATGTTTGTAAACACCCTGCGACACTGAGAGTTTAGGCAGGTTCTTAACCTTAGTTGTGGCTTAACACAAGATTTAGAAGCAGGTTATGAACAAAGTTCAACTCAGAATCAATACTCATCTGGCCCTGTCCCATTTATTTTGCTCTTATTTGGCCAGTAGGTGTCACTGGCCATCCTGTTCCCTTAGTCCTGACTTCCTAGTGTGGTCCCCTATTCCCCAGGTTGCCATGTATCTTGCTTGATTGAGTGAGTGGCTCTGAAGCTGTCACTCCTCTAGTCATGAGTTTCAAGGCTGGCCTGAGGCCTGCCTCATTTCTGAAAAACAAAAAGCAAGGATAAGACAAAACCCAATAAAGTAAACAAAAAATGAATCAGGCCAGCCTTAAACTCATGAGTGGAGGGATGACAGCTTAGACATTAAGTCCTTTAAGCTAGATGGCAGCCCTGGTGACAGGGAAACACACTAGGGTGTAAGGATTACAGGACAAAGGGACTAGAACGGCCAGCGACACCTGCTGGCCAAATGGGACAGGGTCAGACAGACACCAACACTGACAGACTCTCTTGGTGACAAAAAAAACGATCATTTTATTAAATATACAATACTGTCCAGACAGGTTACAAGGGTTTTTCGGCTCAACTTTTTCTGCTGATTGTGGATGTAGTGCAAATGTAATCAGAGAGACATTGTCTTGACAATACAAATGCGGAATGTATTTCTCTCTACAGGCTGTTTATTCCAAAGAGACACGGTGGTAACCAGAGGGCCCAGAGCCACAGTTATTACATGATGCAGAGTCACATCTGTTTCTCCATCTCCACTCTGTATTCCCTCTATCAAAATAGCAGTAATAGCTTACAAAAACATGATGGGGGGGGAGACTATGCCTGTGTGTGTATCGAAGATTTAGCACATAAAAAAATTCACTTGTTATAAGTTCAGTGCATGATTAAGAGCAAGTGCTCTATAAAAGTGAAGGACTGAGTGAATTCAGCACAGCACAAATGTGATGCCCCAAAGTGCTGTGGTGCTCAAACTTTAACGGTCTGGAAATAGAATTGGTTAACACTTAAGACAGAGGGGAATAGACTGTGCATCTTCACAAAACGACCAGCCTTGAAATGCCGGCAGGGTGAGAGCCAATCCACAGGGTTCATGCTGCCGCAATGCACAGGCAGTATTACTGTTTGGTGCCCATTAATTTGAGTGAATCGCTTCATATATGTACCCTTTATATATCACAACATAGATGTTTCATTGGTTAAAAAAGCAATATAGGTTGAATGTGGTCTATTTTGTTATTTTACAACTTAATAGTTATAGCCTTACTTTGTGTTACTCATGTTAGACATTGCAGTTTGTCTGGAGAATGATCAGACTATGAAAGGTTACTGTGGCCTTGACACCTGGTTGAATAACAAAGTAAAATGGAAAACGATGTGAACCGTAAATATTTAGAAATAAAAGCCCAGTTATGGAGCAAGGGGCAGTCATAGACCTTCTGGATTGTGCTCCTCTGAACATCCACTCCTCTGACTGTATTCCGATCCAGTCAGTCTCACTAAATGGTGTATTATTAAAATGGGTTTAATAGTCATGTGCTTGTTTAAAATGTTTGATTTAACCATGTCTTTCACTAGTGCAATTTTTACATTTTAATTATACAGGAAATTTAATTTAGTGTTTAAAGTATCTCTGTCACATAATTATACTAATTAAAATCAAGCATAATTATACTAATTAAAATGTGCATGGAAAATGTGCCGAGAAAACCTTGCTAAAACATCTGTTTGAATGTTGCTTCCGTTCAGAGCCCAGTAACCTGAGACACTTCATACAGCTATATAGCATAGTGTGTAAGATGGTAACTGGACGATTATTTTTAACCTTGGTTGCTCAGGAGAAGGAGAAGAAGCCGTTATAAATTCACCCATCTGTCTCATACCGGCAACCAGTAGTGCAATTACAGCTGCAATGACCCAGAACCAATAATACCAAGTAAAAGATATAAAACAGGGTCCACCCTGAATGAGGCAATATTCCATCGCAGGACGCTCTTAATCACACGGTCACACACTTGATTAATTAATTAAGTAATGAAGAGCCTTCAGCTTGTCTTTTGGCTGTGATTGCATGCTGAAATCCCCAGCGGGTGCCCACACAAACTTGTAACAGAAGTAGTGTCTGAAATAGTTTTTAGCGATGAATTATACATTTTCTATGATCGTGACCTCCTGCAAAACTGACTTGGAAATGACATCAGTTGATATTGCTGATCTTAGACTTAAACCAAGAATGCCAGTTATAGCATTTCCAATTCAGGTCAGAATGCGATACAGAGATTATTTTAGTCCCAGTTCAAATGATTTCCGTGCTTGTATATTTTGTCTAAATGCACAGCATATAATTCAGTGGTACTTTGTAATTTGATGCAAATTGGCTAATCCCAAGGAAAGGCAAGTATTTAAAATGCATGAACTGCCTCACAAATCCAAGCATGGTTTTAAACATTCTCTCTCTCCTTGACATCCACAGACAGCAACTTTCTGCTGGGCAATGCCCAGGGCCATCGCGGCTACCCCATTGTTTACTGTTCAGATGGCTTCTGTGAGCTCACGGGCTTCGTGCGGACAGAGGTCATGCAAAAGAACTGCAGCTGCCGCTTCCTGTACGGGCCAGAGACCAGTGAGCATGTAGCACAGCAGATGCAGAAGGCCCTTGAGGGGAGAGAAGAATACCAGACTGAGGTGAAATTCTACAAAAAGAATGGTAAGGCCTCATCGTTACCTTTGAAGCAGGTTCGGGCAGTGTTTCCCAATCCAGCCCTCGGGGTCCCACAGACAGTCCACGTTTTTGCTACCTATGAGGAAGTAAAAACATGAACTGCCTGGCAGGGAGCTGGGAGGAAGCAAAAACATGGAACGACTGCAGGTCCCCAAGGACCGGATTGGGAAACACTGGGTTAGGGGTCAGGTGGGTGGGACAGTGGCCCTGAAAATTGCTGGATAAATTTTCATTTTAAAAATTCTTATGAAAAAAAAAAACAGATTTGTGGTTTTTGCTATACCCAGCATGTTCTATGCATTAAAGTCCAAGGTTAGACATCAGTATGTTAGAGCTGAGCATCAGCACCAAAGAGCAGTTTTTCAGAGGGCCAAGAGCAATTAGATATCGTCATTGTTGAAAACCAAGGTATATTTCTCCTGTCCACCTCCATCTAACTCACAATCACTACTATAGGTCTTTAGGCAGGTTTCTAACATCCTGACATGAGATTCCCCTCTGTTCACTATTACCTGAGAAAGGCTTGCTGTTTCCCTCTGGATGTTGCTCACTGGAATGCCAACATTCACAATATTGTGTCACTGATAGTGGATCCATGAGCAAGATGGACTGACCGCGGAGGGTTTTTCTCTGTCACAGTGGCATTTCAGCAAAGTTTTAGAGTCCATTATTGACTATTGAAGAGTCAGTTTTGTCATCAGGCTCATTTATCTGGAACGCAATTAGTGCGATCTACACTCCTTAAAGTCAAAGATTGTGGGTTTGCCTTATTCATCACTGCCTTTATTGCAAATCCCAACCAATGCCTGATGCAGGTCTGTGCAAGCAGTCACCCAAGGTCCCCATTCGGGGACGACGGCTACTCCACCACAACAAGCTCTGATGTGAGTCCAGAGCGACTGTCTTCTAACAAACTTTTAATGAGCTGGCAGGGGTTCAGGTCTGAGTCTGCCAGAGTATGTGCCCCATCCCTACCTGCCAGGCTGCTCTGAAAAAACTCTTAATGAAGCAGTATCTACCAATGTGAGATGCTCAGCACAGTGGTTTATACAGTGATTTATAACAATTAATGATGCTATTTATAATTAGCTCGTGAGTTTGAAAAATACTGCATAGTGTGGCTCAGTGCTCTTACACTTTGATATTTAAAGCAATGAACACAGATTATCATTTGGAATAATTGGTTTGTTTATTACAAACGTAAACGTTTTTACAAGGGATTGTTAAATAGGTTAGTTGGTATAAGATTGTATCCAGGAGGAGGATGCCAAGCAGAACCACTAGGGACTTCATGTGAGTATAGAAGCGGAGACACGTTTAAGGAAAGCCATGGAAAGGAATGAAAACAAAAGACCATAATTTTGGCATCAATGTAAGCAAAAACAAAACTAAATGAATGTTAGGGTCTTGGAAAGGGGCTACGATGGAGGATCAGCTGGAACATCAGTGTCTGGGCCAGAGAGTCAAGCCAAAGTTATTATAGGACTGGGGATAAAGCCAGGGAGAAGTGAATGGATGTGCTTGTCATCTGACTTTGCCTTTCTTTAGACATCCATGCCCAGTCAAGTCGCTCCAACGCTATCAGTAAATGAGAGCATCTGCACGGTTCAAATTGGCCATCAGATGCACATGTCACACGCTCCATTGTCTGCATCTCAAAGCTTTTGTCCTTTAACCCATCCAGGTACCCCTTTCTGGTGCCTGCTGGATATCGTGCCCATCAAGAATGAGAAAGGAGAGATGGTGCTGTTTCTGTTCTCCTTCAAGGATATTACTGACACATACGGAAAAAGTCACCATGGCAGCAAGAAGGAAGGTAGGAGATGGGGAACAGAAGCTTGGGAAACTGTACGGGCTATTCACAACTACATAACGCAAAAGGGCAATTTAATCAACAGCCATGATGTTCATTGGGTGAAACTTAACAAATGAGCACTTTCTTTGAGCTGTGGGACCTGGGCCTGTTAGTTATGACAGGGTGCTTCCCCAGCACTTCTGGGTCAGACATCTCCCTCCCACTCTTTTGGCAGAAGACAAGAAACGGAGCAGGAAGACCAACAGCTCGCACTTCACGGAGGCCAGGAGGAGGGGGCGCACTGTGCTCTACCAACTGACCAGCCAGTTCTCCAGAAGAAGCAAGAGCGAGGTCAAACTAAGCAGCGTGAGTGAAGCCCAGGAGTCCACAGCATGCACCATGCTCTACAACAGCCGTGTGTAGGCCTACTCTACGTATTATATTAAGACGATGAGTGCTCTTATCAGTAACTATTGTAGGCACTTAGTAAGTACTTTCATGCGATCAGATTTGTAGTTTATTGATTCCTGCAAATTATTTTGCAGCAACAACTCACAGTAATTACCATACTCAAATGCATTGAATGGTCTCTCTAGAAACCTCCGTGCTTATTTATTTGATGCAGTTATGAATTAATTTGCATTTCATTATGACTTATCCCACTGCATAGATCCAAGTCCAATAGCAAGACATGTACAACGTGCCTATTATTTTAAGCTCCTTATATGCCACTTCATTCAACAAGAACACAAAATGTTCTCACATATATTTAACAGCAAGTTTATTTCTTGCACCAGAACTCCAGGGCATTGATACTATTGCCCAGTGCAGTGAAGCAGCAGTATGGCTGCCATTCCATAAACAGTGCTATTAATATGCCTAAACTGAGGACAGCATGCAGCTGGTAGGCGTGCAGATTGTGATTACATCACTGCTGATGTCACTGTGCTGTCAGACTCTGACACTCCAGCCATATGTGCCTTTAAGAAGAGCATCATTGCCCTGTTTATCCCTTCCATTGTGCTGCTAATAACATGCCGCCTTCTATGTATTGCTGCTGGTATTTTCTAACACCTACTTTCCATGTTCTCCAGATGTGTGATTTCCTAAACAAAGGCACACAAACTGATCACTGACTATTTTCTCATAAGGTTGCAGTGGCATATAGGCTTAGAAACATGAGAAGTAGTCTGAGGTTATTGGGGATACTTTAATAGCTGGCCAGCAGAAGCTGTGCGGCAAAACCCCTCTGATATGACACATACATGAGATGTGACAGGACCGTGGGGTCAGGGGCCTGTCAACAAACGGCCAGCTGGATTACTCAATTATTTTAGGTCCTTTAAAAATGAAAAATGTATTCATTTAAAATGAACAGTGCTGATGACTACGCTGATGCCTTTAAAAGATCATTCTTTTTGTTTATGTGAGTGCTAGTCATTTGCTCATCAGTACAGGTCCTCTGCCGGATGTATTTTATTTTAAGCCGTATAGAAGCCTGTTATTGTATCTGTGGATATATACAGTAACTGCTAAAATGCCGCTGCGGACAGAATTGTTTCCATGTTTAAATAAGATTTTAAAATGATATTTCAGACAGCAACAGAATCCAATTTGTGTTCTAGGGTGGAGAGAGGATGCTTGACATTTTTTCTTGAAAGCGCTCCACTAGGCCAGATGGGACTTGGGACGTGACGTAGTGAACTTACCGTTTCTTACCTAATGGTCTTATGGAGCGCGAGCTCAGCCAGGGTTTGGCTCCGGATCCGCATCCTGTCAGGCCAGTCCATTTTGGGCCAGCCCACCTGGCCCAACCCTGGGTCTCAGCGAGCTTCGCCTCCCCCTCACCTGTCGGAGACGCGTGCCGACCTTCCCGTCATCCCTCCAAGCAGATGGTGGGGTTATGGGGTGGTTCCGCGACTGAGCTGCAATGTCATACCTTCTTCTTCTTCCAAAATCCCCTGACACAACAGATACATCCAAAAAACACCCAACATGCCCCCAATTTCCCCCTGCTCTGCATCTCCCCCATCAAGGACAATCAGCCACACCACCGAGTGACTGAGGAGCACCACACAGGCAATGAGGACGTGCCTTTTACATTTCAGCCTCTGTGAGTTAATGTTATTCATGAATGCTTGATGATCTGATTAATAGATTTATTTCAAACGCTGTAATTTTTCTCCCCCAGAGCGGTATCTAGTAGCAGCTGACTCATTTCTTAATTTACTGATTTCTAGGATTGAGTTCTTTCATGATTTTCTGAACCATAATCAGTTTGACTATGGAGTCATGCCACAGCGAGGTTTGTTTATCTCTTTTTCAGGAAATTCTTATTGAGTAAGACCACAGTAGAAAGCAATATGCACACATCGTGAGGATGTGCTTAGGTGGGCCTTTTGTACCTCCGATCTACTGCTGAAGGCTCAGTCTGTTATTAAAATTATTCTGGACATTCAAGGTTGACTCCATGTCAAGATGACAGCTGTGCATAGTACATCAAGCTGTCTGTGGCTAAATGACCCAAGACCTTTGCATACATATTGTGTGATCTATATTTATCTTCGAGATCTCTAAGTTTTCAAGCAGTTTGCTTGCTAACAACAATTAATTTGCTTGTTACTCACAAAGAACTTACACACGTGCGAATCTCTGTAGACCCACAATCACCTGGATATTTCCAACATGCTCAGGGTACTGGAGTATTCAGTGCACATCCCTGCTTTCCGTAGCAGATGTTTGGTGCTGGTAGACACTCCAGGATACTTTCAAAGTCACTCTCATCTCAAGAGCTCATGCTAGAGGGGTGCAAGACACTCATTCGGATTCTGGCACAAGCAGTCTCGTACCTTTTCTTATTGCATATTTCAGTGTTATAAGTTTAGGGTCTATTTACAAATTTTACTAAAGCACTAACAACACACAGGGTAAAATGTAAGCCCTTCACACTAGTTACACTTTGTATTTTCCTTCTTCTTAGGCTCCTGTTCATTTTTCGCTTAATTCCACACCCTGAAGGAGAATATTTGGTAATGTAAATGCGCATGTTAAACAAGCTCTTCCTTCAGGAGCAAACTGACAAGGTGAAAGACGAAACAAGGGGGCGAGAGTGGGTTAAAAGAAGGTTTATGAAATGCACACATATGGGAATTACTCATGCATGCACAACTGAGGCTGTGCATCCAAGCCTATTGGGCAATCTCCTTGAAGCGCCCTTGGAATAAATACAGAATGTGGAAAATGTGGAGATCCTTCAACATCACTATTTCGCTTCAGAACTTCAGGTGAATCATGTCTGTTCCACAGTCAGGGGGATCCAGTTATCCAAATTCATGTAACCTTTCCTGTCAGGTTTTGCCTGCATTTACACAGTATTGGCTACTGCATCCCTCATCCAGGCATCCTTCATCCAGCCATGACCCAAGCACACTGCACTGACATTGCACACCATACTCACTTGTTTGTAGCCAATCTGCACTTGCTCCAGCTGGCACTCTGCAGCTCCTGCTAACTCCCTAGTGTTTGACAAGCCTTTTAATTCCTACCCTCCTCCCCTTGACGTGACAGCAGCCTGTCACTGTTATGGGCTTCCACATCTCCTCAGGCAGCCTTCCAGTGACAATCTAACAGGCACATGTGACATATTTTCAAAAATTCTAACTGTTGCTTGTCTGGCTTTATTTTCTCAGCACTGACTTTTTTTTCCTTCCAGTCACCAAGCTTCAGTGATGAAGGGAAGGAAATGCGAGAAAACAGTCAGACCGTGCTTGCCAATTCCTATCACTGAATAGTTTCAATTGATTCGCTTACAAATCAAAATATAATTGCAGGTCCTGGTTAATTGAGATTCCTTAGGTTCAATTCTCAACATTCTATTAAATCAATAGAATACTGCAAAAAATAACAAGGAAGAAAATAAATTCTCAATTAGGTATTAACTCCCTTGTTTTAAATCAACCCGCACCATCATAAACAAATTGGTGGTTGGTTACAATCATTACTTATTCACTTAAATATATGTCTGCAGAAGACCTTTATTTCTCTGTCTCCACCCTACTCTTTTTCAGTTTTCCTCTTAGCTTTCTCTCCTTTCCTTTTGTCACAGTACAATCCATCCTGCTGAGTTAAAATATATTTATTTAAAAATACAAAAAAAGTATATTCTCTGTATGAGGAATAAAAAAATCAGTGCACACATAATGACTGAACTCATTTCTTAGTTTTAAACTCATATTGAGATAGTAACGTCACCTATGGAAGGACCTAGGACAGGGGTATTCAACTAAAATTTTAAGCGGTCCATCCATCCACCCATCCATTATCTTCCGCTTGATCTAAGGTCGGGTTGCAGAGGCAGCAGTCTCAGCAGGGAAATCCAGGCTTCCCCCTCCCTGGCCACTTCATCCCGGTCCTCTGGGGGAATCCTGAGGCATTCCCAGGCCAACTGAGAGACATAGTCCCTCCAGCGTGCCCTGGGTCTTCCCCGGGGTCTCCTCCCAGTGGGACATGCCCGGAACACCTCACCAGGAAGGCGTCCAGAAGGCAACCTAATCAGATGCCTGAGCCACCTCATCTGGCTCCTCTCGATGCAGAGGAGCAGCGGCTCTACTCTGAGTCTCTCCCGAATGACCAAGCTCCTCACCCTATCTCTAAGGGAGATTCCAGCCACCCTGCAGAGGAAACTCATTTCTGCTGCTTGAACTCACAAACTTTTTCATTCGTTCACTACCCACAGCTCATGACCATAGGTGAGAGTAGGAATGTAGATCAACTGGTAAATTAAGAGCTTTGCCTTTTGGCTCAGCTCCTTCTTCACCATGACAGATCGATGCAGTGCCCGCATCACTGCTGACGCCGCACCAATCCGCTTGTCGATCTCCCGCTTCATCATTCCCTTACTCGTGAACAAGACCCTGATATACTTAAACACCTCCACTTGAGCATTCTAACCTTTTCCGGCTGAGGACTATAGTATCAGATTTGGAGGAGCTGATTCTCATCCCTGGCACTTCACAGTGAGCTGCAAACTGTCCAAGTGACTGCTGAAGGTCTACGGTCCGATGAAGCCAACAGAACCACAATATCTGCAAAAAGCAGAGATCTAATCCTGATGTCACCTAACCGGACACCTTCAATGTTCTGGCTGCACCTAGAAATTCTGTCCATAAAAACTATGAACAGAGTCGGTGACAAGCCCTGACAGAGTCCATCCCTCACCGGAAACAAGTCCAACTTATTGCTGCCTATGCGGACCAGGCTCTGGCACCAGTCATACAGGGACCGAACAGCCCTTAAAAGGAAGCCCGGCACCCCGTACTCCCTGAGCACCCGCCACAGGACTCCCCGAGGGACACGGTCAAATGCCTTCTCCTAGTCCACAAAACACATGTAGACTAGTTGGGCAAACTCTCATGTACCCTCCGAAACCCTGTGGAGAGTATAGAGCTGGTCCACTGTTCCACAGCCAGGGCAAAAACCACACTGCTCCTCCTGAATTCAAGGTTTGACAATCTGGTGGACCCTCCTCTCCAGAACCCCCAAATAGATCTTACCAGGGAGACTGAGTAGTGTCATCACTGTATAGTTAGATCACACCCTCCGGTACCCCTTCTTACAGAGGGGGACCACCACACCGGTCTGCCAGTCCAGAGGCACTGCCCCCGATGTCCACGCGATGCTGCAGACGCGTGTCAACCAGGAGAGCCCCACAGCATCCAGAGCCTTAAGGAACTCCGGGTGGATCTTATCCACCCCCGGAGTCCAGCCACTGAGGAGCTTTTTAACCACCTCAGCGACCTCCACCTCAGAGATAGGGGAGTCCACACCCAAGTCCACATATTTGGCATGTCGTGGGATTGAGGAGGTTTTCAAAGTACTCCCTCCACTGATCCAAAACGTCCCCAGTTGATGTCAGGAGCACCCCATCCCCACCGTAAACAATGTTGATGATGCAGCGTTTTCCCGCCCTGAGCTGCAGGATAGTGGACCAGAATCCCTTCAAAGCCCTCTGGAAGATGTTTACCATGGCCTTGCCAAACTCCTCCCATACCCAAATTTTTGCCTCAGCGACCGTCGAAGCTGCACCCCGCTTAGCCTGCCGGTAGCTGTCAGCTACCTCTGGAGTCCCACAGGCCAAAAGGGCCAGATAGAACTCCTTCTTCAGCTTGACGGCATACCCACCACTGGTGTCCACCAGCGAGTTGCCGCCGCGACAGGCACCGACCACCTTACGGCCACAGCTCCGGTCAGCCACCTCCACAATGGAGGCGCGGAACATTACCCATTCAGACTCAATGTCCCGCGTCTCCCCTGGGACATGGGAGAAGTTCTGCTGGAGGTAGGAGTTGAAACTCCTCCTGTCAGGGGATTCTGCCAGACGTTTCCAGACTCTCACTATATGCTTGGGTCTTCCAGGCCTGGCTGGCTTCCTCCCCTACCAGCGGAGCAAACATGCCACCAGGTAGTGATCAGTTGACAGCTCCGCCCCTCTCTACACCCAAGTGTCTAAGACATGCGGCCACAAGTCCAATGACACAACTACAAAGTCAATCATCGAACTGCGGCCTAGGGTGTCCTGGTGCCAAGTGCACATATGGACACCCTTATGCCAGAACATGGTGTTCATTACGGACAATCTGTGACAAGCACAGAAGTCTAACAACAAAGGACAGCTCGGGTTCTGATTGGGGAGGCCGTTCCTTCCAGTCATGCCACTCCAGGTCTCACTTTCATTGCCCACGTGAACATTGAAGTCCTCCAGCAGAACAAGAGATTCCCCAGGAGAAGCGCTCTCCGACACCAAGTACCCCAAAAAGGGTGGGTATTCTGAACTGCCACTCGGCGCATAAGCACAAACAACAGTCAGGACCAGAAAACGAAGGGAGGCTCCCCGCGTGCAACTCCAGAATGGAAGAGGGTCCAACTGACTTCAAGGAGACTGGTTCCAGAGCCCGATCCGTGCATTTAGGTGAGCCTGACTATATCTAGCCGGAATTTCACAACCTCGTGCACCAGCGCACCATGTGCCCAGAGCTAGCTTCTGCAGCTGAGGATTGGACCACCAAGGTCCCTGCCTCTGGCCACTGCCCAGCTCACATCGCACCCGACCCCTACGACCTCTCCTATAGGTGGTGAGCCCATTGGAGGTGGGACCCATGTGACCTGTTCGGGCTGTTCCCGACCAAGCCCCATGAGTACCGCCCTGGACACCAGGCACTCGCCATCGAGCCCCACCCCCAGGCCTGGCTATGGGAGGGGGGGGCCTGGTGACCCACGTCCGGGCAAGGGAAACCATGGTTACAATATTTTTTTCTTCATTAGGGGTCTTGTGAGCCGCACTTTGTCTGGCTCCTCACCCAGGACTTGTTTGCCTTGGGTGACCCTACCTGGGGCATAAAGCTCCAGGCAACTTAGCTCCTGGAATCATTGGAACATGCAAACCCCTCCACCACGATAAGGTGTTGGCTCCAGGAGAGGTTAAATCCACACAGTACACCCCACAGCACTGGCAGGGACATACCCCTACTGTCCAAAGAGGTTCAGTTAGAGAAAATGTCTTGATGCAGGGAAGATCATAATTTCTAACTATATAGGGTGACATATATTTAAGTAGCCTATTAGTTGTATCAACATTGCATGTATCAGTAGTAGACTCTCAAATCAAATTAATTTAGTTTTGACGATATTTATTATCACACAACGTTGAATTTCGGCCTGGTGGTTGGAGTGAGATTTCAATTTGAGATGTCTGCACACACATGTAACAGTTCTTCCTTTGTAAATAGTTTGCTTTTGTATTTAGCTATGTAAACACACCTTTGACGTAGCTGATTTTAGCTTTTACAATGGAATAATATAGATTTGCTGTAAGATTTCCAACGTGAGTCTGAAAGCATGAGTGTCATGCCTGATGCTTGAGATCTGGAAGCCATGAAAACATACATCTTTTGTTTCACCTGAGTTTATATAACAGATAACATTATACATATGTTAATAATCAGAAACTGAAATGAACATGAAATCAACAGTAGACTACATCTATTTATCCAACATGTTACATAATACATACTCTATTTGAAAACTTCAGCTGTATGATTTCAAGACAGAGCAGCCACTCTATTAGGAATGTTATGGCTTTTTGGTTGCGGATGTTATCTTCACTGCTGCTATTAACACTAATGGCACATTAGCACAGAATAAGGGCTGCATAAGTCAAACTACATCTTGCTTGTTAAAGGTGTTTGACGTTCATTAGCGCAGGAAACAGCAGTTCTACTGGTAAACCACTAATGAAAAGACTACAAACGCTGCGCTGGTTAAAATAGAGGCGTCGTTCCAGATTTTAAATAATAATTCAATGTCTTGGCTATCGGTCCAGGTCCATATGGGACAGCTTCTGGGTCCGGATCTGGCCCGTGGTCTGCCTGTTAGTGACCTCTGACCTAGGAACTCCCAAGCACCACACAGAATAAAATCAGTCCCATGCAACCATAGACATAATAGCCAAAGACAAAGACCTGAATTTATTCTCCAACAAACTCCATATAGGACAAGGCCTTAGATTTGGGTTTGGAGAGTAGGGGGTATGTCCTTGCCAATGCTATTGGGTGTACTGGGTGTTTTAAGGGTACAGGGGGGCTCAGGAGTGATTTGGCCATTACTAATGTTCACTCCAAACTTTAACCCATGATACAGGATTTCATGTGAGTTTTTTTCAGCGATGGCTCCCATAAAGCCATCCCCCCCCTTTTTAAATGATAAATAATTTATTTGCCATTTGTACAAGTACCATCTTGCATTCCATAGCTTGGGGTCACAGCACAGGGATAGCCAACAGGCAGCACCCCTGGGGCTGGGGGGGTAACAGCCTCACACAACAGCCCACAGACATGTCACTGTTATGCCAAGGCTAGGCCTTGAACTGGAAACCTTCTGATTAAAGACACACCGGCTTTGCCTGCTGAGCCACTCAGTAGATCAGCCAATTTGTACTCTTACTCCTGTCTCTGCTGTACATCTTACCAGCTCCTTTGCAGTTACCATTCAGTTCTTATTGCTTCTCTGACTAATGTCCTCCTTACCTGGTCACAGTGTTTTTGTGGATGACCTTCTCCTGGAAGTACTCCAGAGGATGGTCAAAGTTTGGGATATTTTTTTACAACCCACCCTTGAATGGTTCTTCTGCAGAACTGTAGCCTGGAGTTGTGTTTATAGCTCATTGTTCTTCATGATGCTGTTTATTTAAATATATTCTCACAAACAAAGTTTTGGACTCCATATACAGGTGCATTTATTTTGTATTCAAATGACACTGAAATTGCACCCCGGGCTGATTCCATTCAACTCATTTTGTGACTTCCTAAGATACTTACTTGCACCAGACCAAAGGGGTGAATACTTATACAATACAGACTTTTCAATAGTAGTTTTTAATTTGAAATCATTTTCAAAAATATATAATTTTTCCAGCCTCAACATTATGGACTATTTTATGTGGATCCTTAACATAAAATCCCAATTAAATCTATTTTAATTCCAGGTTGTAACCCTACAAAATATGAAATGTTCAAATGGGTTGAATACTTATCAAAGGCAGTCTAGGTTAGGTTTCAGTACACCCATATTCTTAAATAAGAAACACTGGGATCTAGGAGTGATGACAGAGTAGATTAAATTGGACATAATAGGGCTAAACCAGTAGGTTCTGAGTCCTTGTCTGGGAGCACCCACCCCAGTAAATACTAGTTCTGCTTTAGTCAAACTCTTAATTAAACAGGCATAACTGGGCCATAATTTAAGGTCCTATCAAGAGTAGACCTGCATATTCACATTTCACTAAAGAACAGTAGAGACTTACAGTGGTATACAGTATAACCATCCATCCATTTTCTAGCTGCTTGGGAGCCATTCTTGGGGCTCATGGCTTGTTTGTCTTCCCAGAGGTGTTATTTACCCAAATGTAAGATGTATAATGTTAATTATACTGTTAATACTGTAAATAGTAATAAATAAATGATTAACAGTTGAATTCTATTTGAGCTTCCGAGCAAATGATAGAACCCTTTTTTTTACATTTTTATGTGGTATAATGAATCCTATAACACTCTTCTTATAAAATCTGTGATTGTTAAATGGTCTGAATATGTAGACCTTCAAAGTGAAACAGCATAATCAAGATCCAAGAACCTAAACTGAATAGGACTGAAAAACAACCAGTGCAGACTTTTTCATAGTACTGTATGTACCAAGTATTCATGAGAAATTAAACAGATGAACCGCGTTACTGTTACAATTATTAATGTGAAATTGACATTGAATACATCCATATATCCACACATTTTCATCACCCAATGCAGGCTTGTAGTTACCCTTATGTCCTTCCCACTATGCATAACATATACAGATGAACATATATAGCATACTAATGTCAAATAACAATTACTTGGAAAAAATACTGACAATCTGCATTAATTCTGGAACTCAGAACCTTAGAGCAATAATGATGATGTAATTGCGATAATTGTTTTAAAAATACACAGTGTGATATAATTTCCTTTCCACCTACCTTTGGATGGACAAAACAAACTTACTAAAGTTTTTGGTTGGAATTCCCCTTTAAGAAAAAATAACTATATTGTTACCAGAAAACACAGCTAAACCTGTTGTGGCCTGATTTTTATTCTTTAGCCGCTGCATTGTGGCCTCTTTGGGACTGCCAACGCATTACTACCTGCTCTGCCTCCCTTTCTGCATAATCTCCAGTGACCCATTTTCAAATGAGCACGGCTGCCTCGACCTGCTTTTTAATGCGAGCGTGAGCACGTTTGTGAGGAAACAGACTCGGGAATGCTGAGCATAAATCTCAACCCTGCTTTGGCTGGCATAAAAAGTGCACACTCAATGGTCACCTTTTCCAAAGAGGTCTGGAAAGGGAGTCGTGCTGATTTAGAGTCATTAGTGCCATCTAAGAGCTCTTTATAGAAGAATCTGTTGTTTTCAGGGACCTTGCAGACTCTCCATTAGCTATCACAGCCACAGAGTTTAAGAACGCACAGCAGTGATTTATACCCCATCCTGAGTTATTCCCTACCTTGCGCCTGTAGCTTCCGGAATAGGCTCTGGACCCCCGCGACCTTGCATGGGATAAGCAGGTACAGAAAAACAGAATTAACCTCTTTTTATTTTTTAGACTGAGATACATGAATAAAAACAAGTGAAACTGAAGCAAACAAAGAGGGGCCTTTTTTTCAGCCATAACTGCTTTTTCTGCAAAACTGAATTAAAAATGAGTTAAGTGGCATTTTATTTAAGCTGAAATGAAAGGTGACCAGATTGCCTGATTGCCGGTGGCGACAGAATGACTGCAGGGGTCATCAGGTGACAGATAACCTGGTTTCAAATGGCACCCTTCCACCATCATTGCTTCTGAAGCTGGGGGAAGGTGAGAGATTCAAATGACGCCAAAACTTTCATGAAGATGATGCAGTTATAATGTTATTCTAACCTTGTATTGATAAATGGATGATGGAAATGATCACTGCTCAGGTTTCCAGGTGCATTTTTAATATCACCATACCAAGCAGCCTCACTTCAGTCCTTGACAGCTCATTAAGAATATTTATCCAGTAAAATGCACTTGGTATATATGTTCAGGAGAAAATTCATTTCAATACTCCTGTGAGGATTTGGAACCCGCTCTCTACCGATTCTGGATAATGAAATGGTATATGTCAGCCACTGCATGATGGTTAGGTGCCAAAAGCTTTCATGCATTTTAATTTCACTTGTTACACTGGCTTATTTATCATTTTTGTTCATTTTGTGATCATGCAATTTATCATAATAATTGTTCAGTAATATCATATAAAATATCCAAAATATAGAATTAAATTCAAAATATAAAACTGAGGGCATAATTGAATTTACAACTGTTAAGCCCCCCTCCCGGTTTCTGCCAAGTACTCTGGTTTCTTGCTAGCATCCAAAAACGTGCAGCTGGGGGAAATGGTGTCTCCAGTCTGCCCTTGTGTGGGGTTGTGCCCTGTGATGAATTTCCTTGTGCCCTAAGCTGCCTAGGATAGACTGTAGGCTATCCCTCAATCCCTAAGGGATGGTGGAAGTCTCTGTCCTAATTGCTTTCACGCACTGGAGTAGCAGCGAATTTCTCTGTTCCAGGATGTGTTCGAGAAGCCGTCCCTCCCGGAATACAAGGTGGCGGCGGTGCAGAAATCCCGTTTCATCCTGCTGCATTATAGCGTCTCCAAGGCGCTGTGGGACTGGATGATCCTGCTGGCCACCTTCTATGTGGCCGTCACCGTGCCCTACAATGTGTGCTTCACCACGCCCGATGACCTGGAGACGGCATCGCGCAGCACCATCGTCAGTGACATCGCCGTGGAGATGCTATTCATCCTTGGTAAGCCAACAGCAGCCCGTCGGCCTGGTGGTGTATTCCTGAAGACCCTTAAGTATTTCAGAAAAATAAGTAACACTATGCATTGACTGTACCTTCATAATGCCTTTATAATGCATTCATAGAACATTCATAGGCAGCATGTAAGTATACCTTAACACCCTAACACGCCTTAACACAAGAGTGTAACTTTGGTTTGAAGATTGTGGGGGTTGAGGTTGCCACCCTTTTAGGGGGAAGCGTGATTATTGTCGGGACTTTATTAGCCAGGTTTGATTATTGTGGGGGTGACAATTCCCCCATCTCCCCCGTAATTTACACCCGTGCCTAAACAGCTTTAATATACTTTGATAACAAGCATTATATGATGATAATAAACATTATACAGCCGGTCCTTTGTATTTGTATTCGTGTGACTTTCAGTCAGAGAGGAGAGGAAAGCACTACGCAAACTAGAACGCAATGTGGTCTTAGCAGGAATCACTTTTTGCAGGTAAAAACAGTGAATGACAGTGATGTCCGTTTTGTGAAAGAATTGTTCATTTGAACAGATTATTTTCAGCGAATAGCTTGAACCAGGTTTCAAATCTAAATGAATCCAACTTTCTGTACGTCCATTGCAAAGGTTGTAAAATCTAAAAATATCGTGTACAAATTATCATATTAAACCACATAGCACCCTTTTTAAATTAACTTACATTTGCTTTTCGTAGACTGTCCGTAGCCATGTTGCCTTCAGTGCTTCTCCACTTACTGTAATCCGTTGTATTTATTTATCTATTGTAAATTAGCAAGTTCAGCACATTCGGTTGAAGCATCCATCCATCCATCCATTTTCCAAACCGCTTATCCTACTGGGTCGCGTTTGAAGCAGTTCTTGGCAATTGTCATAAGACTTGTTAGACCCAGAGGACATGTTTATGATACAATTTATTAATGTATTACTATTATTTCATAGTTAATATATGCACTCACCTAAAGGATTGTTAGGAACACCTGTTAAATTTCTCATTAATGCAATTATCTAATCAGCCAATCGCATGGCAGTTGCTTCAGTGCATTTAGGGGTGTGGTCCTGGTCAAGACAATCTCCTGAACTCCAAACTGAATGTCAGA
>JABFDZ020000097.1:15850869-15862038 GCA_019775955.2 Pollimyrus isidori
AAGCAACTGCCATATGATTGGTTGATTAGATAATTGCATTAATGAGAAATTGAACAGGTGTTCCTAATAATCCTTTAGGTGAGTGTATAGTGATGAGCAAATTGTTGCGTAATGCTCCTCATTTCTCCAGCGCGGTAATAATATAATTTACAGTCTAATGCTAATTCCAACAGTAAGTATGGAGTCTGAATCTGGTAAGCTAGGTCTGTCTGAAGGAAGTCGTACAGTGTCTTCAGAATGTATTTACACAAGCAAATCCACTTTATTCCTAAAAGGAGTTATTTTAAAAAGGCAAAAAAAAATCCATTAAGCATGGAGGTTATTATTCTTTTTTTTAAAAACACCAAGGAGGGAAATGGCATTTGAGGTCTGCTATCAAAACCCAGACAGGTTAACGGCTCCCCAAGGACAGGCAAGAAACACTGAGTTCTTCTCAGGTAACAGGGATGTCCAGAGCGACTTATCTCTGTGTCGTAACTCTACCCTCATTTTAGAAATGGAACGGGCCAGACTCACACTGGTAAGCATACACAAAGGCGGCAGGCAGCGGAGGGGGGTCAGCCCCCCCAGGCAGGTCACATACTGTCATGTCCACTGCATCTGAGCCCCCCCCCCTCAACAGAGCTGCCCCTGCCGCCAGTCACTTTCTCATCTGGCCTTCCACAGCTAATTAAGGATATGCAATTTCCATGCCCCCTGCGCAGAGTCGTGGATGGCATCGAAGACAACGGGCGGACGTTTCACTTCAACGTGGAGAGGAACGGCGCCAGAGCCAGTGGTAATCGACCTCCAGGTGAATGCTGAACCCTGCAGCTCGTCCACCCCAGGTCGCCTTTGATTATTCATCACGCAGCATAAAGTGCTGTGACCGGGAGATAAACAGACACATGCTGTGTTCAGTGAAATTGGAGGTCGAAATTTTCAGCTCGGAAAAACCCATCTTTTGAGCTACAGTCTTTCATTGAGCCATGACACCAAATGTAAACAATCAATGGCTGACTGTCTTAATATGATTTTATAATAAACTAACTAATAACTAATAATATTTCGTTTAGTGAGTTTATGAGTTGTAAAGTTAGACTAGTATACAAAACAGTAAACATGATAACCCTGAAAGGATGATTAATTTAAAATACCCCATTCAGTTCTGTTTGTACAGAGAAGTTTCATTTCTGTAAGCTATAGATTATAGCTAGCAATGGACTACTAAAGCTACCTATATAACTAAAGAGTTAGAAATATTTGTGATTAATTTGGACACTAAGCTACATACATAATTGGTTTTGTCTTATTTATAGTGCTTCTATTGCAATGTATGAGAGGAAAAATCACTCTATACAGCCTCCAGTTGATTACTTATCATTCACGGTAATTGCTCCTGTGGAGGATGCCATGTTGTCGGCCATCACAGCACTTTCTTCTGTGATAAGTAGTGAAGCTGGGGTACATGAAATTGGCCCAAGTTTCCCAATCAGAGCTTGGACATCCGTCTGCCCTTCCATGGTACTTATTCAAGTAGGAGGTTGGACATCTTCAAGTTCTGAGTTGTCTGGAACGCAGTGATAGTGTAGAGATGTAGCTCAGAGCAGTGCATTCTGGGTAAGGAATACTTGAAGCTTCATGTCCAATCTAACTGCTATGCATAGAGATATAGAGTGCCTGAAACTAATGGACTTCCTGAAGCTTCTCTAAAGCATCATGTGAACCAGCCAATAATGTGGACTGATCACCCACCCCTCAACCCCGTCCTTCTCAACAGACAGCAGCCAGGTAACCGCCACTCTGCTTTTGGAGACCGAGGAGGTGAGGCAGAACGTGTGCCAGCTGAACAAAGAGGTATGTGGGAGCATGGGGGTCTCCTAAAACTAGTGCTGTAGTAGCCAAGATCGGTCTTGGTCTCAAGACCGGTCTCAAGACCAATTTTTTGTGGTCTTGATATTGTCTTGGTCTCGACTCTATTTAGTCTTGGTCTTGTCTTGGTCTCAGACATAACAGTCTTGATGGGACGGGGAAAAAAGAGAAAACAGCATATCCCCACAGAACAGTATTATTATTTATTATGCGCCTCAGTTCAAATGCAACCAGTCAGATGCATCTATTTTAAAAACATTACATTGAATATATTTTTGCAACGGACACTGCCAGTGTTTCACAGTCCACACACATCATACACATCGCATCATAGCGAAGTCAGCAAAGAAATGTCCGAAAATGTCCGCGAAGTCTATAGCATAGTTATAATTCAAATAAATTAGGTATTTTACATTCATTAGAAAGCACGGTCTTGGAGGTGCAAACTGGAGGCTCATTCTCTTCAATTCAAAGCAAAGGACACAGGTCTGATTATGGTTGTGGTTATGAAATGGTTATAGGAGAGAATTGCTGAGAATATTATTTTCCATCAGGCCTCGTAACTATGATAAATCTGGGAGATTTTAAGTGAGAGACATATGGACAATATGATTGAAAAGATAACATGAATTTGATTTAACGAGTAATGACACTTTACAGCAATGTCTTCTTTCTCTGCAGTTGATCTGAGTAATGTGATGTCAATTCTAGTCCTAGTCTGTTTTCAGTCTTGGTCTTGGTCTCACCTTAGTGTGTCTTGGTCTTGGACTTGGTCTTAGTACCTTCAAGTCTTGGCAGTGTCTTGGTCTTGGTCTCACCTTAGTGTGTCTTGGTCTTAGTACCTTCAAGTCTTGGCAGTGTCTTGGTCTTGGTCTCAACTAGTCTTGGTCTTGGTCTCACCTTAGTGTGTCTTGGTCTTGGTGTTGGACTTGGTCTTAGTACCTTCAAGTCTTGGCAGTGTCTTGGACTTGATAAGTTCCGGTCTCGGCAATGTCTTGGTCTCAGTTTAGGCAGTCTTGACTACAATACTACCTAAAACAGGGATCTCCAACTGTACTGTATATATTGTGAGAGGTACCTCTATAAGGAAGATAATTGGGGGAGCTGAGAATATGGGAACTGAAGGGGGCTGGGGTGGCAATGTTGAGGACCGTCAACCTGGGGGAGGTGGCAACAGTAAATTTCATCCAATTTCACAACCAAAACACATTCAAAATGTCTCCAGTTTACAGTGATTTAGTATGATACTAAGTAATAAAGGGCCAAAGAAAGGTAATGATTATGTTGCTGCATTCTGAAAGCTGCAAAAGCAAAATTCTGAAATTTTCTTCTCTGGTTATTACTGTAGATTTTGATCAGTAATTGATATAAGAACAACTTGAATTATAATTAATAAGTTCATGTAATAAATTGATTAAAAGGGGAATTTGTGAAGTCTCTATGGAATGACAGATTTTTGAATGATCAAATTTTGCTGTGGCCCCAGGAGTTTGTGTTTGATGGGAATGAGGAGACCAGCATGAGGAGGGAACTGTCTAGTATACAGGATTCTCCTGCAATCCAGCTGAAACTCAGTGGGAATGCTGACACAGGGATCCTTAAAAAAACCTGCCAGTCTCATTTTCCTCTCTCCTTTTCTCTGTCTCTTTCTTCCTTCCAATCTCTGGGGCTTTGTGTAGCTAAAAACAGGCCGTTCCTGACATAGTTTCAGATCGGCAGGTGTAACAGGGAATCGGGGCAGCAGATTGGCAGCGTAGGGTATCTGGGAAACAGAGGGCTCGTCGTGGTATCACTCCAAAAAATAGGAACAAGAAGAAATCTCATGGTGAAGCCTGGATTACTGGAGAAATAAGCCCTGTTGCTGTCTTGTAGTCTTATTCGATATATTTTTAAAAGCGAAAATTAGAAGCTCAGCAGAGCAGCAATCTGTACAATATGATATACTTTGATGCATAAGCAAGTGCAGCCTCGTTGTCTTTTATGCACCTCCTGTGAAACATGGGAACGTTTCTCATGACTGAAATGGTGTTGCTCTATATTCCTTATAGGTATTTGGAGGCTACCATTCCCCAGACACTAGTGAATATTTCACAGTCAGTTACAATGGATCTCCCCCCCCCACCATGCATTCTAAGCAGATAATCAATCTACCCAATTCTCAATGTTCATGTTCCACTAACAGGCCAAGGTCTTCTTGTTTTCATGCACCATACTGAGTCTTTTATTTTCCCTGTTATAGATGAGTCTCCTCAACCAGGAAGTGGCCCAGCTGACCAAGGAGCTCCACCACATGATGCACTTTCTGCAGGCCCACGTAGCCGTGCAGCACTACACCTCGACCCTTTCCACCTACCCCTATGGGGTGCATGTGGTCTCCAACCCCTCCACCAGCAGTAGCGCTGCCTACAATGTGGGGGGTGGCCTACACCTGCACAAGGAGCCACTGAGCCACCACACCGGGGGGGTGTGGAGCTTCGGCGGGGCCCAAGGAAACACCAGCCAGGCTAGGGGGGCGGCGATGTGCCAGCCGGCCGAGCCGGAGAACTGCCATTTGGTAGATCACTTCCATCATCTGCCCAGCCCCAGGTCCTCCTGCCTACAAACACCGTGCTTTACCTCATCTCCACAATCAGCATATGGAGCTAGCATTCCTGTCAACCTTCGTCATTCCCATCCCAGCCTGGGCCACCAGCTACCAGCAAGCTACGAACACACGTTCTCTACATCTACCATACCCACCTCCGCCCATTCCACCATGACAGACCACAGCAGGTATCCGCACCTTCACGTATCCACGAAACCCCTGTTGCATCCAGTTGGCTCTAAGCAAAGCGACCTGGCAGCCAGTTCTGCCCCTCTTCACATCCTGGACACATGCAGCCTCCTGGAAGTTCATCTCCCTGCCAACCCACCCCACTCGGGTCCTGCTTCTGTTCACAGGCAGCCGTCGGTCACCTCTCTGGATTCAGGGCCATCCAGACAGGACATCAGTGACTCTGACCATCCTTTGGGTGACTCTGCTGGTGTGGAGCACATCAGTCTGGAGTGTCTGCTGAGTGAGCAGAGCTCGCTCGAGAGGAGGGACAGCGGGACCCCAAAGTCTCGGCGTTCCAGTGTCGGCATTCAGACATCAGACACTGAGCCCTTCTGGACTATAGACATGGCTGACTAGCGGGGTTGGGGCAGAGCGTACTGTTGAGTTCCATTTGCACATGTCGAGTTTACACACTTGTTATTGTCTGAGGTGGATTTTGGGGCATTTAAAAAAAAAACTACGTTCTGCTCTTTTCTGATATAGGTGTTTGAGATTTGCTTGGTATTCGGGTGGCTCACATTCATGCCAGTTGCAGCTCCTCTATGCAAAAGCTCATTATTTCTGCCTCACGATTACATTCTTGTGTGCATCCCCATAAACATATATGAAGAGTACTCTGTTTCTGATCTGAAGTTCATAGTCCTCTGTGCTATTTTTACAGTTCACTTACACCATTTGGCACAAGTAAACATTTACATTTAGTGTTTTAATTATCTTCAGGTTAAATCAAGGGGAAATTAAGCTTTTTTTGTTAAGCTTTTCCAAAAAGATTTTTTCTATCCATGTAGTATCTAATGTAGTGAATTATTATTATCTACTCCATTTTAGTAGCGATCTTTGGTGCAACAAGGTACTTCATGACAAAACAGAATCACTGGCCGTGCAGTTTCTGAAGAGCCGATGGGCTTGTTGCGATGGAGAGGGGTACGAGAAATATACAGCTACCTGCATCCGGGTACCTCAGCTCCCCATCAACCTTATATTTACCCTTTGACATAGTTGTATCACAAAAAATGTTGTTTTTCAGTACTATCTTACCATCTCGAATGGTAAATATCCTCAGATTTGGTTTTTCCTAAGGAAAAGGCATCCAAATGAAATGTGTTAACATTATGGACTTTAAATGTTCCTGTAAGAGTGTTCAGTGGATGGTTACCGCCGTCAACACACTCACTAAATCAGTACTAAATGACACTTGAAGTTTCGTTTTTTTTTTTCCAAGTAGCTGATGAATAATAACGAACCATATGCCTTGTTAAACAATTTTATACATATCGAATGTTTTTAATTTATGAGAAAGGATGCAATACTTGACGGGTTTTTGAGTTTTGTACTGGGTTCAGGGGACCCTACTAATGAATATTCCTTGCTTTCAGTCCTACCTTTTGTAGCCGGTACCATTAACGCATAATACCAACATTTAGATCAGACATCTGCGGACGCGGTAAAGAAAGGGACAGCTTTTGGGCGCACTCCACGATGAGCTGTGGCCACCTTCCGCCAGCTGTGCCCGACCCTCATTGATCCTAAAGGTTGGCCCAGGGTGACATGCGGCTGATTGCCAATGTAATGTGCACCCCAATGTGTTTGCCCCACAATGACAGCATTTGCCTTCGCCCAAAAACGTATCTGTAGAAATCCTACTACTACTACTACTACTACTACTACTACGAGAAAACTCATCCCCATCCTGTGCCCAAGAATCCTTCCCAGTGAGATTTGGTGGATACCACAACCTGTCCGATACTTGCAAATGAATTTAGAGTCAGATGAATGGAGGTTGTGGTGTTTTAGGACCTCCATGGGTATTAAAGACAGATTGCATGCGAGCATTTCAACACGACCGATGCGGACCAGAGTACAGTCATCTGCTCAGGCAGCTGCTGAATCTCCGGTACTTTAGGGCTTGCTGAGTTCCTTCTTAATTCAACTGGCTTTGTTACTTGCATGATTGGTTTAGGAGATGCCTGCTCATGCATAGATTCAGTAAAACCTCAGCCGTAAGCCGACAGTGGTCACAGCCTCATCAAAACATTAAATTTCTAAAATAAGACACATTTCGGTTTGAAGTACAAACCGACTACTTAGTAGGCGGCGATACGGGAAACCGTAGCTGTGTATAACATGCTTCTGTAGTTTCGCAAAACTATGAACAATTTTCATCACAATATTTGCCTGTAATGAAGAGACCACACAAACAAGGATGTATAAGGTCTGTATAAAAAATGTGGAGAAGCACTAAAGAATGCTGCTTATTATGCACGCCATTGATGCAGCTCTTCAAATAATTCTCATGAACGGCCCTCCGTAAGTCAGTAAAAAACAGCTTTGCTAAGAGTCCTCAGATGGGCATGCGCCAAGTTATGTACTCATACAGGTACACAAGCTTTACGCAGGTTAAAATTTGTCTAAATGGGAATGCATTCTATCGTATATTTGCACTAATTTCTGCTATCTTTATTATTATCATCAATATTATTTCAGGTCTGTAATAATAAAACAAACACAATATCATTATTATATTATACTTTATTTTCATGTTTTATTGCAAGCAACCAGCATGGGTTTAAATAATAATGCTTGCAATAAAAAAAAAAACACAATAAGGCGCACATTACAATTATAAAGTGATGCAAAATGGCAGTGAGTATCCCAGCCTTGCATCATTTATATGGTGTTAGCTGATACAAAGAGCCTCGTTTCAATTAAATTTTAACTGAAATGTATCATATTGATCTATTTTGGAAAGTCCCAAAATACGTTTATTTGCAGTGCACACAAAATAAAACAGAAGCATCTCAGATGTCAGAGTAACATGAATAAGGAATGATATTTTTAAAGTTATAGAATGTGACCAAAATGTTCCAGAAAGAACAATGAAGACTTACTGGGATTATATATTAACAAAAACACTAAGTAGGCCTATATATGCCAAAAAAACCATTGTTTGTGTTTAGAAGCCATGAAACGTGTATTTTAGCTTATATATCTGACTCTACCCATTTTGATTTTATCAGCAGGAATGAGCCAAACAAACAGCAAATATATTTGGTTGCAAATGATTCATGCAGACGTATTAACATATGTGCACTACGTGATTGGATGTGGTTTGCGTGTAAAATCTTTTTATTCTTTTATAAATTAGCACCATGAAGCCGCGTGAACATCCGGCCTCCTGCCAGCTCACACTCACGTGAGGTGACACGTACTGCAGTACACTTGCTTTTTTAATTTCCTCTGGGATAGGGAGACGTGGTGACTTTACAGCATGCCTAGTGAAGTTAACGGAGTAAAACATCCCCTTTGCATTGCCTGGAAAAGCTGGTAGAGGGAAACTCATGGTAAGGTCCTATGCAACTGCTATGTAAATGTCACATGCTTAGAATGTACTTTGTCTACAACCTAATGAAATGCGCATTGCTGGTTGTACAAGAGAGCAAATACTCATTAAATGATACACCAATGAATCTATATCTTTGAGTATTACCAGTTACTCATTTAACCAAAATTGTAGTGTTTCCTCCTAGAATACATATTGAATACTGTTCTTCAATGTTATGATTTCTCCATAATAAAAAGGTAGAGTATCCAATTATCCAAAATGAATTCAATTCAGTTCGCATGAAAAAAAATACAACTGAATGTTCCTTACTGCTTGTTTATTTTTTAAATCAATTTAGATATTGAGCATGCAGAATGACCAGCTGTAATGTTAAAAATGATAACAAATAAAAAAAATCTACTTTGCTACTACATGCTGAGCCATCATTTACTTTTCATGTATAGTAATGCATATTGCTTTATTTAAATATCAGCTTCAGGAGTAGTTTGTGCCTTTTGTTTGTTCATTCTGTCGGAGCAAAAACACCACTAAGAAACTCGCTTTTTTTCTTTGGTAGTGTGCAATTGCATGTCTCTTACTCTCAAGCCAATACCTCTGGGAATCAGCATCTTTTGGTGAATCCAATTCTTCCACGGCCTGCAGCGTCTGTCAGTATCCTCATTAGCTCCTGAGAAAAGAAGAAAATAACACATCGTCAAAGAGGCTGTAGACTGAGAATGTTGGATGGGGTGCAGGATGCACTTATAGTGTGTGCAATACTAAACACCCTCAATTCGGGTCGCTGCTTGAAATTTTTCCCCATGCCCTTATGAACAAGACACCATGAAAATTGAATTTTGACAAGTAATACACCTGGCAACATGACCACACTTCTACACTACTGCGTAGAAACCCAAAGGACTGGAGGTCAAACTGCAAGTGATTTCCATTTACACTGCAGCTGTCATATGTGTTTACTGCAGGCAAAGTTTGTGAAAAAAACCCACAATAGGGATAAAGACTAGGCTGCAAGTGTATAAAAAATAATGCCTGCAAGTATGTCAAATTTAATTGCTCAGAAGCAGAGCATGGGAAGAAATTAACATCTGCTCCCTGTAATTTAGACTAACAAGCCCCAGCTGTCTCCACAGCTTTGAAAAAGTTCCTCCATCATCTTCTCTTCTCTCTATAAATAAGACTCTTTTAGCCCTTTGTAGGTACATTTTCCAGAGACTGAGTCTATATTCAGTGAAGCATGAGGTGTTTGCATTTGTGTCAGTGCTTCTCCTCAGTCCCCGTTCCGTTCCTTAATTTTGAAAACAATCTTCTGTAACATCATTGTCTTACATGACTCAGATTGTTTGGCCCACAGCCAGTTCTTTAAAAGACAAACTGCTCATATTGGCACTGGAAGGGAAACTGCAGTCAACCTGAAGTCAAAAACTGGTCAAAAGCAATCTGACCCCTAAAGAACCTATGTGGATAATAGGTTATTTAAAAAGCTGGATTATTATGAAAAGTACAAATTGAAAGGTGATGTGTTTTAATCTCACAAGACATGATGATGGATCATGTGAAGAACAGATGGGTGATATGGCAGAAAATCACATGACTGGAGATATCTGTGCCTGGGAAAGCATTTCGCTCCCATCCTGAACTACATGCTTATAATGCTGAGCAGCTTTGGAACGTCACTCGTTTTATCTCACAGCATGATGCTACTTAGTTTAAGGGTTTCTCAGGGGAACCATGTGATCACACACATTTACGTAAACATGCTGATTGTTCGTCTGGGCACCGACGCAGAGCCACACACGCTGTCAGGCACGTTAAGGCGCTAAAAAGTTGTACTAGTCTGCGTTTTGAGAAAGTGGGTTCAGTGGATGAAATTCTAAGGAACCGCCTTAATCAGCAGAATGACTATGCCGCCTATATGTCACCTGCAGCCGCACTGCCTGCCTGCCTCAGGTGTTCCCTCTGGAGAGTGCAATTACAGGCGAGAGATAACTCTCACCATCCATTCCTGGAGTGTCCTGTGGGGGTGTAGGCTGCAATAAAGACAAATGACTGCGCCTGCAGGCCTGAAGACTGGTCGCTTTTGACTGGGAGCAGAGCCCCGGTGCAGGTGAGAGGCTGTCTTATGAAACACCTTGGCCTGCTCCCTCAATGCTGCATCTATTTCTGTCTGTGCCACTTCTACCTTTCTATTCCTGCTTAAGCTCCTTAGAGCACCTTTAGTATCTCTTCTCTGATGCACCTGCAGTCCATCCTAGGATAAAACAGGACACATGGCATAGGGCATCTAGGAACTGCATTGTTTATAAGCACCTTGGCATCCACCTGGACTGGTCAAAGCATTCTCTGGCCACCTCCAAGAAGGGTCAAAGTAGGATGTACTTCCTATGGAAACTCAGGTCTTTTAGTGTCTGCAACACTATGCTGCAGGTGTTTTATGAGTCTGTGGTGGCCAATTCCATTTTATTCTCTGTGGCAAGCTGGGGTGGCGGCATCAAAGTGGCAGAGGCCAAGAGGCTCAACAAACTTAGGAAAGCGGCTTCTGTAGTGGATGAGGAACTCGACAGCTTGGAAATGGTGGCCGAACGGAGAATATTGTTCAGACTTCAGTCCATCATGGACAATGCTGATCACCCGCTCCCCAGTGTGGCGGCTGAAGCACTTTTAGCTACAGCCTGACTAGCATTAAGTGCTCCACTGAACGCCAGAGAAGATCTTTCCTACCTACAGCCATCAGACTCTATATCTCCTCACAGTGATTTCACACCCAGCCTTCAGATGCTAAACATAAACTCCATCCCGCCACACACCCATTCTGCCTGTGCAATAAACCTGCTGCTATTCAGATGTGCGATATTCATTTGGTAGTTTACCTGTATTACTTAACAGTATTTATTCTATTTATATATATTGTATTTCTGTTTCTCATGTATATATCATGGTGTATATAGCGCAGAGCCTCTCTTTTATAATTTTATTTCAGTTGCTCATACTTATAGCTGATATTCTTTTTTATGTTCTTGTCTTGTGTCTTTGTGTGACTGTTTAGTAGTAACATGAGCAATTTCCTCCGGGAATCAATAACGTTCTTCTGATTCTGATTCTGATTCTGATTATACACCATTCTTCAGGAACAGGGAAATACCAGGAACAGCTGTGGCTCATC
>JABFDZ020000097.1:15867090-15884400 GCA_019775955.2 Pollimyrus isidori
AAGACTCACAGACTAAGGCAGCCCTGGACCTCTGGCATTTTCGGGGGGGTCCGGAGTCCATGGGCGCATGGCAGGGGATGGCAGGGGGGCAGCCCATCACGGGGCACACAATAGCAACATTTTTAACTAAACCGGAGAACATAACGACATGCGGAGGCATGAACACTCCGAAGACAGCGTGGGTCCAAGAGGAATGAGGAGACAGTGCTAATCATTGCACACACCGTGCCGCGCCCTGGCAATGAAAATTGTCCATGTTTCATTGCAATATCGACGCTTTCCTGCTATCTTACACTGCTGCTTCCTTTCACAACCAAGCGAATAATCATCTCTGTTATTGAAGTAGCAATGAATGAGCGGTTCAATCCAGATGTTGCAATAATATTGGTTGGTTGTGTTGTCTATCAGTGGGTCGCAGTGGCCGGAAGTGGGCGGTTCCCGGAAGCTGACTTCACAAGGCGGAAGTGAGGGCCGGAGGATGCGACGGGGATTTGCTGAGAACTGTGAAAGTGGAACAGCGATTAAACATTAAAATCACTTAATATCTCTGCCGAGTGTATGAGGTGTCACGGAGTAATACATCCGTTTCCAGCTTAAGGTGGTAAGCAGTCACTTTTTGTTTTGATAAGCATCGCTTTAACTAGCTGATCTGTGCCGTTTTCTGTAGACTGGAGTTTATTGTTTTGTTCTTATATCGCAACTAAATTCTTCGAGTTTTTTTGCGTATTTCGATTGCGATCGTTTCGCAGTCAGATGTTTTTAGGTTGTTGTTGTAGCTGGAATACGCATTATAATGACTGCAGTCGGAGTGCTGCCTGTTTGCCATCGTAGTGAGCTGTCTGCTGAATGTTGTCGTTTGTCTGTTTTTCTTACTCAAGAACAGCTGACTTGTTTATCCGCGCCGCTTCCTTGTTTTTGGCAGCAGCATACGCTGGTCCACCCCTGGGGCATTTCCTTGGCGTGGACCGGGCGAAGTCACTAGCGGAGACAAATCAGCCGGTCGTTAATCAGCCCGATTGCAAGGCTGTGGACTTTTCTTGAAGCAATGGGGAGAGAGTCTGTGTTCTTCGTCGGGGTTCATCCTCTTCCTCTGTCTGCCCTTAGCTAGATAACGTTCTCTAGCTGTTCGTATCTTCAGTAGAACCTTCTAAATGCTGGGCAGAGTGAATGTATAATTCTGTTGAGAATTTTCTAAAACGGTTTCTTTTAATTAGAATATTCTGGCATGTATTGATTCGAGGCATTTAATACAGCGATAGGACGGCGAGAATTGAGTCATCATGGATTTTAACACTTTGACATGACAAAACTATCACGCCAGCCCCAGGTTAATTTTCCTCGGTGTACGCTTGTATGTCAGTACATTTTATACAAATGAAAATGGAGAAATGTCTGCGTGGTTTGCGGACAGTTCTTGAAACTGGTCCCGGTCATGTGGACCGCTCTACAAATGCACTTGGATTAAAGGTAAACGAAGCGCTTTTTTCGTTCTCCTACGAGCTTTTTCTCAGGAAATTTAAGAGACATCTTCCCATTTACCAGTTAATCCCCGTATTTCGCCAAGACATTGCAGTAAAAAGCACCCCGGGCTGTCATACTTTCAGGATCATTTATGTTTTTTTTACCTTCCTCCATGAATGAGGTCTAAGGAACAGAAGCACAACCCTTCAGGTGCTGAATGTATCACTAAAGTCGCTCAGGTGTAAGTTCAAGGGGAAATATATTATTGTCCCCTGAATGATCTAACCTGAACTGCTTCCAAATAAAATATGAAAGCTATCCAAGACATGCATAGAAGTGCGATGCTTTACAGGAACCATGTGATTTCATATTTGCTATGTCATTTTCATTTCCTTCAGTAGAATAACGTCGAACGGGCGCACAGATCTTTCCTTGTACTGGCTGGTCATACGTGGAATAACGTGGCCTGTGATCCTGACGTGGAGTTTGATCCTGAGTAATTACCAGCATAGAAGGATTTAGAACCTCGTGAAGCAGACAACATGTTATGGAATGAACTCTGTACAAGGGTTTTTCTTTGCCATGGGCGTTTGTGCGTAATATTAAATATATACATGTCGTATTATATTTATAAATATTGCAAAAAAAAATTCTTGATGTTTTTAGGACAATGGTGAGGAGTTCATCTACATTTTAGGCTATCATATTACTTCTACCTTTTATTGTCGTTAAAGATTATTTGTCACTGGGTTCGTTTTTATATAATGACATTTTACTACTGATATTTAAGGGAATTTATTGTTGGTACTATGCAACAAATATAAAGCAAAAACTTCTGTAGTATGTTTAGTGTGTGAATTTCATTTTTCATTTATTTAATTTGTTTTTTGGTAGCCTGTATCCTTTTTTCTATCCAGTGGAGCGGGCTGACTCGGGTAGATAGGCACCTTTCAAATCTGTATACCTAGTTGTGACTCGGTTGTGATTTAGTCACAAAGCCTGTGGTATGTCATAATTTTCTTGGAATGCTGTCCACCAGCCGTTTGCAGATTTCAGCCTGAGCACAGACTGGCTCTGAAGAACATGATACAGGTGGCAAGTCCACCTACTGCCTCTGGGTGCTTGGCAGTAAGACTGACTCACAACCGCATCCTGATCGCAGGCTTCTGGGAATAGCCGGGGGGGGGGGGCAGTTCTGGCACAGAGACTGTGCATTTAGCCTGTCGTCTCTGTGAAAGCAAAAACATCCCGCAAAAACAGCCTGCATGTCATTTTCATGGCTTTTCCATTGAGTAATTTTTTTGTAATAACCAAATTAATGAGTATCTTTACTGTACTTACTAATTGACTTAGTAATGTAACTTGCTAAGTGCTGAATTGTATTAATTTGTTTTACCAGTGAGGCTTTGCCCTTGATGGATTTTTTTTTTAATTGCAGCACTGCAGCTTGCTCTGTGGCCTGTCGTGTGCCCTCAGTTTTCATTCCTGTCACGCCGTAGCGGAAACGCGGACAGGCAGGAATCAGCTTGGCTGTCCTGGGAAGGTGCTCTGAATTGCGCTGACCGTTTTGATGCACTGCACTGCACCAGTGACTTAGAGGCTCCAGTATGGTGCGTTGTGTAGGTTTTTTTTTTTCTTTCTTTTTTTTTTTTTTTTTTTTTAAAGTAATTCTGAAGTTCTTGACACATCTTCTTTATTCTGCCTGTGGGTGATACTGTTATGATGAGAGAGGGAGAGACCTGTTGTCTGGCTGATTGAGTGAGTGTAGCTGACCTTAACTAACAGAAGTATTTCTAATTTCTGAATACGTCTTAAATTTATATATCAACTATGCTTAAAGTTATTAACCCTTATATTTATAAATGAGGTATTTGTTTGCATCGTGTAAAGGCGGCAGTGGAATGAGCTTTCATTTATGTGCTGGAATGGTGTGCTCTCTTGGCAGTGAATTAACGGCCAAGACAGAGGACCCTTTGTTGCCTCTTTAATGTAGATAAATATTGATTACTTTGTCTGTGACTGCGTCGTGGGCCCTGATGCTCAGCTTTACGGGCAGACAGCTGCCTGCTATGCCAGCGTTTAGGGGAGGAATAGAGGAATCAAAGGTGTCCGATGCAACGCAGCAGTCGTTGGCTTTTTTGCCTTGCTTTTGTGTCATCATCTGAGAGAACAAGAAAACATATGGCAGCCGTCCAATGTGGGTGAAATGAAGCAGTTAGCAGTTAGTAATAGTAACCGCAACAAAATAGTTGAATGAAGGAAGCATGTTAACGGACTCTGCTGGCTCAGCAAACATGTCCTTTTCAGTGCGCTTTTGAAACTGTGCCCCTGTTTCCCGTTGTCATGCTTAAGTGGCCTTATTTATACTCGGTGGTTAAACCAAATGAGGTCTACAGTATGTAATCCAGTGCAAATGACAGGCTGTGAGATATTTATTAGGTGTATGCAAAAATATCACGGTTAATCATTTTTAACAATTTGTCCAATTCAATTTTGATCTGTAAAATTTATGAATCGATCTTTAGGCTAATATGCATTTTTAAAATGGTTTTCTAGGTTAAATTCTGCAATGATTATTCATAGGGTCGGACTGGACTGTACTGCAACACACATTTCAGTGCCACATAAATGCCTGAATTGTGAATTGAAATATTTGCCCCCTGGTGCTCAGGTGAGAAGCATCACTGCATCTCACTGTTTAACCCTGATGTATATACCTAAAGCCATTAGGATCCTGGATGTCATGTTTACAGCTCTCCTGGGTATTTACACTGCTCCCAGTGTATGCCACATACTTTTCATCAACAACAAAATTAACAAATTTCTAACAGAATATCGTAAAATAATTGTTTTATGGCCATTTTACTTTCCAAAAAAAGTGGTGGGTCACAAGCAACCAAGCACAGTAAGATACCTATATTTTTATGTGTGCTTTGAAAGTGCTGCGTTTGTAAACAGCAGTCAAACAAAATCATGCGCCACCCTCCCCCCCCCCCCCCCCCAGTATCTTACCTCCATGATTCAGAATTAAAGCATCACTGAAGTCAAGAAAAAGCATCTCATTAGCTCATTTGACCTTGAATGTTACATAGGTGTGTAATAGTGTTTTCTGAAAGTACACAAGGCTTAAGCGACTGTTTAACAAGACGCCACTCCGGTGTGATGGTGCCAACACTTCTGCTTAGCATTTTTGTGGACCTTCTCTTTGTATAAAAAATGCTCAATCTCTAATTTGTATTTTGGGACGTTAATTTAAAGTCCTTCTGAAACTTGCCATGTTTGTTTCAGACTTGCCCATTTTTATCTTCGACTATTCTTTTTAGTATTTTTTTGTGCTTTTGAAATACACCAGTTGGTTTTGTTTTTACAGAATTATACCCCTATGTTCATCAAATAAAAAGATTCTGTATATGAGCCTTTGGCCTTTTCTTTAAGTGGTTTTCACCATTTTCTCTGTCTCTACATTTGTAAATTTGTGATCCATTTAGAGCTTTTTAAGCATCTCTTCAAATATGGAAAGCTGCTACATAGTATGTCTGTCAGTTTATCGATTTTCTTAATCATGATTAATAACTTAGTCTAAGTAATTAAACACATTTTCAGTCATGTTTTGAGTTGTTGAGAATACATTATGATTATGTTCATTGCTGGACAAATACATTATACATTATTGAACAGCTGAGGCAGCAGTTTGCTTCTTAAAATAGTTGTTCAAGTACAAAACATTAAAGATAGTGACAGGATTTTCCCTGGTAGGCAATCTCTAACAGGCTAGGAATACACACACTGACTCGGACACACACAGACAAAATGTATGCCAATAGAGGCTTGGACAAACCAGCATAAAGAGTCTGAATGCAGAAAGCAGGCATGTCTGTCCTCAGTATGGCATCTGGTGAACACTTCTGTCTAAATATTCCTTTATTTATTAATTATTTGTTAGTGGTCAAAAGCTTCACCTTGACCCTTGATTGGTCATAAAGCCTCCTCAGACCAGATTCCATGAATAGTTAAAGCAGTCTGTAAAATAATGTGTTCAGTCTGTGACCTTACCTATGACCGCATGTTGCCATTTTTGTATAAAGGTTTTATTTATTCATTCATCTATATTTATTCGACAGAGGTCAGAATATATATCATTTTCATGTCATTGCTGGCTTTCTGGTAGATGATCTCTTGAGTTTTCAGTCTCTCCCTCAGCGCTTGTGTACATTATTCTTTGTTTTTGTTTGTGCTGTTTTTCTCATTACAGGAACAGCTGATTAGAACTGGCCAACTAGGAAAGTTTAAGGATTCTTAAGCTCCAAAAGAAGTTTTTTTTTATTATTATTGTTTGAACAGGCTTTGAAAATATCGAGAGCCAAGTCACGTTCTTCCGCTACACAGAGAAAGAAGCAGAACAGACAGAAACTGGGCGTCTGCTAATCTCTTGAGCATATACTTCACACTAGTACTAGGCGGTATAAATGATATGCGATATAAATTTGGCTAACGGGAGAGATTTTAATTATACCGTCCTACAGTGGAAGTTTCCCCTCCTCGCCCGCAAAAATGACGTAATGAAGTCGCGTCAAATAAATAATTCATTTGTATGATTTATATGAAAATTGTTTATATGATGATTGCAGCACCCGACAGCAGAGGTCAGATTTTGGCAAACCGCACCCGCCCGTACCCGTCATACTTAACCCTTATCCAAATTGTTATCCGACAAAAATAAAGTAATTACACTGAATGAGATGGGAAAGAGATCCCAGTTTAAACTGTGTGTGTTCAAGTAGGAGGTGCTAAGGGGTGCTCTGAATGAGGTGAATATTGGAAATGCTGTCTTGAGAAAGAAGTGTGCTTTCCCAGCCGGCTACTAAACACTGCTGTTCCTGTGCTGCTGTTGAAATCTCTCTTCATTCATACCTTTCTGCCTTCTGGGCTTAGTTTCATTTGGGTTTGGTCTGTTTATTCTTCCGGTCACTTTCTTGTTTGAGTTGTATCTTTTGATATGACAGTCGCAAAAATATTCAATGGGTGGGGTTCTGTACGGTTTAATAGTTTACAAAGGGAGAGAGCGATGTGAGAATTTGATGTGACCCATTAGTCATTCATTTTTGATTTATATTTTTTTTTCAGCTTAAACTTAATTGGTGGCATACCCCAGTGGCTTCCTCATTCCTCAAGTCTTTTTAGCAAGAGAGCCCTCACAGATTAACATATGTCCTGAACATAGCAAGGTGTGTTCTACTGCAAAAACATAAAAAAAATTCTGCTCTCATTTATTGAGTTATTGACAAAAAGTGCATAGATGTCCCACAGGCTGAACATTTATGCATAGATAAGGTTTTCCTATCTCGCCACATTATAAGCTTGAATTTATTAAGTCATTTTATTGGTTTTAAACTGTTACTGCTACACAGGGGTTTGTACAGGTGCTGCGTTATAGCACTAGCAGTCTATATGTACCCTGACTTTCACCCAGTGTCCCTCTTCAGATTACAGTTGTACAGACAACACCTATACATGTTTACGTTTTTTTTTAGGTAACACTTTCTGTGAATTCCATCTTTATAAGAATCTATGAACACATTTGTAACACATTGCAGCTGTGTTTATTATGCCTTATGAATGCTTTATGAAGATCTTATTTATAATGTACTATGGAAACCTTTATAATGCAGTACAAAGCATCCTTAATGCTTATACTGACCATGGTAATGCATTATGAAGGTACCTGTAGTGCATTATGGATGAGAGCGCCATTGGAGTTTATGAAGTAATTATAATCAACATTATAATGCTGTATGACTGTCAGTAGAAAATTCAGTAATGATTTATTCATTGTTATACCAATTATTATGATGCATATGAAGATATCAATAATGTATTGTTGATGACAGCTTTAAGTAAAGTGTTACCAGCATTCTGCTGAAATGGATTAATTTTTATATAGCTATGCACACATTAATCAGGAATACAGGCAATAATAATATCAATCACTGAGAAAATGACAATTTGTGGTTAACTCTGCTACTCTCGTCCTACCTGGCTACTGACGAATCATCATGTCATTTGTAATGAATGAAACTACTATGTTTTGATACGAAAAAGCATTTTTCATCAGATTGTTCAGCTTTACGAGCTTCACTTCGCTGCGGTTGTTTCATATGAATTAAAATGGATGTTTATGTTGACAGTATGTGTGATGCCCATGAATTGCTACTCCCTTAATGGAATACATGACAGATTTCTCTTTGACTTCTTACAGCTGTTGCAGAAACATGAATGTGAGCAGTTCGCATAACGCAGCAAAGTCACCCGCTGCTGTTTGTGGCTGGTTTATCTGCAGACTGATAATGGGCGGCTAGGACTTTATGTTTGAATGCTGCTCTCCCCGGGGTTGATGAGAATGTCGCGGGCACTGTTGTTCCAGGGCGATGAGTGCAGCGTGTTTATTGGCACTACTGACTTCACCCCTCAGGGGGCTTTTCTCTGGCACAGCGGAAACGCGTCCGGTTAATCGGTGCTCATTTGTGATTTCATCTCGCCCTCTGCTCCTCTCAGCCCGCATCAGGTCACTACTGATAATCTCCCTTAGCTCTTAGTGTCTCCAGTATTGCTGATATGTTACAGTTTAAAAAAAAAAAAACGTTATTATGGGATGGGAAGAGGGTGCTGCAGAGTCAGCAGTGCTGTAGGATTCGCCCAGAGGATCATGTGAGGAGCCCCCACTGCAGAAGCTGGGTCCTCTGTGGGGGGGGGGGGGGGGATCCGCAGCTCTGGGCCACACCCCCAGGTGGCATCAGACATCCAGCATCTATCTCTGCGCCTGTGTCCGGCCCTGAGCACTGCATGATTTTTATTCTTTAAGAGCAGTCAGTTATTGTTGCTTGATGTCTCGGTTTAATGTGGTTTTTTGTCTGTCACCTTCTCCAGCACCCAGAGCCGTCTATGACTCTCTGAAGAGGGAGTTTCTTTTGTAAATTCTAATGTGTCCAGGGACTTGCTTTTAAGCAGGAACCTACTCAGGATTGTGTGTGACTAAAATTTCTAGCCTGTCTGGTATTTTTAATACTATTTCTTACAATCTGTACTATAGTTCTAGTCTCAAACTGTATGGTTGGTATTTTAATAGTGAGAAGTCATAGCTGTAGATGAAACCCTCGCCAGTTTATAATGTACACTTGTTAGCGCAAACAGCCTGCTTCTACAAGCAGTGATTCGTGTTCAGGACACAGGACGAGTCAAGGAGGTTTGGTTACTGTTTCACTAAGCATTGATATGGGCTAAGATGCTCGGTCTAAGCAATTCTGCACATGGTTGTTTATAGTGGGGGATCCAGCCTCTCCAAAGCCACCGTCGTCCTGCAGTTTTCACATACAGTGTCCAGAGCAGTGGTCAGCAATGCATTGTCCGCAAGCTCGTAGTAGTGTGGAGGGAGTCAAACGCCGATTATAACGTTTTTTTACGGTTATACTGTATTTTGCATATAAACGTGTATTTAACTTTTTCTCAGATGACGAGGCTGGACATGCAAGGATAATGAATTACTATCATATTAATTTGTGAAGGTAGCTCTCACTGTACACAAGGTTGGAGACCGCTGGCCTAGAGTTCACAGAGAATGGTACGATAAAAAAAAAAAGTCCGGAAAGGGGCGGCTACATTGCTAAAAATACTATAGTAGTGAAAGAGGTCAGAGGTGAGTAGACAGTCTTATTAAAACTAACCGGAAAGTCCCAAGTATAAAGCAACAGCTAAAATGGCAGTGTGCAGAAAGGCGACTCTGAACACTGAACTGTTTATTGGTACTGATGAGAAGTGGGCTACTGGTAAGCACACCCAGTAAAGTGGTAATGGAATGCTTGTTAGCTTTCCTGTTCAGTTATTTCTGCAGCTACCTAAATCCATGGGATACCCAGAAGCTATCCCAGAATATTCCAGTGCAAAGTTGGGCGACTAACACGGGGTTCTGTAGCCTGAATGCTGAGTGAGGCCCTGAGTGAGACCCTTCCACACATAGGGACACCACTGTCATGTCTAGTAATGGAATGACTGCTTTGTTTGTATTTTGAGGTAGAGAAAGCAGAAGAAGTGACCAGAGGGTACCAAAGGGGCTGAGAATTTATCTGTATTCATTTCAGACTCCTTGGAGAACCTTGCCGCCCCCTCGGAGAAGCTCGCCCCGGCTCCCCAGCTCAGCCCAGCTTGCCTGAGCGTGTGCCTGTTCCCCTCCCATCCCCGGTCCCTCTCGCCCCGTCGCCACCCTGCGTTAGCCTTCTCGCCCGGCGTAGCACTCCCCAGGCTCCATGGCAGCTCGCGGTGGACCGGCGCGCTCCAATGGCCCGGCTCCGGGCAACAAGATCTGCCAGTTCAAACTGGTGCTGCTCGGCGAGTCGGCGGTGGGCAAGTCCAGTCTGGTGCTGCGCTTTGTCAAGGGCCAGTTCCACGAGTACCAGGAGAGCACCATTGGAGGTGAGTGGGCTGCTATGTGTAGCAATAAAGCATGGATTTCAGCAGGTTGGTGCATTAACTCTGTGATTTAACCTTGTGGCCTCTCACCCCCAAGGTTTGTGGGTTTGGCCTCTCCCCTTTGAGAGTGGCTGGTTCTTCTCATGTCCACACAGCTTTTCTCCTCTGATCCAAACGCTTGTGATTAGGTGGGCTACTGTCACTAAAAAGCCCCAGGGAGTCCTACAGTTTCCTTCCATTCAGAGATACCCGAACACCCCTGCATTTTCTGCAACTCCAGGTTCACTGCTACCCTCTATTGAATAAGTCATATAGACAGATATTGTTAGATTTGAATTGCTAAGCCAAGTTAATGATATATTTACGCATTGATGGGACTCCACCCCATTATTTTTTACTATTGTTTGCGAGTCATTTTGCTACTGGAAAAATGCATTCATGTCTTCTAAAGCGTGTATCCTATGTATTATGAGTAATAAATGTGTATTTGTGCAGTGACGTTAATAATGTGGCCTGTGTGAGAACCTGTGAGGGACCCACAGGGGATGTCTCGGAGAACGTGTGCCTTCCCCTTTGAACAATACAGGGCAATTTTGTTTTGGGGGTTGTGTGTCTGTTCCAGACAAACCACAAGGCTTAGCTCTTTGTCAAAGCAAAATGTTCTAGCCATGCATGTGTTTTAGACCAATCTATATCTGAGCTCCACCGGGTGGTTTTTAGCTGGGCAGGTTAGGACACTATACCCGTGATTGGAAGGTCACCAGTAATCCTGTGTTTGGTAGAGCGATGGCACTTTTCGGCCCGTGAGCAAGGCCTTTAACCCAAATTATTTCCTTATAATTGGATGGCCCGCCTGAACCCGGCCTCAGTGCTGAGCCTGATTTAGGATGAGGGTGTTGGAAGGGTAGGGGAAAGTCAGGGAAGCTCAGCAAATTTAATTTCTTATTGGCAAGATTTTAAAACGCTGTGGTGTACGCAGATTACCACAGTATACCGTATTACCTTAAAACCGCCCAGGTCTATCCCCTAGTATAATTGGTATTCAAAATTCTTTAAATGATAAATCTATTGCAAAAATGTGTGTGCCTTTTGAAAACGAGTTGCCCAGCCCTGCCTAACATGATGTTCTCTCAGTAGCATTCACATCGTATGGCCTTAATGTCCACAACACACACTTTGCTTTTCTTGGTTTCAGAATGGAATTCTTCCAAAATAAAACTCCAGTGATTTTTTTTTTTTTTTTTTTTTTTTGTTTACCATGCATTGTCCAGGGTGGTCTTTTGTAGATGTCAGATGAGATGTTTTCTTCCTGGTTAGCCATCTGTGCTGCTGTTGACTTTTCGCTAATGGAATTTCATCCTATTTTTCTTTTGGAAATTGTGCATTTCTGTTATTGCTGCTCACTGGGATGAATTTGGTGGAAGTCCTCATGTAGAGTTACTGCAGTCTGAGACTTCATTTGTATGCCAGTGATCATTCGGTTGACTGAGAAACTACATAGGGATTTAAAATGGTTCTGTAGCCCTCTTCAAGCTAGAGAGGGCATTCAAAACTCTGCAAAAGAATTGAATGTGGCTCAATGGGTTTGGAGGCCTGTTTTTGGAAGGTCACTGGTTCATATTCTGTGGTCAACAGGATAATATTACCATTGGACCCATAACCTTGTTCCAGGGGTGCTGACCCTGTGCTCTGACCCCTAGTTATGTACTTGTACTCTTATATGTACAGTGGCCAAATAAGCTATTCTATCATTATTGTTACGCTGTGACATGGTGTATTGTGGTAGTGGGCAGTTCTAGTTTGGTCCAGCTGGCCTGTTTTTCTGCAGCAGTGTTATATTCCAATACATATTTAACTACCACTAGGCATCCTGTTCGTTGATACCAGCCCTCCAGAAAATGAAGGGATAGTTTTGTTTGTTTGATTGTATGTAAACAGGCTTCTGGAAGAATCTAAGAATCTCTTAATGTGCAGCAGTACAAATATTGTCAAATGTATGTAATTATCAGTTCCTTTGGTCTTTGTCAGTCTCCAAAAAGAGCTTAGAGTTCCAGCTGTCCTCTTCAAAACTGCTGAAACGGTGGCATTGCTGGCTGACCCAGACCTGCAGCGTATGCTGCCATCATTAAGGGGCTGGATGTCGAGCAGCGGGTCACACTCTGCCCTGTGCCACTGCCACTGTAGTTCTTGATAAGAGGCAGAGAGAGGATACAGCCGTCACTCGTCCGATAATAATGAAAAATATTGTTTTTGTTTGTATCGCTTTGATGCTATTAAGATGGCTGAGGTGTGAAGAGAGGTGTGTTTTTAGTTTCACTTTTGTTTTGCCTGTCCATTCCTGTGGTGAAGCACTTCCTTTTCCTCTTGAGGTCCAAAATAATTCAGATGCGGGAATCTCTGAATTTCCCCTCGTGTGATTTCTGTAAGAGCACATACATGTGTATGAGTTTTATGTTTAGCGTGACTTGCCCCACCCCTGTTGTTCTGCTGCTTGGGATAGGAAGTACTACTTTCTTATTTTAGTACATTTTAACCACATTTATGGTGTGGTTATGCCTCTGTGCTTGTGATTGGAAGGTTGCCGATTCGAATCCTGCGCTTGGCAGAACAGTCCCACTCCCATTGGGCCCTTGAGCAATGCCATCCATCCCAAAAATGCTTAAAAAAAACAAACCACTGTGCTAATTTTCATAAACAAATTTCCAGCAAACACTGCACCTCTGCTGCGCTGATGGCACCTCTGATGTCACCATGTTTGTGAAAAACGCAGTTCTCCCAAATGAAATGATGAAATCTGTACAGCCCACCTGATCTATTCCTTCTGGGTTCAGCTGCATCATTGACGTCATGTCTGTGTTCCGTGCTCAGGGACAGTTAGGGGGGGGGGGAGATCTTTGTATACAAACCTTTGGCCATTACTTTAGTGGTTTTCTCGATTTGTTTTCAGTGACACTGCATTTTTAAATTTGTGTACACTGTAAGAGCTTTAAACAGCTCTCCAAATATGAAAAGCTGTTGTATTGGCTTTTTATATCTCATTGCTATTGAATAGATGTCAAATCGGAATGGAATCGGGTTTAACCGAATTGTTAGCATGCAAAATCGGATTGAATCTGGCCCTCTGTGCCAGTACCTAGTCCTCTGTGTCACATGACTATTTTGCTCCAGTCATGATTGAGCAATCGTGCCTGCTGTAAAAGCTGGTCTAGTTTCATTGGTCAAAGATGGATAATTAGCCAGGGACTTTAAAGCCCCCAGTCACCATCAGGTCAGCAGCGTGGGAACATTTGTTTTATTTATTTATTCTTTCTTGCATGGCTGTTTTATGTGAAGTTTTCCCCCATCCTTATTCAAACTTCCTCCACCCCACCCCCCTAAAAAAATATTGTGTTCTGAACTATGTGTCTGGAGAATCATTTCACCCCTAATATTTAGGGGCTATATATATATTTGATCACAGTAGCAATACTTAACATTGTTTGCTGGTTTTTATTGGTTGTTGTAATTCGTTTTTGTTGATATTGCTAAGGTGTATGTTGGGGATGTTTCTACTCATCACACTAAAGCAGGGGTGCCCAATCTTATCCGCAAGGGGCCGGTGTGTATGCAGGTTTTTGGGATAACCAGCATGTCAGCTGTTTCAACCCAGGTGTGAGGACCCTTCAGCCAGTCAGTCCACTGATTAGTAATCTAATTAGGGAGTTGCAGCGAAAACCCGCGTAGACACTGGCCCTTTGCGGATAAGATTGGGCACCCCTGCACTAAAGGAATGTAAGGCTGAATAAGATCTGGCTGGGCAAACAAAAGTCTTACACTGTGTATCTGACAGTGGACTGGTCATGTGCTCTACAGTTGCAATGGCAGGCAATGTGTTTTTGCAGAAAAATAACATAAGCTTTGATGTTTACGTGTATATTTTGTGATCAGATGGGATGCTTTATTTATGGCACCCCAAATGGGCCTAAGGACATCTGGCTGAAGGTGTCATTCTACTGAAGCGCTGCTAGCTGAGTCTGGCTTTAAGAGATGCCGGATGCAGGAAGGGAAGGAACACGCCCCCAGGCCCCGTCTTCCCCAAGAGCCGTGAAAACAGGATCAGGCATTGGTGTATCTGCGTGGGGCTTCAGTTCGTGTCCTTGTTGGCTAAACCCGGTGGTATTTCTTGGGAATTCGAAAAAATGAATAAGAGCGATGGCCAAGAAATCAGACCGTACCACACTGTGGTGAGGAAGAAGACCAGCCTGGTGTCATACAGTATCTAGAACCAGAGAGAGTGATATGCTTCAGGCTGGGGTGGTTATGCTGCACTTACTGGGCACCAGAAGACCAGTACCTGATTTATGTTTAGGACTAAAACAGCAATAATAAGAATATAAGAATGCCGAGTTGCTTTTCAAACCATCTTATCGCCCCATGAATTAGGGTTGAATTTGTTGAGTAGCAAAATACTCTTACATCTAGCATCAACAGCTTGGCGTAGAAGCAAGACACAGCGTTCAGTCCATTTCCTTATTGATGTTTTTATTACGTTATGTATCCGATGGACATGTGCATCCAAGGACAGAGGAAAATGGATAAAGGAGTTAAACGAGCAGCTCTGATTGGTCAACATAAGTGTTGCCAAGCTACTGCTCCAGAGATAGGGGACGGCTGCTTGGCTCTCAGAGGGCACTGCAGCTAGTGTCTGCCCTCCATGTCGGTTCACCAGAACGAGATGAGCAGTGCCGAGTAACCTGTTAGCAGTCAGTCCAAAGGCCATTTCACACAGATTATTTTTTCCCTCATGAGAATGCCAAATGACATCATTCTGAAACTGAGAAACGTTTTTTCTGTAAAAGCTTGCATGCCATGTCTGATAAAGTTATATTGTCATGATTTGTCCTTTTTCTTTTTATCTGGGGAGAAATCAGTTTCTGTAGTTTTCATATTTGTTAAAAAAAAGACAACAACCAGCCAATAGGATGTCTGTTTTTCAAGTGATCAGTTATTTTTGAATAGGAGGAGTAGGTGAGGAGCGCACACTGATTACAGCACATTGCCACACGACAAACCGTCTCAGGGATGAGAACCTGAGTGCAGCCATGTGGCGGGCGATACCTCAGCACCACCCAAGTCCAAATGGACCAGTGTGAGTTTTTGTTTCTGTGGTTAGAGTGTCAATCCTGCCACAAACCCCCATAAGGACCTCCTTATAGGGCTGGATGTAGATTAACATCATACCCAGGACAAAGTCATTGCAGGTTAAGGGCCTTGCTCAAGGGCCCAACGGAGTAGGATCACTCCGAGCATTCAAGGGATTCGAACCATTGCTGGCACCGATCTTTAGCCTTAGGGTCACCACCCAGGGCCTTTTGAATCAGAGGAAAACATTTTATTTGGTTTATAATCATGGGCGTCGCCATCATGAAATCTGCGGGGGACATGTCCCCCTCACATTTCATAATTATTTGTTTGGACCCCCCAGATTTAACATTACATATTAGTTTTATAACAATGTGTGTCCCCCCCAAGCATTAGAAATGCTTCTGATGCCCCTGTTTACCGTGTCAATCTTTTATTAACAAGGGGCTTTTCAGGCTGTTTGGTAGTGTTTATGTTGGTTTTTCTGTACTGCTTTTTAGATTTTATAATGACTCTTGGATGATATTAAACTATATATTTTAGTTATTATTATTCTTCATTGATTATATTGATATACGATAGATATCCAATAAAATTCTGTATTCCTGTAGTTAATTGACTAATAATGGATGATGATGCCATGATTGCAATATCATTTTTTCTTAGTACCGTCTGAAATGCTCATTTTAAAGTTTCATCTTGTATGAGCTTGAATTCTCTATTTCTAGTGAATTCTTCTTCTCTAATAGAATTCTCTTTTTTTTAAGAGGTGGATTTATGCAATATGGTCGTCTTTTCCTTTTAGTTGTTTGCTTGAAAGAAAAAAGCAAAACTCATCACTGCTGCGTGTGCTTGGCCAATTTTTTTTTCCTGGTATGCAGATTTTCCTGTTACTTGAGTATTTTACATTGTGTTTTGTATAAAAGTTTTTGATCCATCAAATTTGCACCAGTATATTTCACAAATCTGTGTCTTTTTTGGTGTGAAATATCCTTAAAACAATTCTCTGGAAAGATCCTGTCTGGCTGTTGTGTCAATGCCCTCACAGGTGTGTGTGAGGTGTGGATCAGAGGGCGGTGTGTCGACCCAGAATCCACGGAGCAACTGAATTAGAGCCTTAATCAAGGGACCAATGGTGATATTACTCTGCAGACCACAGGATTTAAACCCACAACCTCCTAGATATGTGCACATACCCCTGCTAAGCTACAGAACCCCTTCTGTGTCTGTTGGCCTGCCTGCTGCATCTCTTTGCTTCATAGATGGCTTCCAGATGTTTGTTTTCTGTCCAGAAATAAAAAAATACAATAGCTACACCCTCAGAAAATGAAGTAAATGGCAAACATATTTGCATTGTGGTATTAATGTTACGTTAGTCAGTTGAGTTATCAGTCCAGTCTACCTGAAAACTATTTTGAGACCAATTCACCCAAATCGCGTATCTGTGGATTTCAATTTGATTATGTGGTACCCAGAGGAAAGCCATACACAGAGTGGGGGAAGGTCAGGGGTGGGGGCACAGCCGACCCCACGGCCCAGATAAGAGGCCACAGCGTTAATCACTGCTTGCCACAACACCCTCAGTCAACCTCCTTTCATTTCTGTGTAACTCGTACAGCCGAGTTTAAGTAAAATCTGAGCTAAAATGGTTTCATAATTTGTCAGAGTGCTCATTATGACAGTGCCACTTTTTCTTTTCTTTTTTTTACAGTAACTGTATAACGTTTCAGGGTGACAGTCATGTATTGCTGGGTCAGTTTTCATAAACTAGGAATGTCATCTCCCTCGGAGAATATTTTATTATTCAGGGTTTGTGTGTATGTGTGTGTGTGAGACTTTGGCAGTATTTGTGTTATGGGAACTGAAATAGGCCAGTAGTGAGATGAGCTTACTCTGAGGACCTTGGCAATAAAGGGCAGAGAGGAACCACAACCGAAAGCTTGAACCCACTGTGTTCTGGGCTCGCTCTCAGCGAGGATGCAGTGTTGAATTTAACAACAGAACAGAACAACATCATTCTGATCTTCTCCCCCCTCCCCTCCCCAGCTGCCTTCCTCACACAGACGGTGTGTTTGGACGACACAACGGTAAAGTTTGAGATCTGGGACACAGCTGGCCAGGAGCGATATCACAGCCTGGCTCCTATGTACTACAGAGGAGCACAGGCAGCCATCGTGGTCTACGACATCACCAACACAGTCCGCGGGGCGGGGGGGGGGGGGGGGGGGGGGGGGGGGGGGGCGCCGGGGGGCGGGGGGCGGCCCCCCC
>JABFDZ020000097.1:15893902-15909756 GCA_019775955.2 Pollimyrus isidori
CCGCGCTCCCCGTTCCCCTCACTGGTTTTGGGGGCCGGCCGCCTTTTCGGGCTTCCAACCGGTGGGGCCGGCCCGCCTGGCCCGGGGGGGGTGGGGGGGGGGGGGGTATGTGGTGGAGCTCCGGTCACCAGATGCTGTTCCCTGCATCTTTACTTTAAAGACGATGACAGGTGACAGGAGAGGCAGCAGTATGGCCACAAAGGGCAGGGGGGGTGATGATGTGTGGGCTTCTCTCCTGCAGGTTTCTCTCCATGCTGGAGGAGGAAATCTATGGGGAGAATTCGCCCATCTGGGACGCAGACTTCACCATGCCCGCCTCAGAAGGGGGGCAGATTGGGCACCAGACGGGTGAGGTCACGCCACAAAATGACCACCTCTACACATTTTCAATACTTTGGCAACCAGTTTTTGAATGCATTGGTTTATTTTTTTCAAGCTCTGGAAATGATCAGAGTATGGAGGGAATTTAAAACCTACCACAGTTCCCTTTGCTAGTTTAAAGCATCTGAGTTTTTGAGCCCTTGGTTGTTTAAGCCTCGTTTAGTATAGCATGGAGTCGATGGCCTGGCTAATGGCTCTGTCTCTGTGGTTGTGGCACATGTCTGTGCTGCACAGCAGTGATCAGCCCCGCGTCCGTATCTGGCACCCCGTCCTTCACCAAAAACAGCAGCAGCACCTGTTCTCTGGGCAGTGCCAGCCTGGATACTGGTGTCTCGGAGCCCATGCCAGGTATGCAGAAATCATCTGGTAAATGTTTATCCTTGTTTATCCTTTGACTGTGTTGAAGTTAACCAGGGCTTTCAACCTTCTCCCTTGGGTTTTTTTGTATCTTGAAGTTTTGTGAGAAGAAATTGCGTAAAATGTTGTTTAACGCCGGGAATTTTCTGCAGGCGACTATCAGGAAAATGGTCAAAGAGGGTCCCTTATACTTGGCGAAGAATTACACGCTAATGTGTACCCTAAGCGATTTTGAATGTGGTGTGGTTGTCGGTGGATCCAGCATCTCAGAGTGTCGATGTCCTCCAGGTGAGAAGAGGAGGCTTCCAGAGGCACTGACTCTAGAAGATGCCAAGAGAATCCGCGTGATGGGAGACATCCCCATGGAGCTGGTGAACGAGGTCATGATGACCATCACCGACCCTGCTGCCATGCTGGGACCGGAGGTAGGTGTGACGGGACACGGAGATGCGCCTGCTGAGGGGGCTGGGGGCTGACGCATCTGCTGTGAACTGGCCACCACCCGCAGACCAGCCTGCTGTCGGCAAACGCGGCGCGGGACGAGACTGCTCGGCTGGAGGAGAGACGCGGCATCATCGAGTTCCACGTCATTGGCAACTCGCTCTCCCAGAAATCCAATAAGAGGATCCTGATGTGGCTGGTGGGCCTGCAGAACGTCTTCTCCCACCAGCTTCCCCGCATGCCTAAGGAGTACATCACCAGGCTGGTGTTTGACCCGTGAGTGTAACACGGCCCCAGAACCCAGCGGTGTCCTAAGGGCTGCCCAGTCTTTGACTCTGACGCTGGAACTGCGTTTGTACCGGGAAACCGGCACCCTGGCATTTACGCCAAGAGGCGTCTGTTTCGTGTGCTGTGGCCAATTGTGCAAGTCACTTAAAGTATTGAAGATCTCTCTCAGGTTCCCAGATATTAGGCAAAGTGCATTGCCTGCTAATTAAAAGGAATGGTTTATGGCTTCCACAGTTCCGGTAATGCAAGCTGATGTCGTTTACTCAGGAAGCACAAGACGCTGGCCCTCATCAAGGACGGACGTGTTATCGGGGGGATCTGCTTTAGGATGTTCCCCACCCAGGGTTTCACTGAAATAGTCTTCTGTGCAGTTACATCTAACGAGCAGGTCAAGGTATGCTGCTGTCTGAGCCGCCACATCATAGTTGTTTGTCCACATTCCAGAAATGTATCGATTGTCTGTTTGTAGTTGGCATTTTATCATTAAAATTAAATGGTTATTTAGTCACGGGGAATAAGAAGTCCGGCGCGAAGATCGACGATGAATTTTCCGCCAGGCTGCCCTGGAGGTTCTGCATTAAGATGCTCTTCTGTGGTTTCAGGGTTACGGCACCCACCTGATGAACCACCTGAAGGAGTATCACATCAAGCACGGCATACTGTACTTCCTCACGTACGCCGACGAGTATGCTATTGGCTACTTCAAGAAGCAAGTACGCGGTCCGGCCCATCTGCAGTGAAATGGCTCGCATACTTCCTGTTTCTGCTCCCGCCTCTTGGTGACAGCTTCTGCCGTGACCTTGTGCTTTTACAGGGCTTCTCCAAAGATATTAAGGTACCAAAGAGCCGCTACCTGGGCTATATTAAGGATTACGAGGGGGCTACTCTGATGGAGTGCGAGCTCAATCCCAGAATCCCCTACACCGAACTCTCTCACATCATCAAGAGACAGAAGGAGGTGAATATCGCCACCGTTGGCCGAACACATTCCATGAATTTTCAGTCAGGAATCCAAATGTCCTAAATGCTGTAGCCTTCAAAGTTGGCCGAGCTGCCACTTTGGCTGGGGTGTAGGGTCTGAACACTGAGATGGCACCATATCCCACTTTCAGATTATAAAGAAGCTCATTGAAAGGAAGCAGAGTCAGATCAGGAAGGTCTACCCGGGCCTGACGTGCTTCAAGGAGGGCGTCCGCCAGATCCCGGTGGAGAGCATCCCTGGAATCCGTATGTTCCTACTCCTCTGTCTCTGCAGCCTGTAGACTGCAGACCAGGTATGAAGTTTCACAGGGGCCATTTGTCTCCGCAGGAGAAGCTGGGTGGAAGCCCAGCGGGAGGGATAAGTGGTGAGTCTCGCTGAAGTAGTAATAGGGAAAACGTTCAAGATACCAGCAGATGAAGTACAACTTTGAGTTGTGGTTTTGAAAATCTTTCATATAGTAATCTTACTCTATGACTTGTTCTCATAAATCGTTTTCCATCTGTAGCAGCAAGGAGTTGAAAGATCCCGATCTCTTATATAATATTTTGAAAAACCTTCTGGCACAGATTAAGGTAAGAATATATTGAAGTGTCTGATGGTTTGATCAATGCCAAGACATAAATGCACTTCATTCACTCATTGTTAATGCCAACATTATGTTTTACACTCGGCAACTAGAGGTTGAACCACGGTTTCTGTTTGCTTGTTTCTTTCATACTTTTCACTTGGACTAATACAACCATTTTAGAAACCAACCTGTGGGTCACCAAAAACTTAATTTATTGGCAATTGTATTAACGTCTCTGCAAGACCTTGAACCTTGACCTTGTTTAACTGTAGACTCACCCAGACGCCTGGCCCTTCATGGAGCCGGTGAAGAAAGCTGAAGCCCCAGATTACTACGAAATCATCCGCTTTCCCATCGGTAAGTCTGATAGAAGGTTCTCTAGTTCCTGTGAGCTTAGAAAGCTAGACCAGTGTTCTTACTGGAAGCTCCCCCCCAGATTTGAAGACCATGACGGAACGCTTGAAGAATCGTTACTACGTGACAAAAAAGCTGTTCATCGCCGACCTGCAGCGCGTTATCACCAACTGCCGGGAGTATAATCCCCCCGACAGCGAGTACTGCAAGTGTGCCAACACACTGGAGAAGTTCTTCTACTTCAAGCTGAAGGAGAGCGGCTTGATTGACAAATGAGGATGAGGTAGCACCTTGAAAGGCAGTGCCGTGTGGGAGGGGTTGGCAGGGTCCAAGAGAACACCACAGGTGAAGCTTATGAACTATGGAACAGAGGATGGAATGTGGAGCGTAACTGTGGCAAACGTCAATATGGATTGAGTGTTTCCTGCACAGGCGCTTTCAGCTCTGGTTTGTGGAGCCTCTCATTTCGATCCTGCTTTGTCTTGGCTAAGCTCTTAAGTAGCAAGCACTGAGCTGTTTGAAAGTTGCCAGGTTTGACTCATATTATGAGTGAATGTGTTTATAGGGTTTGCTATATTTTTTTTGTCATTTGTGGGAAAAAGTGTTAATTTATTGTTATTGAATCATTTAGTGATCTTTTATGTAAACATTGTAATGAAGTTAAATGCGCCTCCATTTAAACAAAAATCCTGGCAAGTATTGTTACTTTTGGATGTATTGCTCCAGTAAGACACATTGGGTTTTCCACGATACTTATTTGGTGTGGACATTTCTCATTCAATTCATGCAATTTGTTCAATAAACAACTCAAATGCTCAGCTGAGATTAGAGTAAAATTACGGTTATGTCGACAGCTAGCCAGGACCAGAGTTGAAAGCTCCTCCAGATTTATGTTATACCCAGCACCAAGTTACTATGTTTAAAATAAGGTGTAGACGGTGGAAACCTTTTGGTTCTGTGATGTTCCCATTATGGATTATCGCATGAAGCTGTTTTGTGTACAAGCAACAAACATTTATCCAAGGCTCTGCAAACACAGCATCGATCAGTTATAAGTGCAGAAGTGATGTGTTTAAAAAAAATAGTCAAAGCCACTGGGCTCAGTCACAAACTAATACAGTTAATCAGTGTAATACTAAGCTAAGTGGCATTATGATGTGTTGGTTACATAGTACATATTCAGTGGCAAGTTTAGACCAAGCTTGCCTCTTGAGGGTCCTGTTTTTGATTTCAAATAAATACCATTTGGCAGGTCTGGTTTGAGCCTGACCCACTCTTGAGGCCACTGGCTGACCCTCTCGAACACCGCAGTAGAGTCACCCAGTGTAGTGGGGTCTGTATTACGAGCACTGATAATGACACGGTTTTGCATTCCCTGTACTGTAAGCTACTAGTGTCACGAAGGCTACACTCCACGTTATTTGTTGCTCATTTGCCTCTCTTGCTTGTTTTAACAAAAAGAACTGTTGTATATTACATGAAGGGCATTATGTTTTTGTTTTTTTTCCCGTGTGTGTCTTTATGCTTGTCTTTTCGCCTTTTGTGCCTGAGAGTCTTGTTCATACTAACCATAATGGGAGTGAAAATCTACAGTGACTCATATCCAGGTCCTTCACGTCATTCAGAGCCAAATTTCCAGTTTATCCATGTAAGGCTGCAATATCAAGCATTCGGTTTTTGGTCACTTGTTAAACTTAACTCCCCCCTTTCACTGTACATGCAAATAAAGTGCTTTTATATGGTATTCTTCTTTTTGTTGCTGTAAGATATCTGCAGTGGGGCGGATTCTACATTTATTTTCATGGAAAAGTGAAGTGATTGTAAAATCGACATGTTGTGTTTCCTCACTCTGCTTTGCTCTGTTCGCAAGCAAATGTATCAGAGAGAGAAGCATATAAGGTTTATGCTGGTGTAGTGGGACTTTAAAGCTAACATTCTCTAACTTGTTTAGAGAAGAGTTTACGTAAGGAGCGTTCCTACTGGACAGTCATGGCTTCTAGCTGAAGCTACCTCGGATAACTGAGAAACCTTGCTTTTGCGGAACACCTTCCTCCCACCCCCATGCTTAAAATAGGCTTCATCAAGTTTTTAAGTGTTTTTCAGCCAGTTACAAGCAGAAGGCCTATGAACAGGTACTTGCACCCAAAATAACATATCAAGTAATTTAATATTATGCACCACAAATGGGAGATTTTCAGTGCTAATCCCTTTTTCTATCTCATGGGTCCTTGGTTTAGCACAGTGTTTCCCAACCCAGTCCATGTTTCCCAGACAGCTCATGTTTTTGCTCCCTCCTAATACAAACGTGTGATCATTTTACAAGGTGTGGTAACGTAAGCTAAGCCACCCAGTGCTGAGCTACACACACTAGCTCCACCCTTTGTCATAGGGATGTTGGAAAGGAAGTTCAATGGGATCCTCCTTCAGAATTCTTCACATTTAGTCAGCCCCTAGTCTAGGAGAAGAATATGAAGGCTACATCCTCCTGCCTGTACTTTCATTCATTTTTCTAACCCTCTTTTTTTAGTCCGAGTGCTACTTTTCAATACCTGAATATTCTGAGGAAATTACCTCCATGTGCACTTGCAAAACTGAAGTATAGAATAAGGTAAATCACTGCTTTTCCCATCACAGATTTACAAACAATAGCCAGTGCTGCCTTCCAAAATTTAAACATGTAGTAAGTGTTTTGTTGGCTGGAAAATTATATAGGGAAACGTTTTACTGTTGATGATCTGGCCGTCATAAAAGCTGGTGGTCAATTTACTACTATGGAAATTTTCCTCCACTCTGGTGATTTTTGTCCCCCTGTATCCTAGTGTCAAACCTTATGGATTGTAAAAGTTTTGTTTTTTGGATGATGTGGGTTTATTTAGTTTTTTTAAGTGTATTTTATATGATGATTTTGTTCTATTATCAGATGACATGGAACAATTAAAAATTGCAATAATACTTGTTACATCATTTATTTGGAAGCATGTTTTCTTCATTTTGGCAGGATGTAACTGATTGAAGCTGAAGCAGCTTCTGAATGTGAACATTTTAAACACAGTCTGTGAGCACAGAAGCAAATCAGCAGGTCCCATGATCCTCTGCAGTGTTTCTTCATGGCACTGTCTGGGTGAAACCATCTTTCATTTTGTTCACATAGTGAGTTGCTCCCTACAAACCAAAGACTAGTGATCCAGATAAGAATGCGAATTTGTATGGGCTTTATGAGACGCGCATATATGCGATGATGGACTGGCATATTATCTAGGATGCCATGCTTCCCTGGACAGGCTCCAGCTACCACAAGCTTAATTAGAAAAGCCGTTACTGATAATGGATGGGTGGAAAATAATTGCAATTAACTCCCCATCTCCATTGTGAAGTTTACACTGGTGCATTTCTGCGTAAGAAGCATTGTGCTTACAAAGGTTTGACTGATTTGGTGTGTGTGAGCAAGAGCATTAACTGGTAATCTATGCGTATATGAACTGTACTGATATTAAAATCTCTATGTGAATGTGTGTTTATCAGACATGCAAAAAATGGCCGTGGCTAGTTTGTGTAGAAAATAAAAATAGTATGACTTCCCTTGCCTGGCCTTTGTAAATGCCTTGCTATTTACTGTCTATTTTGACTGAACAAATGTGAAAAGCTAATGGAATGTTTGGATAGAATTTCTGCTAGTCAGCATATAATACACTTTTAACTATTTTTACAGTTATGTGAAATCAATTATTTGCATTTTCTGATTAAATCATATATCTAAAAAATCCTACACATTTTTAAAGGAGTAGTAATAAGGTTCGGAACACACACACACTCATGGTGTACATACACAGATGCTCCCCAGCTTATGGTCCGTGTAACGATATTTCGACTTTACAATGCGTATTCCAATTTCATTCTGTTTTTCACTTTCTATATTATAAATTACAAATAATGTGTATAATAATTACACGTAATCACGTAATGGTTTTGCCTAACTGTAGGCAAATGTAATTCTTCTAAGCATGTTTAGGGTAGGATATGATGTTTGTTGGATTAGGTGTACTATATATTTTTGCCTTAAGATAGGTTTGTCCTGGGGGGGGATAACTCCACCTTATCTCGGGGAGCGTATGTGCATGTCCATATATGGATGTGTGTGTCTGTATGTATAACGCACAGAGTGTGACTTTATGTGTGTGCTCTGCTTAGGCCGAGCTCCTCTGGGTGTATGCCAGCCTTGTGCCCTCTACTGCAGGGCATCCAGACTACAGGGTCTCCATGACTTTAACCATGGTGAGTGGTTCAAAGATGGATGCAGGTATGTTAAACACAGGCTTCATTCTGATCTTGTTGAAGGTACATGAGAATCTGGATTTTTAATGTTGGGCAAGGAACAGCTTCACTTAATACTCGGGGCGGTTTCTCATTACTTGACCAGGATCGAAGTTCAAGTGTGGGTGTCATTAAGCAGGTGGACTTCAGCAATATTGTGGGAAAGTGTAACGATTGAGCTAAACAGAAAGGGGAAGAGTCACAACTGAGGTGCCGATGCGATGATTGTCCTCAGTTATGTGCAGATAGCTGCAATGCTCAGATAAACCAGTGGTTCTCAATCCTGTTCTTGCCGCCCCCCTTCCCCATTCAGAATGTTTTCATTGAAACCCACACTGCTGTTAACGTGCTACATTCATTATTAGTCTATTAAGGGCCATCTAAGCCTGATAAACAAAGAGACAGCAACACTAATATTTGTTTGGCCGTTATGGATTTTCTTCTGATCTTCTTGTTGAGTTTTTCACTCACTTTTAAAAATAGCTGTTTCCTCCAGAAGGCTTCCCTCAAAGGATTCTCATGTTAATGTCAATAAAATACGTGTACTAAAATAAGGAAGGAAATCTTTTCAAGTTTTCATTGGCTGTTCCTAGAATAGTCCGCAGAAGATTTTCAGATAAAATTCTAGACGTGAACTTGACATCAATTTACGTGTGCTGCCGGAGAGCTCTCTCTTGGTCTGGAAGGCAGCATGGAAGATCAGTTTCACAAGGTGTGGTAACGTAAGCTAAGCCACCCAGTGCTGAGCTACACACACTAGCTCCACCCTTTGTCATAGGGATGTTGGAAAGGAAGTTCAGTGTTCCTAGCTGAGTGATTCTGGAATTGAGAACCCACATGCAGTATAAAGTGCTCCTTGTCAATTGCTACTACTCTGACAGTTCTTATTGCTGGGCGAGTGTGACTGTAACCTTGTTTTAATGCAGGGTGACTTTTGATCATGTGTCCCACCTGTGGTCCTTGACTTGCTGGCCTCCACAGTTTGCTTTCCTTAATCATCTCAACACTATGTGGCTCTTAGCAACACACAGTTCTTCCAACAACAAGCAGTCCTTGAAACCTGAGGCAGCAAACGACAGGTTTTCTGGACTTCTTTGAATTGGAACGAAGTATCTGACCAACAGCTGACCACATAGGTAAAAGCATGACTTAAACCAGTCAGACATTCAGATTTAAGGGAGACATAAAAGTCTTGCTTATTAATGGGGAGTTAATGCGCTGATTTATGGAGGACGAGCAGCTGCTAGAGTTCAAGTGTGACCCATTTTCTCGTCGGTGCTTGTCACGAAAAATGAGTTAGTCGCACTCATTAGCTTGTTAAATTCAAGAGGGGTTGAATGGCACTCTGGTAGGGGCACATATCGGGTGGAGGCGGGGTTGGGTGCGACAACGCATAACACAATGACCTGGGTAAAATTAGAATGTCAGCTTTGTTTATGCCTAAGGTCCTCTCTCGCCTTTCTTCTGCACAATGGCAGCCATGCATGCTAAGCATATTAACTTGCATAATTTCTGCCGGGTGCGCTGCTCCGCAGAGCTGTTTACAGATGCCAAGCAAAGATACAGGTTGACAGGAAATATTCACATTTAAAGTGGTATTCCTACTGATATGTGGCTGCAGAATTAATGTTATTCATGTCGATGCTATTCAGTTATTCAGTCTCCATAAAATTATGTCTACCACTCTGAATCTAATTCCAGTACAATATATGTATGGAAATTTGAGGCTTTTTTATGGTTGTTTAAATGTCAGTTTACTTCAAAAATTCATACTCACATTTTTTGTGTGTTGTGTCCTATATTATTAACTTAATCCATCTCTACTTCAGACGGGGAAATCAATTACACTGAGGTTATTTCTGCTGCATTGTTAGTAGCATGCATTATGTATGTAATCCCTCTGCATAAATAATGCATATTAAACTGTATTTAATTACATGGAATTTTATTGACATTTTCTACTGAAAATTAATTTTTCTCCAATTAATAAGCACTTTTTTATCATCTGATGTTATAGGTGGTCAACATAATGACTTCATCCCTGCAAGGTTTTGGTTTGACTGGGTCCAGTGGCTTACATAAATTTTCTTTGCATGTGAATAAGTGTCCTGTAATGTACTGGAATCCTGGTCAGTGTTATGGGCTTCCTGGTGTAGGCTTCAGACACTGTGGTCCTGTGCTAGACAGGTAGTTAAGCAAAAGTGCTGAATGTCAAACGTGTAGCCATTACGATGTACATTCTATCTCAGAAAAAAACTTGCCTATGACAGTAGTAACTGATGTGTGCATTTTAAAAAGCCACTAGGTGGCACTAGTTCTCTTCTGGTGCTCAGTGTTTGGAAGAGCATGCGTTAACTGCCCAGCTCGGTGCCGTCAATTTTAATAAACTGTGGCAGACTATAACTGCTCAGTGGTTACTGGCACAAACAAAAGATGTGAAATGAGAGTGACGTGTATGAGAATGGCAGGATTTAAGAGAGGTGGCTGAGGTGTCTTCTTTACTATAGGATGGTCTGAGTACCATCCTGACCACCTGGGTTGTGCCACCTGTGTGCAAGAGATCTGAATGTGTAACTTTCTAGTTGCTGTGTGAGCCTCTGGGGTCGTGTAGTGGCATCATGGCATCAACTGTCAGTGGGATTGTTTTGTCACATTGGGGTCTCCAATCTCGGTTTAGGTGGCAGTGGCTGGGTGTTTATAATGTATAACATGCCTGGTTTGTTTAAGGGTACAGTAGAGATCATTGTGGTTATGGTTTACAAAGACTGCAACAACAGTTTCCTTGCCATCCAGTTTAGAGACATTTGGGTGTGCGCTTTTTGGCTTTGACCAAATGTCAACATTAGGTAATTAATCCAGGCATCTGTGCAGTACAGTTCTTGCATCCTGTTTTATTTGAGAGTTGTCCTTTGCTGCGGAATGGATTGCTGATTCTTGGTGGCATTGTTATTGTCAAGGGGTCCAATAAACTTCAATAATGTCTGTGCAGAACCTATTTGGATGAATCCATGTTGAGCTTCACAATGTCAGTCACTGGTCTGACTGAAGTAAAGCCGTGAAGATGGTTAGCTGTCCTTCTGCGATGAATTGCAGTGCCTTTACTGGACTGCCCCTAAGGCAAATGGTACTTTTTCAGATGAGGCAGTGTGCTAACAAGATGGCTGGTTTTCTTAAAACCCTCCAAGACTTACCCATTGCCTGCATTGTTTGAGGACCTTTGTGAGCTTTTCGGCACTCATGCATGTGATCCTTAGCATCAGCTATTATGCTTTTTAACATTTGGGGTCATTTGTGCACTTTCTTGTTTATGTGTTTAATTGACTTGATGGCACATGACGAGGAGAGAATCTAAGTGGCACTACAGCTATGGGCTGAGATGACCTGTATCAGGGAAGGAGCTCTGGGTGACCAAATGAAAGGGGCGATGCACCTTTGTAATTAATGAACAAGTCTGCAGTGGTCACGCCTAGGGCCACCTTACCTCAAAGAGGCACAATGGATTATCGAGGAATGATGTCCTGGCAGAAGTGTCTCCTTGTCCACCTGGCTCCAGAACTCCCTTAAATACTGGCCGGCATTACAAGCAGAAGCAGAAGCCTTACAGTCGGCTGCCCTTTATGATGAATCAGCAAACTTAGATCAATAACCAATTTAAACCACCATTACAGTTTTAAGATTGAAAACAAAAATACTTCTGTGATTTATACTAGATATTCTGCCGTTAATTGTAATCTTTCATGACAGCTGTCATTACTGTAATGTGACTATCACTAAGGTATACGCTGTGTGGTCAGACCGAATCCTCCACAAAACCAAATGCATGAATATGGAGAGGCATCTGAGCAATGGCTGAGTGGTGTTCCTCAGGTTCTTACATCATCTTCCGTTCTTTGTTCATAACTTAGGGGGATGCTTGTCATTCAGGGCCAAGCAAATTCATGATAGAGGATGACTCATTCAGCTCACTTGTCTGTGATGCATTAGTAGTCACTATGTAATACTGAGTTTTGTTTGCTCTTGCCTTGAGTATTTTGATGTCTGACCCCTAACCCAGTCACATCCATTCCATGAACCAATGACTGTTTCCCTGTGTGCTAGTGTCAAAATGTCTCTCTTTCATCCTCATACCTCCATCCCACCTTTTTATAATTTCCTGTCCTGTCATCAAATAAAGTCCCTATTTTCTCCTTCAATCGTGTTTTCACATGGTTCAATTCCCTATCATACCCCAGAGCAACTTACTACATTTAAATATATTAATTTTCAATATATTACTTAGTAAATTGAAATGTACAGTGTGTAATGTCTACTGGCATTGTTGAAATATTCTGTCTGGTGTACAGCAATGTAAATGATGCCATGAAGGGCCCTTATTTGTTTTAATGTCATTTATTATTAATATGTTTGTGGTTATACTGGCCTTTCATCCTAGTTCATTCAGGAAGGTTTGCCTCATAAATATTTTCCTGGAAAACCCAGTGTGGAGAAATTAATCTCAACATCTGTCACTTCTTGTCTTTGATGTGTTGAGCCTGTCCTAATTTTGGGCCTTGACAGGATACTGTGCCTGCTTTGTGTAAGACAGGACTTCACCCACACCTGTGTAAAATGGGAACATCAACTGCAAGTCTAAATACTAATAAAGTAAGAAATGTATTGTGCACGCCTAGTGATATATTGAGCAGTATCTTATTTATGGTTATGATTCTATCTTTCACCCTTAAACACTTCAGGTACCTTATATTCAGCCACTTGCAAACAGCCCAAGAATATGTGCCTTTTAAAAAAGCCTATTATATGGAGTCTACAGTAAGCATAGTGAATTGTGTTAGCATTGACAATGCAGGCAGTGAGATTTTTTCAGCTTAGGATGTTTGGGTTAAGGACAAACCTAGCCTAGCAGCCACAGTCTTGGAGGCTCTGCCTTTGATAAGACACAGCAAACCCAGCCTAGTGAGTGGGCGAGAGAGGAAACCAGCAAACGGTACCTGCTTGAGACACTTGGTGTTTACTTGTACTTTACTGGAGCAGATATTTTTCTTTTATTTTCCAGTGCTTCTGCATACGCATTATTCATACAATATTCAGCATTATTTCTTTAGCGATGCTCATGGGCAATGTGCCTCTCTGCTCTTTTAAAGTTGCATCACGTAAATCTGATGCCATATGTGGGCAGCAAGAGCCATTGCTCCCATCCTTACCTTCCTGAAGACCTTCCATCTCTTCTCATCCCATAGCCCCTACACAACCATCTACTCCTGCTCTATGCAGCCCAGGTCTCTTCTTTCCTACTTCTTGCCTGGAGCATAGAGCAGGTTTTAATAGCTCCATTCATCTTCATAGTATTTCTTAGACCTAGAATCTGTACGTAGTTCCCTGGATGAGCCTGTATTCTGTCCCAGTTCATCAGTACAATCCACTGCTGGTTACTCTGGGACTTCCTGGCCACGCACTGTCACAAACACTTACCCAAACTGAGGGATGAAGGCTGACAGAGGTTCCGCCTCATAATTGCTCCTGTAATTAATTCCCTCATATGGGAAGACTTAAGATAATTCTGCATGCAGTAATTACAATTAGCCCCTTTGTCCCAATTACTGCATAGATTAGCAGTGGAGAGCTTCCAGTGGCTGCACTCAGCTATGGACTGTCTGGCACATGCCCTTTAGGTGGCTTTGCTGTGTGATGTATAGGGAAACGGTTGTTAACTAAAATCAGGGACTACGTGCTTTATTCAGGAAACCTCAAATGTAGACATGCTGGTTACCTTTAACTTACCTTAAATGCTCTGTATGTGACAGAATGAGTTTGACCCATGCTCAATGTTTAACCAAGAGCTCTCATTTTATACTAAGCCCATGCTCGAAAGACATTATGAAATCAATATGAACCAAACCCCCTGCTTGATAACATGCAGTCAGGATCCCTGCAAACCAGACCTTACTCGGTAGATTTGCAGTGGATTATGGGAGTCCATTCATCCATCCATCCATACGTTTTCTGCTGCTTATCCAGTGCCAGGTTGCGGGGCCAGCATTCTACGCAGGGATGCCCAGACCTCCCTCTCCCCAGTCACCTCCTGTACAGTAACTCTTCCAAGGGAATACCAAGGCTAGCTATGTGTAGCATGTCCTGGGTCTGCTGTGGGGCCTCCTACTTGCTGCACATGCCCAAAACACCTCACCAGGAGGCATTCTAGCTAGATGCCTGAACCACCCGAACTGGCCCCTTTCAATGCAGAAGAGCAATGGCTCTACTTTGAGCTCCCCTTGAATGTCCAAGCTTCACACCCTCTGCTTCCATCTCTAAGGCAGACACCCTCTGAAGGAAGCCCATTTTGGCCACTTTTATCTGCAATCTCAATATTTTTGTCCCTACCTAGAGCTCATGACCATAGGTGAGGGTAGGAATGTAGAACAACCAAGTAAATTGAGAGCTTTGCCTTCCAGCTCAGCTCCTTCTTCTCTAAAACAGAACACTACTGCCGATGCTGCACCAATCTGCCTATCGATTTCCTGCTCCCTTTTTCCCTCACTTGTGAAAAAGATCCATTAAACTCCTCTGTATCAGGCAGTATCTCATCCCCCACCAACAGGGGGCAATCCACCCTTTTCCAGTAGAGAACCATGGCCTCAGATTGGAGATGCTGATCCTCCTCCGAGCTGCCTCACACTCAGTTGCAACCCACCCCAGTGCATGCTGCAGGTCACAGCACAATGAAGCCAATAGGACCACATCATCTACAAAAAGCAACGTGACCTCAGGATCATGAAGATGCAGTCCTGAGGTCACTGTACCAAACCTCTTCCACCCCTTGCCTATGCCTAGAAATTCTGTCCATAAATGTTATAAACGTAATCGGGGACAAAGGGTCCAACACCCACCCCGGAAAGAGTGTGACATTCTACTAGTGAAGCAAACCAAACTCTAGCTCCAGTTATAGAAGGACCAGATGGCCTGCAACAGCGGACCCCACACCCCACACTCTTGAAGTACCCCTCACTGGACCCCTCGAGGGACATGACTATATGCCTTTTCCAAGTCCACAAAACACATTTACTATAGACTGGTTGGGCAAATCTCCTGAACCCTCAAGTATCCTTGTGATGGTGAAAAGCTGGTCCAATGTTCCATGGCGAATACAGAATCTGCATTACTCCTCCTGGATCCGGGGTTTGACCAAAGAGTGAACCCTCCTTTCCAGTGCCCCAGGAGACCTTCCCAGGGAGGCTGAGGAGTGTGATCGCCCTGAAGTTGGAACACATCCTCCAGTCCCCTTTCTTAAAAATCGGGACCACCACCCCAGTCTGCCAATCTAAAGTCACTGTCCTCATACTCCATGCAATGCTGAAGAGGAATGTCAGCCAAGAAAGCCCAACAACATAAAGAGCTTTCAAGAACTCGGGGCAGGTTTCATCCATCATAGAGTTTTTTGTCTTCTTCAAAGACCTCAGCCCTCGTGATTGGTAAGTCCTGCTTTGAGTCTTCTAGTTCTACTTCTTCCAAGGAAGGCGTATCAGTGGGTTTCAGGAGGTCCTCGGAAAACTGCTCCCACTGCTTGACTATATCCCCATTTGAGGTCAACAGTTCTCCATCCCTGGTATAAACAGCATGAATAAAGCATTGCTCCTCTCTCCTGAGTCATCTGACAGATGAAGACTTGCCAGAATCTTCTCAAGACTAACTCAACGACCTTCTACGTGGCCTCACCAAACTCCTCCCACACCCAAGTTTTTGCTTGAGTAACTTCCAAAGTTGCCTTCTTCCTGGCCTGCCAGTATCTGTCAGCTGTTTCGGGTGACCCACAAGGTAACCAAGCTCAGAAGGCCTCCTTCTTCAGCCTGACAGCTCGCTTTGGATTTGGGGGTTGCCACCACGACAGGCACCAACAACATAATGGCCACCGCTCTGCACTGTACCTCAGCAATGGAGTCCCGAAACATTGCCCGTTCAAGCTCAATGTCCCCTGATGGGGCTTCAAGTGGGAGTGTATAGTCTCAAGGTTAGGGGCGGAACAGAGACTGTGGGAGTGTATAGTCTCAAGGTTAGGGGTGGAACAGAGACTACGGGAGTGTATAGTCTCAAGGTTAGGGGCGGAACAGAGACTACGGGAGTGTATAGTCTCAAGGTTAGGGGCGGAACAGAGACTACGGGAGTGTATAGTCTCAAGGT
>JABFDZ020000097.1:15936876-15946962 GCA_019775955.2 Pollimyrus isidori
GTGAGTCTGTGTTAAGAGTTTAGAAAAAGTATCTGAAGTATGGGTAAGTGCTTGTTAGCGACTGAAAAAAACTGTAAAAGATGTGATCATGTTTTATGAAGCATTTTACTTCCTCAACAGACCAAATGCATCATGCAGAATGCTTTAACTTTAAGACAATGAGACTAAATGACTGACATCGTACAGTGTTTTTAAGATCCATAAGGTTATTAATTAATGTTTATAAAACTCAAGAGCTAAAATTACACATATACATATACAAAGGTTACAGAATTGCATTTTACTCCTTTTCCACCAGGTATGAAATTACCATTTATCCAACATCCAACTGAGAGTACAGGTTAAGGCTGTTGGGGGGTGGCCTGGAGCCTACCCAAGCATGGGGTACACATTGACAGGATGTCAGTCCACTGCAAGGCACATATACACCCACATGCAAAAAACCATAGACCACCAGCAATTTACAGATGCCAGTTAGGCTAGCTGCATGCGGTTGGACTTTCTGGGGGCAATCAGAGTACAGAGGGAAGAAAATCCAAAAATCCACACCCAAGATCTACCCACACAGTGCAGCAGTGGGCTTCAATCCCTCCAGCAAGAAGTCATCATTTTCAGATAACGACTCCTAAAAAGGCGCTTTTATGATCTCAAATTTAGAGAAATGGTTGTGATCTGTTTAATATTTTACCAGATTGTCCCCAAGCCATAAGGTGCACAGATCACCATGACGCTCTTGGTTACAGTGAAGGCTGCCTTTGCAATGCAGCCTAAAATGGACACGGCCAGCATGGTCCATCTAACCACCTGCTTGTCAAATGTTTTAGCCACTGATGAGAAAGTCCAGCTAAGAGCGTTGAACTAATAATACTAAACAGGGGCTGGGAAAAACTTCAGCTGTCATTTCTCATCATGGCTTTTAACATAAAGCCCTTATCCCCATATACTGTATTTCGCCTTCACTCTGAATTTAATCGGCTGCCCAAAGTTTAATTGGTTTCTTCTTCTCTTTCTCATTTCTCATCTCTTGACGTCCTTTAAATGAGGAGAGATGGGCAACAGTGGGTCTAATTAAGGTTTCAGCTGAAAGGGGCTAAGTGTGTTAGGAACCAGGTAAATGAACAGGAGTTTTTTTAGAAATAAAAACTACTTTGAATTATGATAGATTGTCTGTGAAAATGTTAAATAGTGCAAGTGTGCGGCTCATTTTCCTTTCTGTGAAATGCATGCTTGAGTTATTTTTTTTCCCCATTGTCCAAAAGGGCTTTTGTTTTTCATGTATGTCACTTGCATTCACTTCCTCCCTTTCCTGCCCACCCCCTGAGTCCTGGAGAGGAGCCCGCTTCTTGCCAGACGTTCCATCAATGCCCACCCCCTTGTCATGTGGTTATATGTTCATCATCATGGCCTGAGAGCATCTCGGCGATTTTCACCCCGATAGAGGTCAGCGCGTCAGAGGCCAATGATAGCACGCATCATGATAGCAATTTGTGTGGCGTGATGGAGTCATACCCTGGAATATCAGCAGGTTTAGATGCTGTGCCCATGATTAAAGGTCACTGGGTCAAACCCCAGGGCTGGCTGAGTGATTGCACCTTTGGATCCTTGAGCAAAGCCCTTAAGCCCAGTTGCTCCAAGGACTGTCTGACCCTGCTTCCTTGATTGTTGGTCACTCTCAATATTAGTATCTGCTAAACGATCTAATTGGAATTGCTGTGGTTATGAGCTTCAACATCACATCGTTTCCAGTTGTTTGTCCTTTTTAAATACAGACGACTTACCAGGTTTCTATAATCCTTCATGTGTGTAATGTGTATTCTTTAAGGATTGAAACAAATATGATTTCCAATTATATATCCGCTTGAAAGCTTACTGATAGTATACATGACTATTTTGCTCACATACCCAAATAGTACTTGTTACAGTATAAATTCCCATTTATTTTGTCATGTGATATTTCACTGTTGTCTGCAAAGCTGAGAGGCAGCAGTACATCCTTTCAGAAGCTCCAGCATGTCACCCAACCTGGGTACATGGGACTGTTGTTCTTTCTGCCCTTTTCCCACAAACCTCTCAAGTTTTCTTTCAAACCCCCTTTATATTTTGGCAGACCTGATTTATCATGTGTCCTGCCTGACTCCCCGAGGGGATGCACAGCCATGTGCCCCATGCTCCCTGTAACAGTTCTCATTCAAAGAGGTTATTGAAAATGCCGGCTGGTTGGGAATTTACACATTTATACAAGCAGAGTATTGTTTGTTCACAGCTCCCGGCTAATGGGATCTCAGCACTAGTCCCTTTGCAACACGTTTGCATATTCTTCTGTTTCTGTCCCGGTTGTTCTTCAGGGGGTGTGGAACAGAACCTTATCATAGTGGACCCCCCATATCCATACTGTAGGTAAGCTTCACTGTTATTATGACTATGACCCGATAAGGGGGTTTTAAAAAGACCAACTTTTATACACATAAGTGGATTTTCTATGCTGTTTAAGTCTGGTTTTAATCATCCATCCAGACATCTTCCTACTTCTAATGCTGGTCTGGGTCTCAGAGGGGCCTGGTGCTCATCCCAGGAAGTACGTGGTGCTGGGCTGGGGACACCCAGGACAGGACTGCATCCATAACTGTAGAAAATATTCTTGGAATAATGCAGTGACTTTATTTTAACAGATGACCAACTTGGACAGTGATTTTGCTGCTGTAGTTCGCCCAGATATTGGTCAAACATATACACTGGCTTTCATTCAAAGATGTTTTTATGCACTTGCAGCAGTGACTATTCCAATGCAGTGACAGATGTGTAAAGAAAAGCAGAATAAACCAACATCAGCCTCTTGTGTGTCGTTTTGGGGCTAATTCAGCCCTAAACCCCAGTGCTGACTTGAAAAGGGCAGCAGCCAGTGAGTGGAGGAGCGCCGTCTCCAGGTGGACAGCCTGCAGATGAGCAGTATTACTTTAGGAGTTTCTTGTCCCGTCAGCGTGTATTTATATGAGGCCCCTCGTTGGTGGAGCTGGTTGCCAAAGTATCGGCAGGCCAGGGTGACATCCAAGTATGCTCAGAGTGCTTCTGACGCGCATCCGTCATCGACAGGCTGACAGCCGGCTCCAGTACACAAGTAACCAATGGTGGAATACTGACCTTGATGTACTTTCAGCCCAATCAGAAGTCATACTCCACCAAAACAAAACAAAAATAAAATGAGGAAGGAATGAAAACCATTTGCAAGGATGTTGTCTGTGTCATACATTTTATGTAATTAAGCAGTACAGAAGATGGATAGATGGATGGATTGATTACCGCTACTACAATTGTTAGACTGATTCTGTAAAAACGGCTTATTAGCTTATTATTATTCATAATATACTGTGTTAATTAAACCCCACTTGCATCATTTTAAACATGTACGTTATGAAAGTGTCCTATAGTGGCATATAGCCTGATATCTTCAAGGTTTGGAGTTCACATCCAGGCTCTGCCTTGTATGTGTGTATACTGTATATGGGCATGAGTATGGAGTTTTAATGTTCTTCCCTGTGCTGAAGGGCTCCCTTTGACTTATCCTGCAGCATGATTCCCAAAAAGCTCCGGTTGGCAGCTTACGTCGTTGGAACCGTTCAGTTGAAGAGTTCCAACTATGCATGTTTCTAACGTTATTAACAACTACGCTTTTTGGAAACGAACCCCAGAATAAGTGGGTGGAAAATGTAGTATGGTTGGAACAGCAGCTGCGGGATTCTGTTCATATACCCATTTGATTAATACGCCAAACGTATAGGTCTACGCTGGGCGTTATGAGCTATTACTAATATATTTTACCGGGAGAATAAGTGACGCTTTACTAACTATACGAGTTACCATTTTTAACGACACGTGTGTAGAAGCTGTATTTTACATGTTTGCGCGAGGTGAAACGTATCTGCCTTCATTATAAAGCGCGTTCCTGTCCGCCGAGTGGAAAGCTGCTCATTTACACACATACAGGCGAAGGGGCGGCGGCGCGTTTCACTTTCCTCAGTAGGATGCCAGTGAAATGGGGAAGGACAGCCAGGGACAGACTCGGGATCCAACCGGAGCAGGTAAGCGCCTTGTAAGATGTCCTCAAACATTAGTATAGTCAGCGTTTCTATTTTTACTATTCCAGCCGTGGCCAGGTCTCAGACGTTTGCATTCAGTTTTTAGGGTTGAACAAAAGGATGGATTAATTGAAAGTGTGTCTGCGCGGTGCAATTTCCTACGTTGATATTTCTCCTATAAGATGAGTGATCCCCTAAATTCATAAACAGGCAGCACTAATTAGTACATTTGATGACATGAAGTCATGTTTGATATTACAGATTAAACGCGTGTACGAGCCGAATTAAACTTTCTTCACCTTGGGCTGCTGTAGGAAAGTTCGGATGATGCATTTGACGCCAGAACAGTTAACAGTTGTGAACTCAACATAGTGTATAAAAAAATACTCCTTTTCTGAATTATGACAACACCAGACTTCGGGTAGACACATCTGCCCATCTTGATAAGTTGATCATTCAATTAATAATGTCTGAAAATAAACAATAAAGGAATCGATATATCTGTACCGGTTTAATTTCTGATGTCGCTCTGTCCTAATAAGAGTAAAGAGTAGTTAAAACACGTGTAAGAAATTAGGCCTATGCATTATAATTTCGCTCTGTGTGTTTGGTAGGCTATAGCTGGATATGATTACATTTTAAATACGTAAAGATTCTCACCATTCTTCTTCCAGTTTTAGTTTAGCTAAATATTGACAATCGTTTTTTGATAAGGACCTTCGTGTAGGACTAATTGGGCTATTTTTTTCTTAGGGAGTACTGATAAAGATTAATAGTCGTTGCTTGATATTTGCTAGCTTTCTGGAATTAAATTATATGTGAGTGAAGTTCGTTTTGCTGCTATTCCGACGTTTTAAACGAAATAAAGAAATAGCTGTCTAGAACGAATAACGTTTATGTAATATTAGTTGCTGAGTTTCGGATCTTTACAAAAAACACAGATGTCTTGTTAAAAGCGAAGTTTAGCATTTGGGTCTGCAGATCTGTCAAGTATTGGCAGATTAGAAATGTAGACTCGATCGTGATGATGTAAGCCCAGATATATATAATTATTTTAAGCTTGTCAGAAACATAATTATCACACAAAAGTGACTAAACGTATTGATATTAGTCTTTGAGATGAAAGTTTTTACTTCTTTTAAGTTATTCACAAATAAATGATGCGCTGCATGCCGATAATGTATCGTAAAAATTAAAAGTTGCGCGTAATGCTTTTGTGCGACATTTGACCAGCAGGGATTGCTGGCCGTTCTGCCTTTCCCCTTTTCTTAGTTCCTATAGTCCTCCCTAATGTGTTTTTCTTGGTCCCTAAACTGCCACACAGCATAGTGAGCTGGGTGTGCCTCCTTCTGCAAATCTGGGGGTCGTGGGTTTGTGGTTGGCACATCCCATCTCTTTTTTTTTTTTTACTTTTGTTCCCTGCAATTTTGGGTTTCCTACTGTTATCTGTCAGTTCTCCCATCCATGTTCCACCCTCCCCGCGTTAGGATTCGTTTTTTTGTACTTTTGAATCACGTCTTGTATTTCCAGTGTTTAATTGTTCTAGTTCTGTGAGCTCTTCCTGTCCATTGGTTCCACCTGTTGCTCATATTGTGTTCTGTCTGATTGGTTAAGTTAATACTTCTGTCCTGTGTCCTCGTTAGCTCAGTCTGATTTGCGTATTTAAGTTTTTGCCTTAGTTCATTCTCCCAGTTGGTCATTGTGTTAGTTTGTGTCAGAATGTGTTGATGCTCTGTTTGAGCTTTATGTTCCCTGTGTTGCTCTCTTCCCCTCCTTAGATGTTTTTGTTGTCGGTGCTTGTTTCCCCCCATTTGCCTTCGGCCCCTCGTGGTTCTTTACTTTGTGCCTTACCCAGTAAACCCCCTTGTCCTTTCAGCCACCAGTGGGCCGTCACCTTCTCCTGCCTGCACCATGGCGTAGCATAAAAGAGTGTTTTGTGCTAAGGGTCTGTGCTGCTCATGGAAATTAGAAGCCCAAATGGCAGTTGTTTAATATAATTGTGTTTATCTCATGTCCTGAATTATTTATTTTCTGGAACAAAGAGAAACACATTTTTCAGCTTCATCAGAACATACAAATTAAATGTTCTTGTATTGGAGTGATCATTTTAATATTGTAATGATTAAGTGAGGGAGGAACCAAATACTGAGGTGCCTGGTTTATATCTGCATTCCTTGAACTTTTATTCCGGTGCACAGGCAACAGATGGACAAGCCGATAATAGCGCATGAAGAAAACCGAATTGAAATCATGTTCCAGTAGCTGTAGTCTATAGACTGAATGCTGCTAAATTAAACTGAACAACACAGAGAAAATAACCTAATCCGCAATACATGATGACAAAAGTGAGGAAGTGGCAGGTCTGACAGTGGCCATACAGAGGGCTGGCTGGTCACAAAACACGTATTCTGGGGTAAATACTCGGCCTAATGCAAGAAGTGACTAATAAGCAAGTCGCTGTAAATCTACACCAATTAACCAGGTGGATGATCCTAGACGTCAGGTGTAATAGGGTGGGAACTAACTGTTATATTGTACCAAATTGTGAAATTGAAGGGTTTTCCTGCAATATAAGGGCACTGTTTTAAATTTACTTTACGAATCTCTTCAGCTTTTCCTGGAAACCATTTTGTTTGTGTTGGTAGTGAAATGACATTTATGATGATCGGAGGTATAACTGAAAGGCATCCTCTTACTTTTGGTGCCACAATAAGAGAACCCCATGATCCATCATGAATATAGTAAAACTAGCAGGCTGAAATGCTGCGGGGGGCATGGTGGCTGGGTGGATGTCGCTGCTGCCACACCCCTCCAAGTTTGAGGTTTGGTTCACTTTGGTTCACTACACTTGTGCAGTTTGCTTCTTCTCCGCACGGAGAGTGGATTTCTTATGGTTCCCCAGTTTCTTCTTGCAGTCCAAATATATGCCATTAGGCTAATTATTATTTCCAAATTGCCTGTAGTGAATGATTGTGTGTATGTGCCTTGTGTACAGTATATGCTGCCAGGGAGGGGCTCCTGCCCCCACCTCCAAGATTCTGCCAAATATATGGAAATAGATGTATGATTTCAGAATTATCCATTACATTATTAAGAATATGAATATACCTTTAAAGATCTGTTTTAGATGGATAATGGGCCATTTTCTAGAAAGCTTTAGAAGCTAAATACCCAAAGTCATCATCCCTACCATTTACCGGGGAGCTGCACTTGTTACTGTAAATACATTTATATTGCATACAAAGTAAGTGGAAGGTTTTCTCCAAAAATCTAGGATTCTTCAATGAATATGTATGATGCAATCCTGTACTGGACAAGTGGCTGGAAAATAGATGGATGGATTTATTGTGAGATTTCTAAAATTATGTAAAATATTCATATATGTTATGAAAATAAGGCGTAATGGCAATGATGACAGGTAAGTGATGCTGTCACAGCGTTAACCAGCACTGGAGGAAAGCACTAATGATACATGCCTTTAGACTTTCCGAAATCCCGGCAGTATACCTCATTAATATTATATTATGTAAGTGTTTGATGCAAAGGGTAAAAGGCTACTAGGCTTATAAGAGGATGAAGTAATCAAATCTGCAAATGATGAGCATGGATTGATTCATGCAATCAATGGTTCAGTCATGGCTAATTAAGAGCTCAGCTGGAGCAGAAATCAACACAGATTGAGTCACCAGGACCAGCTTGTTATGCCCCTAATGCACATCAGCATAACATTATCAAGGTGCTTTAGGAACACAGTGGATGGAAGCCGCATTGTGGTAATGGTTTAAATACACTGCCCCCGACTTACAAGCTATGCAACTTACGACAAATAACCCAATTTAAATTAAAAAAAAGAACTGTATATAAAAGTAAGTTTTGTGAGGCAGTACACCGCTACCCAGTGTGCACATAGCATAGTTGCCATGGGAAAGGACTGTCCTGCAGTGCATTTCCCAAAAGCATAGTCACATGCACTCAACTTGCATGGTTGGAACCATGGAAGTATGACACAGGTGTTTCCCGAAACTTTAGTTCGAATGAACGTTCCTAAGCACTGCTCGTCAAGTTGTGTGGTTCATCTCCGTCATCGATGGTGGAAAATACAGTCAAAGGAAGGTAGTCACCATCTAATAAGCTGTAATAGCATATTAAATAGTCTTGCTGTACAAACATCTGTAGTGCCAAGTGCTTTGAAAATGCAGTTGTAAGAGTACTTCTCTATGTACATATGGTGTGATTGGAGAGGATGTTGTTTACCCACCTTGTTTGTGATAAAATTTGCTACATGGATAAAAACTTATTTAGGGCTGCATGTTGATGACATGGAGTAACATTGTGATATTTTTGAAAACAAAAAGGAGATGAAATTACCTGGAATAAACCATTCTGCTGGCATCATGATGATTATTGTGAAATGGTTTATCATTCAGCGCTAACGTGCATGGGGAAGGAAAGTAAAATAGCAGCAAATTAATGATTAAAAATAATGAATTACTTTTTAATCACTGAGAGCTCTCCTTACAATTTGAAAAATACCCACTAGTGCGTAGATACAAACCTATGGTTTGGAAATCTGGTATAACCTAGTAAGTGTTTTGTGCACCCATGATTCCCTGAGCAACTTGTAGGCTTTATGCACTGGGCTGGGTAAGGAATCTTTAAATGTTTATAGTGTAATTTAAAGTAAATTGCACATTGTAGCAAAAATGCTCATATTTCTTCAATTTTTTCCTCTACAAGAAGCATTGTACAAGTATCCTATTATTATGATGCTATTGATATTTTTTTAGTCTTATTGCTGTCATATGACTGACAATACATAATGTAATATTGGCACAATCATCATATTTAGAAATATTAAGTTTCTCAGTATTTTTGCGATGTTTATTAGAAAGTGAGTTTTATGTACGACCTGTCGTGTGAGTCACACGAGTTACTGCTGGAACCATTTTACGTTGGTTCAAAGGTGGTTCAAACTACTGTTGTAGAGGGGAGTCCTTCGGTTACGATGTCTCGACATATGACATTTTGAGTTTACGACGCTCACTCCCACTTACGGACTACGTAGATGAACTAGTTTGGTTGTGTGCAATGGAAGAATACACAGTAATGCGTCCCCCAGTTCGCTTACCTATGCCATTTTGGACTGTTAAAAGCGCAAGTGTTCTGTGTGTGAAGAGCATAGCCATCACAAAGTGAATGGAAATGAAATTACACAATGCAAAAATGTCTAATTTCACTTCTAATGTAAAGAGATCAGAAAAAAGTAAGTTTTGCCTTTCATCAAAATTTGGGTTTTGGGAAATGGTCATAATCTTGGATGTTAGTTGGAACTAACATAGGAGACACACCCCTGTATGGTAGTGCGACCATCCTTGGCCCACACGTCTTTGTGTTTCAATCTCACACCTACAGGTCAATGCGATTTTCCTGTTATGACATATCTCCATTTCTATGTATGCCCTGTCAGTAAGAATGGAACCTAATAGTAAGCTGGGATCGTCTGTATGTCTTACAGTGGGAAAGGGACTGGCTTGAAATGGGTGATGTGACTCTGCAGGTTGGGACTTGGTACCTGTGGTCAGAAGGTTGCTGGTTCAAACCCTGTGGCTGACACAATGATTTCATCATTGAACCTTTGAGCAAGCCCTTTAACTGCATTTGTAGCATGGACTGGCCGATTCTTTTTTCCCAAATCACTTTGGATTAAGGTGTGTGAATTTAATGTATATACAGTTACATTTAAAAATCTGGATTGTGCATGCAAAATTTTATTTCCCATTGTCACTCTAAACAAGAAGAAAAAAAATGAAAATTTTACTTTGTATCTAAGTATGCCATTAATGGGAATCCCTACATTGCATTCAATCAGTAAACAGTAGTAATGTTGGTTACTGGGATATTTCAGTTATATTTTAAGAGACAATGAAGGTGGAAATAACTAGGGCTGACTTCTAATAGTCGAGGATTCGACGATTCGATTCGTAGACGTCTGATTCGACTATGAACCTCATAG
>JABFDZ020000097.1:15947062-15959107 GCA_019775955.2 Pollimyrus isidori
TTCGACTATCAGTCGACTACGGCAAAATTGAACGAATCAGATTCGACTATGAAAATCCTTAGTCGAAAACAGCCCTAGAAATAACAATCCCTTTTGCTAAGCATTCCAACAGTAAGTGGTTTAATAAGGGCCTTTCATTGACGTTCCAGTCTATAGAAGTATAAAGGTGGATTTTGACAGTTTTCTGCAGAGGGGCCAATCTGCTTGCACTTCATCACTGCATCCATTAACATGAGAACTGCATAATCTGTACAGCTGCTATGTGAGCACTTAGCATTTAGTGCTTTGGTAGGCTCTTCAAACAGAAAAAGAAAAGGAAATCGATTAATATTTCATTAGTAATCCATTTGACAAAAAGCAGACGGGCATCCTGGGAAGACTCAGTGCAGATTTGTAGTCTGACTGTCTGAATTTTAGGTAGGTGAAGTGAGCGTGTCGATATGGAATCTGATTGGGTTTGCATAGATAAGAAAGTGTATAAACCCTCACATATAACAAAAGACAAGACGAGCTAAATAAAATGGAGATAAAGCCCCAACAAAAATAAATGAGTGAAAACATTTCAGGGAGAGCCACGCTCCTTTGACAGAGGAGAGAGTGACATTTTTGGGGAAATTGGAAATTTCCAGTGTGGAATGTCCTTTTTAAATGTAAGCTTGGGTATTTTTAATGTTTCGGCTGAGTTCGTGTGGCACTCGCATGGAATTTGAAATCCGTGCCCCTCCAGGGCCATCAAAAGCTCCCCATGGGGGGCGGTTCACCCTGAACGGTGGGCCAAGGCGCTTTGATATTCGCTGCCATTTTGAGGAACCTTTTTGATTATGAACCTGGGTAACCTCGGCCTGCCACAAGTGAGCATAAGGTCACCGTGTACATTTATGCAGTGCTTTAAGGATTCCATCCATGGAATCCACTGTTACCATGGCTCCAAGATCAGCCAATAAAGCCCTGGCTGCTTTTTTCCAGTGGAACCAATGCAGTGCTTCATACGGAATAGCAACGCTGTAACTTTAATGATTTGTTACTGATAAGGGGTAGTTTGGGTTTTTTACTGTAATATTACTAGTTGGTAAAGTATAGCACCTTCTAGCTAGTTTGGGAGGGAAAGTGTGGTGTTGTGCTCCATTATATTGAATGAGGATGTGGCTGCATTAATCACACACAGCAAAGTCAGTTTTTGTTCTATTCATTCGTTTTATTTTATGCACCTTTTCCAACATGGCCACGAGGTGTTTAGCAATGGTTTAAGATACCAGGGGCACCATCATGGTCTTATGTAATGTCACACCATCACGTAAATCCAGAAATCCAAAACCCAAGTGTCGGAGGACAGCATATAACTGATGACCCGGTACTGCACTGGACATGAGAGGCACTGGCTGGGCGTGAGGGTTTGGCCCCGGCAGCATGGAGTGGGTGTCCGCCAGTGTGCCCTCACTGCACCGTGCTCAACAGACAGCAACCGACCGTGGGAGTCGGGCAGTGAACGGCGGAAACTGCCAAACGGCCGGCAGCACGTCGAATAAATGAAAAGATGGGGAGCGGCAGGGGGCTGGGGGAGCCCGCGGCCCCCCGATGTCGACGCCGAGTCAAGTGTCGTATTAATCAGCTCTGCGCAGCGAGTCTCGCACCCCTCGCCTCTGCTCGACTTCTCGGGTAAATATTTGAAGATAATTTGTTTCCCTACTGAGGCAAAGAGATGCATCTTCCAAATGCCTTTTCCAGGCGGATGTCTTGTGTGTGTGTGTGTGCATCCTCCATGGCGGGGATGCTGCACTACATTACTATCTGACAGGAGAGTGCATTGTTCCCTAACACAACTTACACTTAATGAACTCTATAACAACTTAGCACAGAGTGTTTATTTCAATGCCAAGCATAATCACAAATCATGAGGACGCTTTAATTGAATTGCTGAATTCAATTAGGAGCAAATTGGCAGTAAAGTTTTCGTGTCTGGAAGTAAATCTGAGATCCTCAGAAACCTGTTCTGTAGATACAGAGCTAATTGCCATTAATCAAAGGGGATCAGAGTGCAGCAAGGATGGGCTGTGAATTTGGCTGTCGATGACTGACTACTGGAGGAGGTTGGGTCCATAGTAACACCAGGCATGTATTATGTGTCTGATATTCTTATAGTGCTTTGTGATTAGAATTTTAAATTTAATGAGTAAAGTACAAGTTTGCATAATGCTGTACGTGTTCATCAGTGAAGTAATTGTAATAATTAGTATTATGATGGCCTAGATACTGTTCCTATGCTCAGTTCTCGTATCACTTCTTATTTGAGTATTGTATGAGTGTGAAAATATTCACTCAGCAAACTGCTTCGATTTAGTCTCCTATGAGCAGTTCTGCGATGTGTGGACACACCAAATGGTGGAATGTCACACTTTCAGAGGGAATTAAGTAAAGCAGTGAATATTGTTTTTCATTTGAGCAGGTGACAATAGAAACATCGCCAGTGAGTTTTAATCTGAGCCTGTACCTCAAAAATGATATTTATAGTGATTTCAGTAATTTCCTCATTGTCAAACTAATGCTGAAACTGTTTAAATAAGTGGTAAAATTTTACATTTAGTACATTTTCACAATACCTTCATAATGCATTCGTACCACATTCAGTGCTCCTTAGTACTGCATTCATAGAACACACAAAACCAGCATGTAAGCATACCTTAACATCCTAACATAGCTTAACTGTAAAATACATTAACACTATAACATTATATGACTATGTTTATTACCGTATTTTACGCAGTTAATGTAAAGCAATACCAATTAAGTTGGCAATTGGTGTTTTGGGACATGCTCAACGTGTCAGTAATATTTTCACCATCTTTTCATTTGGTGAGTTTATTGGTTTTCTTGCACTAGTTGTTCATTTAAAGAAAAACACTCTTGCAACATGTACCAGGGTTTGTTTGATTAAGGGTGATTGTTAGTTCCACATCGACTTGTCCTGTTAAGGAGGGCTTGCCAGTGTTGCTCGACTTCCTCATTGTGCCCCTATTGCTGTAGCAGCTGCTGGAGGTGTTCAGTGTGTCACACCTATCATCTAGTATCAAAAATGGACTGTTTCACTTCTACCCAAGGGACTCCTCCCACACATTCATTATTATATTCACCACTTTTAACTACTCACTGTTAACATGGATTGGAGATACTTATATAATCTATCTTTTCAAACGGCTAATAATGTATAGTCTTGATTATATCTCGCAACTTCACTGTGCCCTTTTGCGATAGCCACAGCGAACTGATGCATTTAATTGGACGATGGACGTTTAACTAGAATTGCTCTACTTTGAATGAAAAGTTCCCGGTGAAAAATTGCAGAAATTATTGGGCATTTTCCTGGAACCTAAAGGCAAAGGCTTGCAGAGTCAGAGTAAATCCATTTTCTAAAATCTGTACGCTTCTTTGATTGTAGTTTTTAGAAGTGAGCGCTGGGGGAGATTTAAAATGAGGTAAATGAAAATGGCTAGCTTATTAGGCAGTCAACAGCAAGAAGCCTTAAGAATGGCTCCGTTGGGGGGGGGGGGTGATACACTACTGTGCAGGAAACGACCTGCAACGCAGGGATAGATGGCTTCAGGGTGGGGTGAATTATTCCTGATGGAGTGTCATTGGGATTTCAGGGGACCATGAAGTAGATTCGATTTGTCACTGGTTCATCGATGGAGTTGCCAGCCTTCAGGGAAATCACCACAAAGTACTGACAAATTAGAAAAAAGTATTCTCTCTCAATTGCTCACTGGGTGTGCATTTGACACCTTTTTTTCCATTCTTTCATTGTTGGCTTAATAATAGAGGGATTTCTTTATGGCAGGTCATGGACAGAGACAGATGTAGAGGGAAAAGCTGGTATTTTCTATACATCAGCAGGATACAGTAAAGCTTTCAGAAAAATGACCTGAAGCCTCCCCACAAGACTGAGAGCCTTACAGGAAGCTCAGTAATGGCTGAGAAACGATAATGCAGTGTCCAAGTCTTCCGTCTTCAGTCCAGCATATTTTGAGAAGACCGGCTTTAAAAGGTCGGCAAGCACTAGACATCCTGCATTATGCACAGCAAACAAGAACGCTTCTAACAATGTAGACAAACTTGATAGGCATGTCATCATATAAATCGCGATACAGATTAATGATTGGAATCGTGGAAATGAAAAAAATGATCCACAGGATAGCTCACATTTTTATTAGAGCTCTGTAATCTTAGTTTTTCCTAGCTGTAATTTCAGTGCATAAACAGCAGAAGGCGCAATAACTTGACCAGTGATGAACCGAGTATCGTGAATCAAAACGTATCGTGAATCGGTGGAATTGTTAAATGCCATAGCACTGGACCAGGATGAATGGGTTACTGTTACAGGGCTCTTGGTGCCTCCTGCAGAAGGCCTGAATCCACAGAGACGGGGAACAACAGTCCTTGCATGCCCTCCTGTCGTCTATGGGCCGAACCCTGCATGTGCCATGCATGCCCTAGGACTGAACATAAAGCGGCAACCTGAAGATGTCCTCAAACTCTTCGGGGCGGTATCGTGTGCTTCTGCACTTTAATGATAAATAACAATAACTCCACCGATGCATGAATGACGGGAAACCCCTTGGATTCCATCAAAGTTTAAATTACTTTTCATCTTGATGGATGATGTCGGGATTGAGCATAAAGTGATGATTTATGTGAGTAACAGAACTATGCGTGCCGGTGTGTAGCTGTGGTATCTAAAGGCCTGTATGATTTCACGATAGCTGCGTTTCTTCGTGTGATGCTGCTCTTTTGTGCTCAGCTCCTCTTGCAACATGGAGTTTGCGAACATCGCATTCATATCTGCTTGTTTTACGAATCGTGTTTATTCGTAGAATGTGTTCATTTCTGGCTTACACGTGGCTTTCACCGTGCATATGCACGTTTGCTTGTTCGATCCTGATTGTGGCCAGACAGATCCCTGGGAATGCAGAAGGTTGGAGATGGTCTGTTATATTAATGAGGTTTGCTCACCTCTCACAGTGAACCCTCTAGCTAGGGCACAGATAGCTTGCCATCTGTTTGTTCCCCGATTCCCAAGAAATTATTTGGAAATCAGAGGGTCCATCAGAGCACAGATCTGTCAGCACCTCTGATTGGCCTTCTGAGGTCGGCGAATTCTGCCCTCATGCATCCTGTTAGAGACTGTACCCTTCACTGTGTCCCTGCCAGATATTTGGTTATGTGGATGGAAATGACTCAAAATATACTGTTCATGATTTACTTTTGAAATAATCTTTATTCACGTCATATTCATTATGGGCCTATTCATGTATATGATTTTTTTTTTTATAATTCTTACCTAAATGCAGTCCTTACAGCTCCTACGAAACATCACTCAGCAATTTGTACTCATTTAGAATGCCATTTCTTTTGTCCTTAGAATCCATATGAAAATGCAGACTTACCACTCAAAAGCTTTTAGCTTTTCCTGATGGATAGAGTGGATGCTCTCAGAGTTTCCACAAAAATAATTTCTCAAAACGTACCTGCAAACAGCCTTCATGTTGCCAAATGTGACGTCGGACCTGTTGTCCCTTTCCCCCCTTGCTCAGTACCACCCACGACACCCTGGAGTCTGCATTAACAGCTAGATCAGCACCCTACCTGCCCCCCCCACCTACAGTTCAAACCCCAAACGTGGCAAAGCCACAGCAGAACCGTGTTGCCTGCCTACTCAGTGGAAGCCTCCCCCATAAATACCTCTGTTTTTTTATATTTACCACTAATACTAGTTTCAGTTGGTAACATTAGTTATTGCCATTGTCCAACTACTTACCCAGAATACCATGTTCCAGACAGAATAGGATATTAGGCATACAGGTACACCATGGAGTTAGTCCGCACGGTGTACTATGTGCAATATAAGTACCATTTTTTCTTGTATGCAGTATTTAAAAATGTGTTTATACATAGGCAGTTATGCTGAGCTTGTGCTAGAGATTAATCTATAACAACAAAGACTTTGAATAATTAAAATATATAGCTTTACATGAGTGCTACATTCTGCACGGGAAATATGCAGAATTAAAGCCCTACGCTTGACTGAACGTGTTATGTGTTTTTTATGTTTTTGTACTAGATTATGCTGTTAGCCCTGGGCATTTCACTAATACTGTGGCATGTATTCTTGTTTCACTTGTAACATTCTTTTACACATCCAAAGTATTATAGAGGAACAGCTTTATAAATGGGATAGTTATCTGGTGTTCTTGGTTAATGCAGTCCAGTCATGTAAGCATTCATTCAACCACCTATGCTGAGGAAGGTCATCAGGGGGCTGGAGCCTGTCCCAGGCAGCACAGGGTACAGTGCAGGTGGCACCGTGGAGGAGATGCATTCCACTGCAGATAATACTGTCCATTTACTCAGTCTGCCTTTACAAAGTGCTGGTATTGGAGTCATCTTCAGGCTGATGGTAACACTGGCCCTCACTACCCTCTACTGTTCCTGTGCCCCTTTTAAAAGACATATAGTAATCTTGGGTTTTGCTTTAGGGAACCACTGTCTAGTGTGATTTTAATCACCCGAAGTACAAATGTTTTCTTATGAGCTGAAGGCGTGAATTGTGAAGCAATGCCAGTTTTCAGAAGTGCTGGCTTTTCGTCATTTTCCTGTCAGTGGTAGTTTGGGATGTTTTTTTGTGTTGAGGTCCTTGCTTTAGAACAGTGGTTCCCAAACTGGGTGGTACAGCGGTATTGTGGAGGGGCGCACCAATGGGATAGCATCTGGGGCATGTGCCACCATAAAATAATCTCTTCACGGACTGGACGATTAAACAAATAATAAAGCAGCGCAACATTACAGTAAAAATAAATAAACCACTACGTTACGTGTACTATTTATGTAATTTATTTAAGCTTTATTTTACCAGGTAAATTAACTGAAACAGTTCTCACTGCTTTATGTGACATTCGGGAGAAATAGCAGATAATGCATCAGAAATTCCTGGGATACAAACGTCATGTTCTTCAGCCAATAAGGTCAAAGTTGTGTCGTCACGGAGGCTGTTCCAGTTTGTTCAGCCGGCTCTACTGTAGTATAAGCTGAAACCTGTGGTTATCATTAAAAACAAAATGTGGTAAGACAGACGTTTCATTTGTGTGCGGCAATGAATATTAACAGGAAGGTTAAATCTGTATTTGCATAATTTCAAACTTATGCGGGACTTTTTTTTTTGCTCTTGCACAATTTGTATTTTGTACCTGCATTTGTTTTGCTCAATTAGAAAAGGGAGTTGTATTTCAAATGAAGTTTGTGTCTGAACCTGTGAAGTTTGAATGGGGGGGGGGGGGGGCTCAATAATGCTCTTATCTAGAAGAGGGGGGCCCTGCAGAGGAAGTTTGGGAACCACTGCCTTAGGAGGTGTGCTGTCTGCTGTGTGGGGCAGATTGCACTCCCCCTCCAGTTACTTTACCATACATCGATCCAACGGGTGCAGGGTGGGTGGGGGGGGGGGGGTCCCGAGGCTCCTTGAGGTGTGGATACCATCTGCCCCATTCCAAAGTAGGCCAAAGGGTGGGTGGTGAGTCAGGCAGAGGAGGGGTCTCCATGGCGCCACATGACCGGTTTGGGTTTGTCACCATGTATTGGTCTTATTTCCCATGATGCATTGCGCTGTGGAGGAAAACAATCAGCATGTAATTAGTAATTTGTAGTGAGACTCTGAATAGAATGCAATACGGATACTTAATTGTACCCCATGGGGTGGCTCTGTATTTGCTTTCCATGAGACACAGGCTGATGAGAGCTGGAGGAGTCGCAGCTCTGGGTCAGCCAGCATGCAGCACCCCCCGTTCAAGGACCCACAAATGTGTGACTGTCCTGCCGACGCTCGAGGCGGCAACCTTCCAGACGCTGCATCCTACCACCCAATCACGTTCCCAAGGTCCAGCCATCACTGGGCACGTAGGTCAATCTAAGTCACACACTGACAATTTTGGTGCGCTCAACAGACACGTCGCAATGGTATAACCTACTGACAGGCCCTCTGCTGTGATGACATAGATATTTCTCCGACATAGTTAATCTAGGATTTTCCTGTAATATATTTTATTTCCAGCCTCTTCTTATTAGACTCTTATTTTCTCTATACATATCAGAATTATAGTTTTTATTTTAATGTTTAGATTTCAATAAAAACCAAAAAGACCAAAGTTGGAGAGTTATGTCTAGAATCCCACATGAATACACAGTGTACATTATGTACTTTTGTCTTAAAAACGGGAAAAATATGTTCCAGGTATTATCAGTGGTGATTAATGATAAATCCTGTAAGGATTTCAAAAGGTAACACAAGCAATTGTCTTCTTACATTTTACTTTGGTTTCACAAGCAATATTCATGATTTTTGTTTAGTAGTTTGTATACAGTAGTTTTTATAGTTTACATAGTTTTTTATTTTTGCATTCTATTGTATTTTGGTAAAAAAAAGTTTTATTTTAAATTTGGTTTAAAAATACTAGCTGAGGTTGTTAATTGTGGTCATGACTATCAGGTACACTGACAGGGAGGTACGTGAGCATCTGACATTTACCTGTGCAGGGATTGTGCTGACCGAGCAGAAGGTTTAGAGATTACTGCTTCATGCAAGGGCTGCCTCTTGTGCGATTTGCTCAGGGGATCGGTTCCAGACTACCCCCACTTCGAATAAACCCTCAGTTCAACTGACCGTGTTGTAATAGGAGACTCTCTTAACATACCACAGAAAAGGTCAAGGATATTAATTTTGACTGCCACAAACACTAATCATGCTTGTCACTAATTCGCTGTAATGAAATCACATATCTGAGGCGCTTCCTGTGACTCTCTGATTTTTGTGATGCTGTATATTCTGAATTATTACTAGGCGAATGACCACAAATCTAATACCAAACTTTATTTCACATTAAAATACTGAACATTTCTGTTGTTTCCCACTATTTTTCTTTTATTAGCCTCCTGTCGTGTTGCAGAAGAGCAGAGAGTGTGACATAGGGCTGGGCGATGTAGACCAAATCCCATCTCGATATTTTAGGCAGAATAACGATACTCGGTATATATCTACAGTTAAGGACAAAGTTATTAGTCCGCCTATGAAAATCTCTTTGGACCTCATTCACCAACAGTTCTCATGAACAATTTTTTTCTTAAACCCCACATACGCACTTTTTTACAAAGATTCTGACCTATTTATAATCCGCATAATTGCCGTTACTACAATGAAAATTATTTTTACACTTATTTTTTTTTAATATTTTACTTTTATAAATTATTCAAATACTATCATTTTATGAACTGTAGAATGAACACAACTGCTATAACCAATTATTTTGAACAAACTATCGTTACTCAAATGTGAGTACGAATGGTCTTGAGTGTGCATAGATTCTGTTCTTAGCTAAGAACAAATTCAGGTAAGAAAATATTGGGGAATGTCAGAATCTTTGTAAAAAAAAAAAAAAGTACGTACGTGGGGTTAAAGAACAAATTTGTTTGTAAGAACGGTTGGTGAATGAGGCCCATTGTTTTAAAAGTATTTCCCAAGTGCTGTTAAATAGAGCAAATAATATTTAACATGGGTTTTTTTAGACATCGGTTTTATTTCGGATGCTTACATTATTTTACTTTTCTCAAAGAACTGAAAATATTCCACAGAAACCAAAAACTACCATGGTCAAAATTATTAGCCCTCCGGATATTAATAGTCAATTGCGTATTCTTTTTGTTGGACAACAGCCTGCAGTCGTTGTAGTTTTCAACAAGTCTCTGACAGCTCATCTGAGGAATCCCAGTCCATTCTTCTTTGGCAAACCTCTCAAGCTCCTCCAGATTTGATGAACTTCTGGCATGGACGTTCTTTAGTTCACCCCACAGATTTTGTTTTGGATTTAAGTCAGGGCTTTGTGCAGGCCACTCGATCCACTACGGCCACTTTGGTCTTTTGGAAATAGTTCTTTACCAGGAGAGACGTATGTTTGGGATCGTTGTTGTGTTGGAAGACGAAGCCACGACCCAGACAGCAGTTTTGCTACTTAAGGTTTTCTTTTAAGATCTCCACATATATTTCTTTGTTCATGATTCCTTCCACCTTGACAAGATTTCCAGTTCCTGATGCACTGAAGCATTCCCACGGCATAATGCTCCCACGACCGTGTTTCACTGTGGGGACGGTGTTCTTTGGGTTACACGCCTCACCCTTCTTCTCCAAACATAAGCAGTGTCTCTATGGCCAAAGAGCTGTAGTTTAATCTCATCTGACCTTAGGACATGCTTCCAGTTTGCATCATCTTTCTCGAGGTGTTCCTGAGAATACTTAAGCCAGGCTTGCAAGTGTCTCTTTTGCAGAAATTTGGTCTGAAACCTCGAAGTCCATTCCTGTGCAGAGCTCTAGTGATTATCTTCGTTGAGACCACAATTCCTGACTTGGCCAAGTCATTCTTTAGTGTCTTGGCAGTTGTTCTGGGGTCTTTAGACACATCTCTCACTAGTTTCCTTTCCAGGATCTTTGAAATCTTTCGCTTCCCACCTCTGCCAGGCTTATTCTGTACTGTGTGGCTCTCTTTGAAATTCTGCATTATACTTCTCACTCCAGTTCTTGACACTTGGAAATGCTGAGATGATGTTGTATATCCTTCTACTGCTTTGAGTGCATCAGCAATTGTTTTTCTCAAGTCCAGGGTGATTTCTTTGGTTTTTGGCATGGTGCTTCCTCAAATGACAGCTAAATGACCCTTATTGAGGATTTTACACTCAATTTTTTAACTTCAGTTTTAACCTAATTATTCATTTAAATCACCTGTGAAGTTAAAGCACATCCATATACATAAGTGGCTTGTACAGTGGCTTAATAAATTGTCATTTCTCTCTAATAATATTATCCCTGGTCATTTTTGTTTTTTTTTTTCCTGAAATAGTTCTGTTATTATGTGCAAATATAAATAATTTACTCCTTCTAAAGAAAACTAATATGTTCAGAAATGCTAAGTTGAAAATTCCTTGCTCTGTTAAAAATGCATTTTGAGGTTTCTACAAGATTTTCCAAATTTTATAGGAAGGCTAATAATTTTGTCCTCATCTGTATGTATATATGAAACAGGTTAAACGTGGGATGTCACAAATACCTTTATAAAACAGTGCATTTGAAAAAAAATGCAAATGCAGCATTTCCTTCTCAGTTTGCAAATGTACGACTCACTATAGCCATTTGCATTGTTGCAAACATTACTCTTAAAACAGGAGGTGAATGTTTATGAACAAGAACAACTAAAACCTAAAACACTAACCTGCAGCTTGGGTGGACAGGCTCAGGGTGAACACCAGCCTTTTTTAAACCCCTTAAAATCTCTCAACTGCGGGTGAAGACGGAAAACTTTTTTTTATGAAAAGTTTTGTCTATAGACTTATGTGTTTTTTTTTTTTTTTTTTTTTTACAAAAAAAAAAGGTTGATAAAAGTTTTAATTGAACTATTATCTCTCGGCGTCACAATGGAGAATAATCTACCAGTTTAGATGGAATTAAAATCGGGGAGCTACCAAGATGACCTTCTGCTGTTCCTGCAGCCGCCGTATAATCGCGGGGTGTGGAAGCGCATGGACGGAGGAACTTGCATGTACCTGTTCCTCTCGTGACGACACAGGATTCCTCTGGCTTCTCTGTTTTCCTCCCACAGTCACGTGGTTTATGTGTACTGGGGTCTCTAAATTGCCCATAGCATGACAGACTGGCATCCTGGAACAGACCCCAGGCACACACACATGCAGCAGTGGGATGGAGTGGTTGTGCAAGATGGATGGTTGCCAGTACAGGTCCTAAAAGTTCAGATTCATGCGTGGCAAATGTGTGATGCCCCCCCCTCCCCCGCCTGCTGCTCTGGAGTGTGCAGAACAGGCCCATTTTTGCAGTAATGGTGGTGTGTGACTTTAGGATGCCCAGGATCGGGGGTGTCGTAGGGGCATGGATAGGGATGGGAATTGATAAGATTTTCACGATTCCGATTCCACTTTCGATTCTGTTTAACAATTCGATTCTTTATC
>JABFDZ020000097.1:15962132-15972186 GCA_019775955.2 Pollimyrus isidori
TCACAGGAGGAAACGAGGTGGGTGTGGTCACACATAGGGCTGGCTTCGGGAGGGAGGACGCGGATCATGACACAATGGTAGCTATACCTATTTATTTATTCAAATTTATATAAGTCTTCAAGTGTAAAGGGGTATCGACTATTTTACCCCGTGAACATGGTTATAAGGGTGGGACACAAAACACTAAGATTGTCTAAGGACACATACAACCATAACCTGTATAAAGACTAGTAGTCATGAGTAAATCAATATAGAGGGTATACAAAAGCCAAACTTAAAAACTTTCTTTAGGGTGTTGGTCTGTTGGGTGAGTGGTATGTAAGGCAGAATGTCTGGGGAGAGGGTTGTGTGCCAAGTTGAGGGACCCCTGTCCTTGAGGTCCACTCTGCTGTCTGTAGGTCCCTAAATCTTTGGGCAATAAAAGTTGGGTGCTGGCCTCCTATGTTATCTGTGTGTGTAAGTGTGTTTGTGTGTGTGGAGTCACTAACCCCCCTTTGGAACCTAGGCCAATGTGTACTTCTCGTACCAGGTCACCTGGAATTTAAGCTCTGTGATATGTGCATGTGTGATCCTACACCTTTTTCAGGAAGCAGAATTTATTGCTTAGCTGAATAACTTGTTGGATGTAAGGTATCCCAGTTTAATTAGCCCAGACTACCAGGCTGACACTAATGACTGGACATGGAAACACTGGGCTGGGAATATGTACTACACTAACAAGGGAGCTGATAAGAGGCAGCTGGGAGTCATTAACATGAGGTTTAGGAACGAGAGGTACTGTAAGACAAATGGATTACAGACATTGCTTGTTAGAGTCACGCTAGGGAGGAGACAGAATGGTCAGGTGGATATGGCATATAGCTTTAGTTAATGTTCACATCACTTACTAGAATGGGGGAGAGAGATGATTTAAGTGACTTAGAATATGGTATGGTTGTTGGTGACAGATGGGCTGGTATGAGTATTTCAGAAACTGCTGATCTACTGGGATTCAGTATTCTTGCAGACGCATGCTAATAATGTTTTTAGCATGGAAGTTCTTCTCTGTGAGTGAAGATATACTATAAAATGTCAGTATTTTTGTCATGTGAAACCAATGTAAACCGTGGGGGACCCACAACGAAAACATGGTGAAACATTGGAGGTAAACTTTAAACCGATTCAATGATTAATCATTAAAATTGCAAAATCAATTGCAGAATCGAGGCAGTTCTGAAGGCAAAAGGTTGTCCAACCAAACACTAGAAAATTGCACCCATAAAATTAGCCAGTGAGTGTGTGTGTGTGCATATACATGTATAAGAAGAAGCCAAAACTGCAATGTTTAGACTCTTTGCTCCAGACCTGTATCAGTTTCATATAACTGGAACACATGGGAAATCTTTAATTTTCTGTGCTTTGCTTGTTAATGTCAAGGGTGTGGAATAGCTAGCAGTTTGATCGGTAAACTTATCAGCAACTGAGATGTGAATTTGCTCTATCTGTCCCTCTGTCACGTTCTTTGCTGTCGCTCTGCTGGGTGCTCGGAGCTTCACGCTGAGATGTTTAATGACACCCTCAGGCCCACAGCACCTCTGCATGACGTGGCATCAGTGCGACCTAGATCTTCTTCAGCGTCCTCAGAGCACTCTGCACCACCAGCTTTGTCTGAAAGGAGTTAGTATTTGTGACAGAAGCAGGTTCTTGGGATCATGCAGAGATGAATAGAAAAGGATGGGGGAGTTTTTATGAAGCTGGGGAAACAGCAGATGCCTGTTTTTTCCAGGTCTTTTCTTCTGGAAGTACTTGTTCATTGTAAGGAATTTAGGATGAAATGTGTTGGTGACATAGAACCATGTTTTTTTTTTTTGGCAGTGAATGAGAGTGACCATTATGTTTTCAGCCTGAAGTTTTCCACTTGCTTCTCTTCCCTATGACAACCCATCTATTTAAGGAGCCTTCAACAGCAAACCGTGCTCTACCTGTAACTTGCGCTCCTATCTGACAGTCGTTGCTTTGTCATGCAGAAGGTGCTCTAACGCATTCACCTGAGGAACTTGAGGTGTCCCTTCCAAGACCTCACCAAAAGCCCCAGAGGTTTTGCAGTTACATTCTGGATCTAGTCTACTTCATAATGTTCTTGCGCTGTCTTTAAAGAATTAGCACAATAAAAGTATGTAAGATGTGGACATACTGGCTTAGCTCTCCTAATTTAGTATCGGCATTGCTCTTCCCTTTGTGAGACACATTGTGAAGATAGAAACCCAGATATTGCATTTCACAATAGCACTGACCTTGGCCTAGTTAGCGTCTTGCTAAATTTAATATCATCCGCTAAGTGTAGATATTCCATAAATCTTTGGCCAGATACTCCCAAAATAGTTTGTCTGGGTCATTAAAAGACATTATGAGACTTTAGCTGTTACATTTATGTTAAGATTAGGTTAAAGTACACCAGGGAGTCATGGTGGCCTCAAATCTACAGGGTTGGGGGTTTGATTCCAGTTTGTTGGACTGGTGACTTTAAATTGCCTTCAGTATATGAGTTTATATGTGTCCTGTGAGGGACTGGCATCATGCACAGGGTGTCCCCTGCCCACCCTGTGCTTGCAGGGATAAGCTCCAGGCTCACCTGAACTCTTCACTGGATAAGTGTTTATGGAAAATGCGTGGATCAAGCACAGCTGTTTACAGTAGCAACCCTCTCCTTTAAATAAAACTGGATGTGGTTGATGCCAGTGACCAGACTGCTATAGCAATGCAGCCCCTTCTATTTAAGGATGAGCATCGCACACAGAGCCAGGCGTTTGTTTTCAGCCTGCGACTCTGACCGAGGTTCACCTGGCCTAGTTCCTGCCGTCCCCTTGGTACGCTCCACTGCGCCACTGCACACCCAGAGGGGATTATCCCCCAAAGTGCCCCTTTTTGCTTTGGACCCGACAGCTTGCGCAGCTGCTTGTTTACTTTGGAACCAGTTCAGATCAGCACTAGCAGATGGATGGCAGAGCTCACTGGATCCTGGGTCCTAGTTGTCTGTTCCAGCTTGGTGACAGGGCATCAGTGCGTGAAGAGACAGCGCCACACTCACCGGCCCAGATAGCTCTCTGACCAGAGCGTCTGTGTGGATTGCACCTCTGTTTTTCTGCGTGTCTGTGTATGGATATGTGTATGTTTACCAGCATATGGGTTAGGGTGAGGGGTTTCTGCCGATCCGCACAGCTCTGTTTAGCTACTTGCTGTGGCAGTGTGGGAAGCCAATTAATTTTAGTTACACCACCCTTGCCCTGATCTGCTGTGCTTTTTACAAGATTTTGCAGTGTGTCTGTGGGAATTTTGGCCCATTTATCAAGAACATCGGTGAGGTCATGCGCTGATGCTGAACGTAAAGCCCTGGCTTGCAATCTCCATTCTAGTTCCTCCAAAAGGTGGAGTTGAGGTCAGGGCTCTGTGTGGGCCAGTCAAGTTCTTACACACCAAATTCATCCAACCAGGTCTTTATGGACCTTGCTTTATTCACTGAAGCACAGTCATGCTAGAACAGGAAAGGACTTTCTTCAAATTGTTCCCACAAAGTTACAAGCATAGAATTTCCGAAATGTCTTGGTATGCTGAAGCCTTAAGAGCTTCCCTCACTCGAAACTATGGGACCAAACCCCACCTCTGAAAATCAACCCCATACCATTTTGCCCCCTCTACCAAATTTTACACTTGGTACAATGCAGCCAGGAAGGTAACATTCTCCTGGCATCTGCTAAAGCCAGACTGGTACATAAGACTGCCAGACAGAGAAGCATGATTCGTCACTTTCCAGAACAAGTTTCCAGTGTTCCAGAGTCCAGTGGCGGTGTGCTTTACACCACACAATCTGACACTTGGCATTGTACTTGATGATGTGAGGCTTGCATGCAGCTGCTCGGCCATGGAAGCCCATTCCATGAAACTCCTGGCACACAGTTTTATGCTGAGGTTAATGCCAGAGGAAGTTTGGAACTGCAGTTACTGAGTCATCAGAGCATCGGCGACTTTTACACACCATGCACCTCAGCACTCGGCGACCCCACTCAGTTACTTTACGTGGTCTGACACTTTGTGGCTGAGTTTCTGTTGTTCCTAAAACGTTGCAATAATTCCAGTTGAACAAGGAATATCTAGCAGGGAAGAAATTTCACAAACTGACTTATTGCAAAGGTGGCATCCTATGACAGCACCATGCTTGAATTCACTGACCTCTTCAGAATGACCCATTCTTTCAGAAATGCTTGCACACCTGCCTAAATGGCTTGGTGCTTGATTTCATACACCTGTGGCAATGGATCTGAATGAAACACCTGAATTCATTGATTGCGAGATGTCCCAATACTTTTGTCCATATAGTGTATTTTGGGGGGGGGAACCAAAAGCAAAGGTAGAGCAGGCAAGGAAAACATGATGGCCAGTGTGCTGCTGTCAGATCACTAGCATGGGAGATAAACGGTCGGGGGCCTGCTGAGAGTGAACACGAGTGTTTCACAGTAGGGGTGGTACATTGCAGGCAAGAGGAGCTTATCGCCTGACTTCACCTTGCCCAAAGAGATCCCTCAGTCTTGCAACAATAAATGCTCTGTAGACCTAGTTCTACCTGATCTTCAAGCAGGGTAATCTGAAGATTGATAAAATTCTGTCTTATTCACTCTCTCTTACCTCACAAGTTGCCATAAATATTTTCGCCAGTGAAGGCTCCCTAGCAATAAAAATAACAGGCTGTTGATCCTAATTATGTGGCACACACGTCTCGCCTGTCATGCTTGGGTGATCTCAAACGGGCAGGGATCCGCCCATAATGGGGGCGACATGTGTGTTTGTCTTCATTGGTACATCAATGATGTCACTGTAGTAAACTTTAATAGAATGAGATGCAGTGAGAAAATGGGCTTCCTAATGCCATATGTCCTCACCTATTTAAATGCTAACACAACCATCCTAAATCACTATCAGAGAAGGGCCATCTGCTCATTAGATGGAGAAATGGCCTGGCGTGGACCTTCCCAGAATCTGGATTGGCGTTTTATGGACCTTTGTCACATGCAGAGATCTACTGTGGCCATCTAAATCTCCAGGGGATGAAGAAATCTGACATTCTCCTTCATGGTCCCCATTCTCCAAGTGTTTGTGTCCATTCCCATGATGCCCTTGGGCCTAGGTATACCTGGGAAATTCCCTCAAGTCACATCCATGAACGAGCCAATGAAGGAACATGAGTATGTTTCCAAGCCATTTAGTACAGGACTGACAACACAACATTTTAACCTCAAAGGGACTGTGTCGAGATGGCAACAGAAATGAGGCACATTTTCTTCAACCCATTGGATACACTTCAGGGGAACATGTGACACCGTCTCCTCCAAGGGTTTTGAGAGAGATCTCCACACAAGGTCCTTGACTCTGCACATCAGAGCGTAAGCTTGTGGCAGATTGCACAAATTTTACTCCAGTATTGTTTTTCTCACAATATCTCTAGATACACAAAAGATCTACGGGAAAGTCAGAAAGCTGAAAGGAATGGGCCCATTTTTCAGTCATGGATACAATAATTACTGTTGCCAGTCGCCAAGCTACAAATGACTTCGGCTTGTGACGTGACTCGTCTTGCACAAAATAATAGCTGCTCAATTATAGCCTGACAGTCTCAAATGATGAGATATTAATGATGTGAAGCAGGGGCTGCCAAGTGGCTTGTCAGTCACTCTTCTTCCCCTCATTTTTCCTCTGAAGGCACAGAGAGGCATGGAAAGAGAAGGTAGAAGTCACTGCTGTTTGTGTGTATTTGTGAAGTCCTGTTACGGGCCTTGTTACGCTACTCTGAGAGGCGCCTCATCCCAGATCCCCAAGTGTTTGTCATTCCCGCCACTGTGCTGAGAGAGAATGATGCACTAAAGCTCTAACAGTTTGCTTTTCCTTCAGTCTCTCCAAGGATTAGAGAAGTCCAGGTCATCGTTGAAGCATAAAAAAAAAGAAAGTAGTTCAATTTTTCTAAAGGTGACGCATTCATGTTGAGCTCCAATGAAATGTTGGGTGAGAACTTATTATTAGACGAGGAGTTTAATTGCTGTGGGACTGTGCCTGAGCTGACCGTTGGCTAATTACGAGAGGAACAATGGGTGGAAGATGGCAGACCCCCTGTGCTGGAGATCAAATGCGTAATTACCTTCATGGGCTGAAATTGTTTGCAAACCTGCAGATTACTCTTGCGAAGGGGACATATTAAATCCTCCTGCTGTGCACATCAGGGTCATTTTCCTGTTTTACACAAGAGCACACATAATGTGGAGAGTGGTGACAGTGTCATGCTGTTCTAGGTTATTTTAAAGGTTCATTATTTTATTAAATGTGCCAGACCACCAGAAAGTAAATGTGAGGAACTGTGCATTTTCAAGGTAAGGCATTCAGTGGCAGTTTTGTGGTCAAATGAATGAACTTCCATCTGTTTATATAAGTCAGGAGATACAGTCTTCCCATCCAGGGTATTTGGCAGGGCACACGAATGCACACGCCCTGTCATCAATTCCACCAAAGATGTTACTAGAGACTAGAGGTACTTCACCGGAGGCTCCAGTTCTCCTTGCCACATGTTTTTGGACTGCGGGAGTAATTCTGTATACCCAGGGAAACTCCTTTGACATGGGGACGCTCAGGGCTGTAAGCAGGATTCAAACTCCCAACCGTGGAGGTGTGAGGTGACGCTGCTGCCCACTGAGCCTTGATTTCTGTTTGTTAAGCAGAGGAAGACTAAGCTAGTTAACGAGCTACATTTACATGTTTAGTCAGCTCTCCATATTTGTGGATTCGAACCAACTGCCGTTCAAAAATAATTGAGACCCCCCCTTAAAGTTCCAGAAAGTAAAACTTATTTCCCCACGCCCAGCATTATGCTGAATTTTTGCGATTGAAGTGCTGTGTAGATATAGGAGAGTGAATTTGTATTTTCGCTATTAGTAATTATATTTTCTATATGTAGTACGATGCCTGCGTGTGTACTGAACACGTACAGACTTTTTTTTCGTGAATATTCTCTAAGCAATACAGTGTGATACCTATTGCGTTGCATTTACATTGAGTTGGATTTTATGATTAGTCAAGATATGAAATGTATGTATATGGGAGGATATGCGTAGGTTATGCAAATACTATTTTATATAAGGGACCTGAGCATCCGCGGTATCCAGTAGGGATAGTAGTGATCAGTAGTGATCGGAGGGCTGACTCTATTTTGCAGACACAAAGCCATGTACACGCAAGACAGATAATACATCACATGCAGAAAGCTGTCAGAGAGCCACCTATGGGACTGGGGCAACTTGGCTGAGCTCTGGTTGCTCTTACAATAGGGTGATGCTCCACTGCCTCTACCTCAAACATCACCACAGCACAGGGCTGCATGTTCCCAGTCGCTCCTCTGCTATTTGGGCCACTCTATCAAGTTATCAGGACTTAACAGAGAGTAAGACGTGCCATTGACGTAGGTGTCTGTAATACTCTCTCAGGGTGGGGCTGGGAAGAGAACCGTGTGACATGGGGGTATGAGGAAGGAACAGGGACCAGAGTATTGGTGCATGTGCAGGGTCTAGGTGCATGTAATGTACCGGAGAGACACCAAATGGCAGAAGCAAATTCCTTGTGTGTGCCACACACGCACTTGGCCAGTAAACCTGATTCTGATTCTGATGTGTTGGGGAACAACCCAGCCAATAGCATCACCCCTCTGCGCCGTGTGTCGCCCACAAAAGCTTAGACCAAATGTGGCCATTCTTATCAGCAAAGGGCCACCGTGTATGTGGGTTTTCGCTGCAACTCTTTAATTTGATTACTAATTAGAGGACTGATTGGCTGAAGAGTACTCACGTTTTGTGAATAAGATTGGCCACCCTGTCTTAGACATTACCTTGAACAATATGCGTTTACCCATAATGCTTGTGAAGTCTTATCAAGGACCACAGGTCTAGCACTGCATCTCTTTTGTTTAATTTTATAAAAACCTTTCATTATACAGGGGTAACGGAATGATTTGTATGACACCCCTGGGGGAGATTTACAACCCCACCCCCCCCCCCCCCACAAAAGCATACCACCTCTCTTTCTGCAGTCTCTCTGCCCCCATCAGTGGGAATGCCAGGCAGCATCTCTATAAGCGTGGTTCTGTCTCTGTTTGGCAGCTGTTCTGTCCACTGGATCCTGCTGGTTGCTTATTTGGTGCCCCTGGGGGGCAGCAAAACAGTTGGTCATCTGCACTCTATATAATACTGGCCTGTTGTAGGATTTTCTCATATTCAGCACTGAGGATTTTTTTTTCAGGGTTCAAACATGCGTGCTGTCGAGGGTATGAAAGTGATGCATGTTGCATTTAAACCTATATAGTGTTTATGATTGTGTGTGTGTGTGTGTGTGTGTGTTTCTGTCCGTCCATCTGTCCTGTGATGAACAGGCATCCCATTCACATGCACTTGTCTCATGTTACAAGCTCCCTTTATAAGCTGATTTCTCACTGGAGACCTGGACTGGGTAAATCGTTATGAGAAACGGATGGATGGATACTATCTCCTTTTTAAATGACCAAATTGATTAAAATGCATCTCTTTGGTGCCAAGCTCACTTCTGATTATTGCAGTATTTCCTTAGCTTGTGAGGGCACCAGTGGATGTCTGAAAGTAAACGTGCCTTTTCCGTGTTTATTACCAGAAACATTAATGGTAAGAATCTGAGCATGCATGTCACAGAGCCAGCACCATGACGCCTGGAGAATCACACCCATATTCCTGAAATGACCTTCTGATGGACGACCCTACAGTATATGTGTGCCTCTATCTGACTAAGACCTTTTTTGCCTCCCACTCCTAAAAGCAGAAATGCATTAATTTGTGTTTTTTTCCAAATGGATGCTTTTACTCTGCATGCAGCCAGTTTCACTTTTCAAAGCCAGACCTTTATTAGGCAGGAAATTTTCCTGCTTTGCATAAGCTGTGGTTGGCTTTCACGCACATCGTAAAAGCTATAATTATAGACCCCTTGTGAAATTATACCCATTTCTGTAGTGATTGCAACACTTGTTCCAGAATTCCATTAAAATTTTAAAAAACAAACAAACCAACAAGACTACTATGAAGCATGACATTATTTTTAGTCCAAACTGATTTGACAGAGTTTTGAAGCATCAAAGACAAGAATGCTGTCAAAACAGAAAGCCACTGAAACTGTATTCTGTCTGCAGTATTTCTAAAACGCTCTAAGTATGTCCCCTGCCTACTGATTGCTTCTGACTGGAAAGATTAGCCTTTGATTGAGTTTCTTGTGTTTTGTGAAGTAAACTCTTATAACGTGTAACAAATACAGGTCTTATGAAACTTGTGCAACTGAAGTAAGATCTTTATTTTAGCAGTACACATAATGAAAAATTCTGGCCCGTGTCTGCATTAGGCAGCTGCGCTGGCGTCGTGCCGTGATCTCAGCCGTGCAAAGGATTACCAGGTAAATCTGCCCATTACTATTACCCAGTTGCTCGTGTCCGTCCTTCTGTTTCTTGGAGTGATGGGAGCCATGAACGAGAACTGCAGTTCTGTCCTTTTGTTGTGCCCAAACCTGCTCGACTTCCTTATGAGTTTGTCAGCCATTATATTTTAAATGTGATAATGTGATTTCAGATATGAAATATCTGCAATGACAGTTGTAGGTTTTCATAATTGTGCTTATTTGGTAACTGATTATCTAGTGCAGGGTCACAGTGGGCCTGGATCCCGTTCCACATGGTGTTGGGCAGGAGGCAGGGGACACCTTAAATGGGATACCATGTCTTTATAGTACTACTGAGGAGTCAGGTTAACATAATAGTAGCTAAAACTATTTAATTTAGCATTTCTAGCCCTGCAGTTCGGTACATATCAGATGTGTGCACATCTTCCTTTATGGGGAAGTATTTCATTTTATTTTTGACTGAGGTAGCTGTATGCTTTGTTAGTTACCATCTTGTCAGTAGGGCTGGGTATCGTTCCAAAATATTCGATACCGATACCAATACCGATACCCTGAATTCGATACCGGTTCCGAA
>JABFDZ020000097.1:15978332-15988955 GCA_019775955.2 Pollimyrus isidori
CCCCCCCCCCCCCCCCCCCCCCCCCCCCCCCCCCCCATGGTTCAGTTTGTTGATCCGTGGAGGCAGTTTTTGGAACTGGCTGTTAGTGGCTGATCAGCAAACAAATGTCTCTGCTATGTGTCTGACTATAAGACACACGCCATGTGTAACCTATGTTGGACAAAAAAATAAATAAAAGACATTCTAAATAAGCGAATACTACAAACATCAACCTTTGGACTTTGGAACCCAAAGTCCAATTCATGACTTCTGTTGTTTAAACTGTCTTGCTGACAGAAAAAAATGATTTTATTGTAAGGCACAATTTGCAGGAAACATGGGCTTATGTGCGAGAGTAAAACAGTAAAAAAAAAAAAAATAGTAAATAGTCAATGTCAATTGGACTGCATAGAAGCTACAGTGCTTTTAAAACACGTTGCCTCAAGATATTGTGAAAATTATTTAATTATCATGGAAACTAACATTTAAAAAATGTTTTGTTGCTTTTGTTGGCTTTGGTAATTTACAGATTTTACAGACATTTTAAAAGAAAACGATAAAGTAGTTCTTTGTAGGAGGGGCTATCGCACCCTCGAGCTCCCCTTTAGGGCTAGACAATAGGGCAAAATATTTAATCACATTTTTTTTTCATGTCAGCCGATACAGATATATATCACAATATAATTCAAGTCATTATTTCTTTACTTCTGGGCTCAATTTTTACTTAAAAATCCCTCTGAATTGCTGTAAACATTCAGTAAATGAAAAAAGGTGAGATCTTAATGGGCTGCAAAGTAAAACCAGTTTTTAACAAGTCATACAAAAACGTTTTTGTCACAGGACATACAGTAACACACACACTACAAAACGCAGACAGTACAGTTTGTTGATAGGTTTTCTTCTTTGACTGCCTCTATGGTCATTCAAGGGATTAGGTTTGACTTTGCTGTCAGAGTAGTGAAAAATAAAATGCTGTGTCCCATTTTCAATCAAAATGACATGTAATTTATCCTGTATTTCATTAGATTGAAAGTGGAAGTCATAATAGCTGATGTCTGTAAATGTAAGCATTTGCCTTTTGGATATTTCAGTGAATTCAAGTGCTTCCAGTGGTGTAGTAAGCTCACAGTTTTTCCAGTTTTAGTTCACACAAACAGAATTTACTGTACTTTATACCTAGTTCAGCCGCAATATGTCTTTTTAAAAATAAATTTAAAAATGTTATGGCTGCTGAGCTGTCACTTTCGTCACCAACGCTTGAAGCTTCCTCTGAAGAAGCGCTTATCTCTTCCACGATATAACCAAAACAGTAGCTTTTACCATGCTCCTTTAACTCAAACAATCTTCCAGTGCACTTGTCGGGCAAGGGTATCCGTTCGTAAAACACTACCATATGATTGGCTGGATTTGCTTTCATTTCTGTGGTGAAATATACCGATGTGCTATTGTGCAATGCTCCTTATTCACAGTTTATCAGTCTCTTGTTTTTATATCGTTAAAACTTTATATTATTATAATTTGAAATATTATTTATATCGCCCAATCCTATCCCCTCAGTAAATTTTGCAGACTGGAGAATTTTCACAGGTGACAATTTCCATACTCGGGCTCATTACGGACTGAACTGTGTTACTCAGGTATGAGCTAGTACTTGGAAACTCTGCATTAGACTCTGTATTAGTTATCCAGCTCTATAGTGGTAAGTTAATATTGTCATGGTGCTTTTTCATTTTTATTCTGTAAAACCATTGGCACAGATGGAAGTAGTGTGTAGACTGTGTATGGGGTCACCATATGGGCTGATATTTGTGCCACTAGAAACTGAATTAGAATTTTATATATTTAAATCTGCAGTTATCCGCATTACAAAACTGAATCTAAATTTAATAGTTTTAATCTGAATTCCAGTAACTCGAGAGCGCATTTACCCTACCTCAAAAAATTCGGTCTAGTGTGACAGACATCCGGGACATCCTTGAGGAAAAGTAATCGACCGTAGATTCACAGCGCGACTCATTCCCACGTTTCCGGCAGTTCTGCAGGTCGGGGTAAAGAGGATACGTGTGCCGGGGTGTAGCAAGCGCAAATGCGGGATCATGTAGGTAATAAAAAATAACCAGTACCAGCACTGTTATATCTTAATCTTTACTGTACCACCACTTTTCACAAGTTGCCAGTACTCTGCTACTCAGAGACAGTTTTCGCCCATTTGTTCAGTAGAGCTTTTGTTAGGTCAGGCTAAAGCTGATGTTGGACTTGAAGGCCTGGCTTGCAAACTTGATTCTAGTTTATCCCAAAGGTGTTAGATGGTATTGAGGTCAGGGCTCTGCACAGGCCAGTCAAGTTCTTCCACACCAAACTCATCCAACCGCGTCTTTATGGACCTTGCTTTGTGCACGGTAGCACAGTCATGCTGGAACAGAAAAGGGCCTTCCCCAAACTAGGGATATAATTTTCCAAAATATCTTGGTATACTGAAGCATGAAGAATTCCCTTCACTATAAATTATGGACTTGGCCTAACCCCTGACAAACAACCCCATACCATTATCCCTTCTCAACCAAATTTTACAGTTGGCACAATAGACAGTCAGGCAAGGAACGTTCTCTTGGCATCCATCAACCCAGTCTTGTCCATCAGACTACCAGACAGAGAAGCATGACTCATAAATCCACAGAACATATTTCCACGACTCCAGAGTCCAGTGACAGCGTGCTTTACACCACTCCATCCGACACTTGGCTGAGACTTCCATGCAGCTGCTCGGCTATGGAAGTTCATTCCATGTACTGTAGCTCCTAGTGCTCAGTTTTCATGCTGGGGTTAATGCCAGAGGAAGTTTGAAACTTTGTAGTTACTGAGTCAACAGAGCTTTAGTGACTTTTACACACAATGTGTCTTAGCATTCAGTGACCCCACTCTATCTACATGATCTGCCACTTTGTGGGTGAGTTTGTTGCTCCTAAATGCTTTCTCTTTGCAATCATACCACTTCCAGTTTACGGAAGAGCATCTAGCAGGGAAGAAATTTCACAAACTGGCATACCATGACACTACTAGACATGAACTTACTGAGCTTTTCAGAACGACCCATTTTGTCAGAAATGTTTGTAAACTTGACTGCATGGCTTGGTGCTTGATTTTATACACCTGTGGCAATGGATCTGAATGAAAAACCGGAATTAAATGATTGTGTGATGTCTCAATACTTTTGTCCTTATAGTGTAGCCTTCCCACTCACCTGCGACACGACAATAAAATGTGTTTCATAAAACGACATTGTTTGCTAAGACTGTCACAGTGGGACTGAGAAATGGATTTAAAATGAGCTCCATCAATTAGATGGATTTAGATGGAAAATGTAGATCTTGGCTGAATGTCATAATCAGAAGAGTCATAATTGCTTCCTAATCTCAGCGTGCATTCTGTCTGACAAACTCCTCTGCCTGTTCCTTCACCCAAGTTTGACAAAGTGATGTAACAGTCACATTTAGGGGAACGTGGGACTCCCTTGAAGAGATTGTTATGTTCCAGGCTGACAATTACAGAATTGTTTGGGCATTGTCTGTTTATGGGCAGATCGATGCATAGTCCTGCAATTCATATGCTAGATGATCAGAATATAAATATGTAAATTCCACACAGATTTAAATGTGAATCGAGTGCCCGTAGCTAGGTACCAAACTCCCCTCCACCTTTGATTGATGACAGAAATGCACCTCTTGGTGCCCCCCCCTCCTTTTGCAGGGGTGCTTCAGACCATTGTGCTGAAGAGCTGCCCCCTTCCCAGCCCCTCACCTGCAACTTCACCAAGGTGCAACGTACTCGTGGAGGCTGAAGTGGCAATTCCCCTGCAGCTGCCCAGGGGAACTTAGAAACCGCTGTCCCCAGTAACAGGAAACGAGTGGGCCGTAGACTGGGGAGAGCTGAATCCAGTTACAGCTGCCGAGCTTCTGATCTCCAGAGTATCGAAAGATCTTTGTAGTTCCCTCAGTGCTATAAGACGTCATGCGTAAAAGGGTGTGAAACTTCTGAACCTCATGGGAATGCCTGGAATTGGTTTAGTTTTTTAGACAATAATATTAGTGTTTTTATGTTAGTGTTTATTGAACTGCATGGTCTCTGTTAGTGGTTGGCTTTTAGTGTTCAGAAGGCTTGTCCTGACGGCGTGAGTATTGTTCCAGTGTGTAATATTCATCCCCTGGATTTGGTGAAATTGTCATGGAGGTTTTCTCTTGGAAACCTCTCCACTTCCACTTACCCCCATTTCTTGGAAACTTTCAGTTCCCACCAGATGATCAATGACGTGTGATCATTTGTAAGCTGGCATCACTCGCTCTGATGAGCAATGCCGTTTAACAGAACCATCTGTTTGGATGCTGGGTCACTATGCCAGGCTGTCAGGTTTTCCATCTGAAGTGCGACTCAATTTTACAGGGAGAAACGCCTAAGGAATTTGATCGCTTTTATATTTTATTTATGTTATATTTTAACATAAACCACTTTTTGACCTGATAGATTCACATTTTGAATAGGGAATTAGTTCATTCTTCAAACCAGTCTAGTTCTGCAGTTTCAGGATTTTTGACATTTGAAAACATGTTCTTTACTTTTGCTTGACTTGCTATCTGCAGTTTAGGAGAATTGGTTCTTCTGAGGTACCCTCACCTGTGTGCGGGTGTTTTTGCCAGTAAGTACACTCTGTGATGGACTGGCATCTCTTGCAGGGGGGCACTGCCCTGTGAAATACACTTCCTGTGAGGCTCGAGCCTCGCCCTCACCCTGTGAAATACGCTGCCTGTGAAGCTCGAGCCTCGCCCTCACCCTGTGAAATACGCTTCCTGTGAGGCTCGAGCCTCGCCCTCACCCTGTGAAATACGCTGCCTGTGAGGCTCGAGCCTCGCCCTCACCCTGTGAAATACGCTGCCTGTGAGGCTCGAGCCTCGCCCTCACCCTGTGAAATACGCTGCCTGTGAGGCTCGAGCCTTGCCCTCATCCTGTGAAATACGCTGCCTGTGAGGCTGGAGCCTCGCCCTCACCTTATGCTCGATAGGCGATTGGAAGAGGATGCTGCATTTTACTTATACTCACTTTGAAGAATAACACGATCATTTCAAGTGATGAGACTAAAATATATCACAAAGGTTTATATTTAATACTCTTTGGTAGCAGGGCTTAAATGTGTCAATCCATCTTCTGACTGTTGGCTTTTATATATATATATATAGTATGAAATAAATTAAGGGATGCTGTGAAGTGGTGCTGTCTTTTGAACTGACAAAGGTTATTCATTACAACAAAAAAATAGCTTTCCTGAGGGAGTGTCTGCTGACATGTGGCTAGGCAAGCGGTACTGTGGCCTTCTGCCCCCAGGGTCAGGGGTTCAAGTCCCACCCTTGTTCTGTATATACAGTATACTGTAGAGCTTGTGTGTACTTCCTATGCTATGTTGGTTTTGCCTGGATGTTCCAGTCTTCTCCCACAGTTAAAACGTGTAGGTGAAATGGTGTCTGAATTTCCCATACTATGGTCTGAACTGGCATCACGTCCAGACTGCTTGGTGCTTCATGCTCTCTATAGCTCTATACTGAGTAAGTAGTCACAGGATGGATGTAGGGTCCTTTGACACATCTACCACTCTAATTGCTGGCTATGGTTACTTTTTTGTGTTTGCCTTGTTAGGGTAATTGAGGAGAGCAGCCGTATGGACTCAATGACAGTGTAATTATGTGGACTGTCCTAGACCTGCTGGCTGTTAGGTTCCTGAGCTTGGCCATGAGAAGCTATGCAATACCGTATCCTCACTGCGATAGTCTGGCTGCGATAGCCTCTGTAAGCTCCACAGAAGGGCTCCGACAGAGGCTTGTGCTGCCATGCTGTTCCATGTCAGCGGGTAGCACAGTGTGCAAAGCAGTAGTTTACGATGAGTTAGGAGGCTTGGGGGGATTTGGCCACTGTTCTGACACCGAGCCTGGCTTAGGCCGGTCTAGGGCCGAGTGGTGGAGAGCAGGTGAACTTAGGTTACATGGTTGGGTTTCTTACTCTCGGTTCTATCTGCCTGGTTCAGGTGGGTCTCTAAAACCACTGAAGAGCCACCTTGCAGTTCACCTGCTTTGGTCTGGTTTGGAAGTGTCACTACTGCTAAAAGCAGGTTACTAGGTGAGTTAGAAACCACAGAACAGAGGCCCCAGAAATAACACCTGCCATTCTGCTATTTATATCCACTTTCCCCCTCTCTTTCTCCTTCCCTTTGTCCTCCAGTCTTCCTCCATTCCTCTGTTCTACCCTGGGTCTCTCTGCCCTAGCTCTTGTGTCCCGGAAAGCTCTCTTACCCTAACCCCCCTGGGCACGCTAAGCACCACTTGGCCCTGATATTCACCGTTAGCTAGCCACTCCTGCAGAAGGCAGGGTGACAGATTCCACATGCGTGTTACCCTTCGGTACGTAAGCTGACACTTAAGTTGCAGCTGACATTTAGAGGACCCTGAATAAGTTCCGCAGCTGGACCAATCAGAGGGAGCATGTCAGAGTGGATAGGGTATAATGGAATATCTGCTGAACTGGGAATTTACCATTGAAGACCTTAGTTGTGCTTTTTTAATGGTATCTGCAACCTGAATGACGAGAAAGTTTCCCAATTACATTTGTACAGTGCATTCTGGGCCTTACTAGAGAGTTTGGTTATCGCTGAATTTCTGCTGTTGGTACTGCTTGTTCCACAGACTGATGAGTCCAGCTCATCTCCCTGGAAAAACGTGGAGAATTATAGCTGATTTGGCATGGAGCACCGTGTGACCTCACTGTCCCTGAGGCTCGTACTACACTCTGAACTCATCAGCACAAGGGGGCTCATTTGCAGACCCCGGGCTCACTTACCCCTTTGTGGGGAGTCTGTGTGTGGGGAGTCTGTGTGTGGGCCAAGAGGAGTGCTGGCAGAAGAATAGAGCTCGACATGTGGCTGTAGACAGCCTTGTCAGTGTGCATTGGCACCCCACCTCACACCTCAGCTGGTTTTAACAACCCCCCAGGGGAAAAGCCAGGCTAAGCGTAACTTATGCCTTATTTCCAAGTCGTACCGTCCCACAGCAGAGTGGGGAGTCTTCCTTCCTGCGTCGAGTCAGGTATCGTGAACAGTATGGCTAAGAAGTCTGCATGTTTAAGGACATTCAGTTCCCTTTTAATAGGTTTACATTTGTGTGTCAAATTAGCTTATGCCTATTGTTTATTCATTTAGAAGTTCTCTTATTTTCAAATATCAAGACATAGATCTCCCCATCCAGGGTGTTCCCTGCCTCGTGCCCGTTGCTTCCGGGATAGGCACCGGACCCCCCGCGGCCCAGTAAGGATAAGCGGTTTGGGAAATGGATGGATGGATGGAAAACATAGATCTCCAGGTACTTCAAGGTCCGTCACCGAGTTTGGCTGCTGTTTGGATGTACCCGTTTAAAATCAGAATGCAGTTTCCTGACCCGGTCCAGACAGGTCAAGCAAATTGTCACCTTTTGTAAACACATTAACCAAGGAGAGCTGAGTGGACAGGGGGAAGCCAGAATTTATGATGGTTCTCCTCTTCTGCAAACTTTTGCCCAATCTGAGATATCTGGGCCCACGTCCAGCCTCCATGACCTGTTTGCCATTGCATGACAAATGGCTGATCCTCAAGGAGAGCTACTGGCATAGGATATATACGTATTCATTATACATATTTATTATAATGTAACGCCCCCGGACCCAATTGGGTTACAGTATGGCCTTCAATGTTGCCTTTGATGCCTGAGCTGCAGCAGTACTTAGTTCCCCTGCTGTCTGGCATGTGGCTATGGCAGTGTGCCTACCCCATAGTCACACAGAACACGGGATGGATTATACTTCGCACAAAGCGTTCAGGTAGGTTGGCTATTCCATATGCATGTAGTGGGGGAATCATTTTCAGCACAGATCAGAACAAAGAGGACATGGGAAGGCTGTCGGCTCCAGCTGATGCATGTTTGCTAAGTTCACTATTTCTGTGTTTTGACGTTCTTCTCTGATTTTTATAGTCTCCCAGTTTCTCAGTTCTCTTCCTCTTAGGGCCTAGGAACCAGGAAATGTCACCTGTCGTGTGTCTTGAAGCCCGCTGTCCCGATACACTTATCTGTCACATTCATATAAATCCATTTTCCTCAGTGGTGTCTCCTCACCATATACCATGGGCACAGTCCATGGCTGACGACCCAACAGAAAGAAAAATGGGCACCTGCATCAGTTTATTCATCTGGGATGTAACTGAATCAGCATCTTTCTTCAAGGGTACAAGAGTCAGATCCTGTCCCATAAGCTACCTATAAAGTTGACAGTAATATTATATGACAAAAAAACAAAGCACCAATATGTGTTGTCCACAGACTTTTACTATATACTTTTTTAAAAAACATGGGATGAAATTTACATAATCTATACACACATACAATGGATTAAGGGTGCTGTGAAATACGCTGCCTGTGAGGCTCGAGCCTCACCCTCACCCTGTGAAATACGCTGCCTGTGAGGCTCGAGCCTTGACCTCACCCTGTGAAATACGCTGCCTGTGAGGCTCGAGTCTCGCCCTCACCCTGTGAAACACTGTTATGCTTTTCTGGTTTTTCCCTTTCCTTTAGTGTGTTATATATCTTTATATAATCTTTATCTGCATGTAAGCAGTCTGTAAAATCTTAAGGTCTGAAGTACCCATCAATGGGAGTAACTCTCTCCAACTCTTCTCTAATCTGCCTGAGATGGCCTATTGGAAATCCAGCCCTTATTTCTGTGACATGGTGAGGTCACCTTGTAACACAATCCTTATTGGCTGTCTATTTGCAAGCTTGGTAGCTCACACAACCTACAGCCTGAATACCAACTACTAAACCAGGATTATGTTAACCATATGATGAAGATTTCTTCTGGTCTGTGAGGAGAAATGTATTATTACTCGTGGATTTGTCATGTTTAAAACAAAGTAGGCACTTAGAGTGTTCAAGGTGGATTTATGATTGCAAGCTGTAATGTTATGGTCGCATTCCAACATAGCTAGAAAGTTTGCAGAAGCCTAAGTTTCTAATGCCTTCTGTATTTTTTACACGTGTTATGGTGAGTTTTTGCCTGCAGAGAACCGGTTCATGGGTCTGAGAACAGCTTGGAAACCACCAGACATTGTAATGAATTATATCTAAAACAAAACAACACAAAAGAGTTTGCCTTGGAAAAAAGGTGAGCCAATTTTCAGTCTAGTCAATATAAACCTTCAGTTGCAAACTTTGGATAAATTATTGCTTTCAAACAATACTTTGCTTTAGAGGTGATCAGTAACTGCCCAGTATTTTTCTCTTTAGTCTTGTGCGGTGCTGCGATGGGCATGAAGGTCTTCGCAGCTGATTCAGCTCAGCATAATGCAGAGATATTATCAGACTGGAAGATGGCGGAATGTGTAGGTTTGGGCAGACATAAATAATGTGTTCTTGGAACACTGAAGCATGTAAATCTATTTTAGCAGACCCCAAAAGTAAAATTATGAACACTGAAAAAGAGCATGGTAGGTCTCCTTTAAATAACATCACATTCCCTTTTTGCGATACTGGTATTTCTATGATCAGTTTCCTTTTGGTTTTTCTTCATCCATGTAAATGTTTGCCCGCGTCATGCTAACGGTCTCCATGCTTCAGCCTAAGATGGTGCCAACAGGGTAAATTTTAGCACCGGGGCATGACGGGATCTGAGGATAGCTGCTCCGTTTTGATGAAAACCTGAATCCATGACATAAGGCTTATTTCAGAATACGTCCCATGTCAGCTATACAGCTGCCGGCTCATTGCACCTAGAGAATACCGATTCGCGGCTTCCCAGAAGCCCTGGGTGCAAGAATGAGGCGGCGCCCTTATGAGGAGGGATCCCACTCTGTCAGCATAATTAATTCTCGCACGCTGAGCTAATGTTGTTAGAGAGATGGCTGCGTTTTGTCTAATGAGATCGGCTCTGCTGCGCAGTTACGCCGCCGGTGATAAGACTTAGTGAGGGATGGCGGTGTATCCTGAGCACGTCTGTGTGCCGCGTGATAACGGCGGGCAGGCACCATCCGGCTGTGCGCATTCAGCTGCGTTCACGAGTGCCGATCACCCCTGAGCCAAGTCTCAGAAAGCACCGGTGAGGCCGAGCTGCGCAATCCGGAGGTGGGGCAGATCGATACGGCCTCCCAAGGAGAGAGATGGGAATGAGAGATTTCACTGGCGTCCAGTGAAAGGCCAGCTTTTTTTTTTTGCTTTTACGTGAATGCCGCTGTGGGCTGAGGTGAAATGGAAGCGTTGCGAGAGCAACTGCAGAATGGAAGGAGAATGAGTGGTAAAGTAAGGCTGGGTCCCAGAGGGGAGGCAGGCGTCGACTGGATTTATCTGCAGTGCACTTAGTTGGACCTGGAGTACATTTAGCAATGAAATAGCCATTTTCCTCAAAATACAACATTGAAATGAATTATGGGGGGCTCTTCATCCATATTATGGGTCCGAGGCTGACAGGGACCCAAAGAAATTTGAAAACATTGGATCGATCTGGGTTGGGGTACATACAGTCCCTGACAAAAGTCTTGTCGCTTGTGTACAAATTGAACTCAAGTGCCGCTGAAATATATTTCTAATC
>JABFDZ020000097.1:15997165-16008597 GCA_019775955.2 Pollimyrus isidori
AACAACAACAAAAAAAAAAACTTAATGAACTGCCCATTCTCTTGGGCCTCTCCCATTGACAGTACAGAAGCAGTGGGGTAATTTTCCACTGCCTGACATACACACTGCGTGTCTGTGCCTGGTATTAAATCGCACGACCTGTGCAGAGTTCTAAGGGGCCCATGTTTGTAGAGAGGTGTATGTTTGACTGCAAACAGAGCGGGGTGTGAGGATTGCCCAGCAACCAAAGCAGACGTGCGGCGTCCTCAGGATGTCAGAGCTCAGCCACAAAGAGGCTCTTCATTCAGGGCTTTGAGGAAAACACGCGGCAGGACGAATGTGGGCTCGCAGTCAGATGGCTGAGAAGGCCATTCATGACTCCAAGTATTTTGACACTTGCTGAGCGTTTTCTTAATGTTTACACAAACTCCAGCATCTGCAAACGCCGCCGAGAGTTTTTTTTTTCCTGTTATTTTTGTTCTGTTATTTTTAACTGTTGATGTGTAGCCATCATTTAGATATATTTGTTCTTATACAAAATATTTGGTGTGCTTGTGAAAGAAATACGGGAATGTAGAGCACAAGTCCGCATTCTCCATGTCGGTTTAAAAAAGCAGTATGTTTGGATTCTGTGATTTGTCTCTGTTGTATGCCATAGAGGCGGGGTGTTTTCAGATAGCACTGTTTTAATTAGAATGTTGACACAGATCTTGCTAAGACTTGGTCCTGCTATGGGTGCCGCTGAATGGGTTTAAATGAAACACCTGAAGCAGTGTTGTCTCGTAATTTTGTCCATATAGTGTACCTCCACCGGTGAGAAGAATTTATACAGATTCTGTGCTCCATCCTTTCATCCATGCATCCATTCAATTCACTCAAAGTTCTTACCCAGTACCAAATCCTTCTGCTTCTTCCTGTGTCCTTTTTCTTTTAACATCATATTTCTGAGGCACCAACCCCCTCGCTGACTCCCTGATGTATGTTTTCCACAAACACATGCTGCTATACTGTATATTCCAGCAAGTGTGAGCTGTCTTGGGGTTATCCACTGGCCTCAGGGAAGGGCAGTGACGGATGTGACCTCCACACAGGAGCAGGAGCGATCAGCCGACCTGGAAAGCAGCTAACGGCAGAGAGGCAGAGTGTTTATCAGCCGGTGTGCCGTTCTTCCTGTGCCTTTAAACACTTTGCGTTTTGCAAGTCTGGGCCCACAGGCTAACAGTTAGTGCTCAGCTTTTATTCAGCTCTTAAACAGGAAAAAAAACACGGTAAAGCTTTAAATTCCTCATGTCATATCCCATCCTCCTTAAATGCCCTGGAGCCCAAATTCACAGGCAGCCGAATGGCAGCGTAGGGAAGCTGACTGCGGCACGGCGCTCGCAGAGGACCCACGTCGCGCACACAGAGGAAGCGCCGCTGATCCCCAGCGGAGAGCGATCGCCATCGGAGACTGAACTGGGGGGAGCTCGCTGTCTCTGCCATGTACATCTGCCGCTCCTTTGGCGGTGGATCTGAGGCGTCGTTTCAGTGTCCCTGTCTTTGCGCTCAGGCATTGTCAGTCCATAGAAGAACATCTGTAAGGTGGCGGCCAGTTTCGCCGGTGGCTGGTACAGGCCGGGATTTCTGGAACAGTCTGATGCAGAAAAGTTGACAAAGACCACGGCGAAGGACAGGAGAGCCCAACCTTCAAATGAAAACTGCTGACTTGAATACCTCCATAATGGCATTTGGTTGTGAATTCCTAAAAATGACGTGGACTGCAGTTATATGATTGGCTGCTCTTAGTGTCTAAGCTCAACCACTATGTTAGCATTAGACGTTAAACCAGGGATGCTCAATTGGCAAAGTCTACTTCATATGGACTGTGCGATTAATCTGTTTCCACTGCACCCAGCAAATTTTATCATGGAGGATCCCCTCCCCATCAGTCAGTGAAATCAACCCTAGTAAACTGAATACCCCAGTGCCAAACCCAAGATATTTAGTCACTCAGTGTAGCTTGCTGACTATGGTAGTAGTCTTGTCCTGACCAGCAGGTGTCAATGTTCCCCTGGGCGATGTGGGCCTCTCATAGGCTTCTCAGGTAACTGCGTAGGTTGCTGTTTGCCAGCTGAGAGCCTGCTGTCCCTGGCGTAAGCTCTCCAGCACTGTGTGACCTGCAGTGTGTGAAATGACTGTGTGCTAACAGGCATCTGGCTGGATATGAGCATATTACAGGATCGAGGGGAAAATTAAGATCAGGATTCTCCTTATGTGGTCATGTACCTGCTTTGTGAGCATGCAGATTTGTGGACGGAACACAAATGCGTCATTGACAAATTGACTGCGAGGAGGCTAATTTAGTGTTCAGTCCAGCCTTCTTCGCTGGCCCACAAAAAAAAAGCGGTGAGCATTCGCCCTCTAGTGGCTGATTGGTGAAGTCCATGGTCGAACTAACTGGTCCACGTGTTCACTTTCCACGGTGGATGGTATGGGCTAGGAGTGGATTGATGAGCAGGTTCTTGTTAGACTCTATTTAGATGCTTCCTTGTGATGTTCCAGTTGATCCCAAGGAGATGCTGCCTCCTTGCTGTCTTCGTAATGATGTAATCAGCATTCCATGTCTGTAAGTGATGACACTGTTCCCCCGCTGGAACAGCTGGAAAGCGGAGCGCTGTTTGAGGAGCTTCCTAAATGACGCTTGATGAGAGGTCTTCAGTCAGTTGCTTCCTCCCCCCGCAGGTATGAAGCGCTCCTCCAGCTCTCCCCAGTTGGCAGGCAGGGGGCAGTCTCCGGACGGCGAGCTGGGCTGCTCCCTGGGGGGCCAGGACGGCGTGTCGGAGCACAGGGCCAGGTGGGAGAAGAAGCCGAAGACCTACACCTTGTGCGAGGTGTGCAACATCCAGCTGAACTCGCCCGCCCAGGCGCAGATCCACTACAGTGGCAAGTCGCACCAGAAGAGACTCAAACGGATTGGCAGCGGCAAGCAGAGCAGCAGGGCAGGTAAGGGGCCTCCTGTACCATCGGAGATCCATCTTCACATGGATGATCTGACGTACTCTTATGGTATCATCTCAGATGGGATGTATTCTGATGTTATAATATCTAAGCAATTTCCCCAACCGACCATGAAGTAGACCACCAAAAGTAGACCATTCATCCTGCATTGGTGTCAACCAGAAGCCTGCACTGACCTTACCCCAGCCACATGCGTTGTGATCGGCCATTTTATGTTGCTGCCCCAAGGCTGTGGAATGACCTTCCTCCATCATTGCTTTTTGCAGATTCTGGTTTTAAAGGGCAGCTGAAAACTTTTTTTCTCAGGCTTTGGGTAAAACACAATCTTGTGAAAGCTTGTTTTGTTATGTATTATTGTCTGTTTTTCACTTGAGTACTCTTACATGGTTGTTTTGGTTTTTGGTTTTGTTTTTCTGCATTTTAGTTTTGTACAGCGCCTTTCTTGTCTGGCTATTTTGCCCGTGAAAGGTGCTCAATAAATAAACTGTACTTACTTACTTTGAAGGCCTCCATCACACTGCTGTGACCTTGGTCCTGAGGACCCTTGCAGCTATGTCTGTTTGACTTTTTCAGCTGACACAGTGAAGTGATTGAGCCGATGTGAACGAGCCGTGGTCTTCCTGCAGAGGGAATTGCATCACTTTTGTTCCACGTGGAGCATGATGCTGAACACTGATGGGACACTGAAATCAGTAAAGAAAGTAAAGAAGATTGCCTCTTTTCTCAGTCGTTTGGATTTCCTGTTCTATCAGCCAACAAATTAACCTCTGGCTCTTTCTTTTTCTACATTTTAATGTCGTTCTTTCCACATTCATCATTCGCTCTTTCCGCCTCTGTTACCGTCCATCCCGTTCTTTTTTTTTTTTTACCTTTCCTTCCATTTGTAGGGATTTTGTGTCGCCGCGCTTTTCGCTGCGGCGTGAGGGAAATCGCTGAGTGAGGCAATCTCCGCTCCGCTTTAAAAACCAATCGTGGCGCTCAAGAGAAGCTAAACAAATAATCGATGCTCAGCTGAGTGAGCCTTCAGGGCCAGTTCTATGTGTGTGGGTGGGTAACAGTCTGAGGCTGTGAGACTTCACACCACCACTGCCTCTGCTCAATCATAAAAGGGGCCGTACCTCCTAGGGAGAATCTGAGTGTCGGAGGTTGTTCTGGCTGGAGGCAGCCGCTAGGAGAGGATGGCTATTCTGGTGGAGCTCGGGTGCACGACCCAGCATTTTTTTATAGGACGGCCACCAGCATACAGCTTCATAGGCCACTCTGCAGGTTTCTGATGGCTAGATTGGAAAGTTCTTAAGAACGGGCCAGTGGCGGCCATAAATAGCGGGACCGTGTGACTAGAGAGACTGGGGGGGGAAGAGGAAGGGCATCAATCCAAGGAGATGACTGTGAAAGTGGCAGGCCTGGCGAAGACCTCGGGGAGCCCGGAATGAAAAGGGCCATTTGAATCACGCAGAGTGAGTTATAAATCCCTTAGCATCCCGAGTGACCTCGCGCCAGCAGCTTGACTGAGACGGCCTTTTAACCCCTACAACACTGTCACACAGAGGGGACCACCCATCCTTCACAGGAACACTGCGCTGGGTGGAGTGCAGAAGCAGTGAGTGTGAATGGAGGGATCTGCGCCCACAAAGACCGAGCATAGATACAGCCGGAGAGAGATGTCTGCATTTCACTTCCGCCGGTCTTTGCATGGGCGGTCAGATCTACGGCCTCTTGTATGGGCGAGCAGTAGGGGGCTCTGCCCTCTGGGCTTTCCGTGAGCTTGCTGATGGCGTGACAGGTTCTTCAGGCCTCCCTGGAGAGGCGCTGAGATACATCCTAGCGGGAGATCATGCTGTCCATTAAGGTATGATTGGCAGACATGTTTTTCCATGGGACGATACGGTTTGGCTCTGAGATTCTTTAATACGGGTGTGTGCTGTGCACGTTCTGTCACCAGCAACACGGTACATTGCGCAAGGGTGCCAGAAAGGGGTGAGGTTAAGATTGTTTCAGGGGCCCTAAACATTTGGAGCCTAACTAGACTGGGTTGATTTGTTTGTCCATATTTATTGTCTATTTACATCGTATTTATGCATATCGTCACTGCTGGTACTTGGTAGTTGTACATATAGTCACTTAAGTGTAAAGTTAAGAGGAGACAAACAAGTGAGAATTTTATAGTATTTTAGTACATCCAGTACTTAATACGTATGAAAATAAATCCTGAATCTTGGTTCGGGTTGGTGGCCCAGTATAATATGCTGTCATGGAGCCCAAAACCTCTATCAGCGCCCCTGCATTGCAGCATTCAGTAGGAGCTCCTCCCATGACCGTCTTTCATGACAGGAAGGTGAAGGAAGGGTAGCCTGGCGACACAATTCAGGCAGGAGGCAAAGATTTGCCCTGACACCAGTCGCAGGCTGTTATCTCTCCCCGCCGTCTGCTGGCTGCCGCAGGCGAGCCGCGAATTCTCACCTGCGCCACGTCAGCGGTGCCGCCACGCATTCGGACGGCAGCTCCCGCGAGGCCCCGCGTCTCTTTGCCAGAAGGCCTGCGGGCGAGGGCCTCGTCTCCATGCGGCTGAATCCTGCTGTCGCCGCACCAACAAGGTTAATTGCGTGGTGACCTGGCAGGGGGGTCACGTCGACGCATGTGCACGTGGCATACCTTCAAATCACATGACGCGTTGGGGTCCGCAACGTGTTTTCTGGGTGTTTTTGGTGACACGGGTTGTCCCCCCCCCCCCCCCCCAGCTAATTCTTAGCCAATTGTCACTCCCTTGTGCCCTGGTCTGCCTCGGACACCGGCCACTTCATAGAGCTGCCGTGACACACGGGACCTGCAGCTTGTGCTTGCTCGTGCAGAGCCAGGGAACCTGGCATCTCGCTATAAGTAGTGGAAAATCGTCGTCTTTATTCAGCTCCATGTGACCTGATTTCACTGGAAGGCCAGGTTCTGCCCCAACTGCAAGAGTGTTCAGACACTGGGCAGTGGGTGGGGGGGGGTGTGGGCTGCATTGTGCGGCAGGACCCCAGAGGAGCGGCAGTTCATGTTACCAGAATACCCGTGGGGGGGAGAGCCATGCATGCGCCCCTCAGCTGGCTCCCTGTCCCCTCCTATGCGTCCTTCTCAAACGCATGCTCGCTTTATAATCACCTATTGCGACGGAGCTGCCCATGCATTGCCACGGAGGAGCCTCTATGTCGACACTGGGCTGTAAGGCTCCCGCCAGTGAGCCTCAAGATTCTCAGCTTAAGATAAATGCAGCACAAACATCAGCAGAAATATCCTTGCTCGCAGCATAGGTGCTAAAAGCAGCCGTTTGTACAGGGGAAGCATTCCCCCAGAACACACACAAGCAACTGCACTTAGAGCGCATGAAAAAATGCCTCTGTCCATCAGGGATCAGAGCTTAAATCCCCTCTAATTAGGCTCAGTAACACTTGGGTGGAGGACGGCTGGGTTTGTCCAGTTTTTTTTTTTAAAGCCGTTAAATGGGTATTTTGTTTCACCCAAAATTCCAGTGGTAAGACCACAGGCTCCGTGACTCGTTGGTTTGATTTTAGACATATACAGCTGATACTGTGATCTTGTGTTTATTAAATTCTATTTGATAGAATTGCCCTCTCTCACTCGTGCTTCTAAAATGTTTGCCCATGTTCAAAACAGCGAACAAATGTCCCTCTTATTGCATTTTTTTTTCCATTTTCCCCAGATTATAAATGTGCCAGTCAGATCCCGCAGGCTATTTGCCTGTTGTATACTTTTCTTCATCTTCCCTTCACCTTTTAATAAAATGCAAAAGTGCATCAAAAGAAGTAATTTTCCACATCAGTACTTTTGTTGATGCCCTATTTCTGTTCCTCTCTCCAGTGGTGTAGGTTTAAGGGTTTCTGAATTATTATAAATTTTGAATTGCTGTGTGATTGATTTCTGCTCTGCACCATTGACAGAAGATGTGTTAATGTCTATGCTTCTAGTAAGATTTTTTTTCTCGGTAGGAGTTTATTCTTCTTCCAGTGTCTTGAAATCTGTTTGAAGGAAAAGTTTTACAGTACTTTAAAAGGCAGCCTAAATCTGCACCTTATATAAGCAGAATGTCTCATCGGGACTGCAAAGCTTTGTGCAAGGATTGATTTGTATTTGGGGGTAAGCAGAGGCCCGGCGACAGGTCAGGGAGGGCAGACAATGACCTGGGGTTCCCAGTTGGGAGGCTGCCCCGCCCACCCCCCCAAGGACAGGTGATTTCATAGTACATTGCAGCGTCAAATCTGTTTTGTGTATTCTGATTTTCAAAAAAGCGAAAATAAAGGACTTGTGTTTATTAAATTCTGTTTGATATAAATTTACAATTTGCCATAAAATAAGGTTAAAACTTTTTACCATGCCCAGGGGAGGGGGAGTTGGTGGCCCCCATGGAGTTTTTCCCTAGGGCCCCCTTAGTCTTAATAATTGCCTCTGGGGGTTTAGAAACTACTTCCTGCCTTGTGTGCTCCTGATGCTCATTGGAAAAGGTGATATTTGAGATCCTTAATTTCAGGGACCCTTTTCTCCCCCTAGCCCGTCCTGTGCATGCCTCCATTTTTGCAGGTTGGGAAACATGTCCTGGACTTGAGTAGGACTGTGCTGGGTTTACACTGAATACCTAATGGTATCACCTGAGGGCTGCCATCCCACCCAGCTTAGCTTTGCTGCAATACGGTAATTGTCTATTTAGGTAGGGGGCCTTCTCTGACGCACGCTAGCCCTTCCTGTAATGGGTTTCCTCAAACCTGCTGCTCTTCCACCCTCTCACCTGCTGGCCATACTCACTGCGCCGGACCTGTCTTCGCTTTTGACGCACATGGTTCCTGGCATGGATGCTGCTCAGTTGCATGCCCCAAATTAAAAAAAAAAATACAGTTGAAAAAATGAAGGCAAACCAGCACTAAAGTAGTTTCTCTCTGTCCACCTCATGGTACTGCTTTCATGGTCAGATAAATCTAGGTGCTTTTACCTTCTGTTACTTTCTTGTCACTGTAGCTTTTGGCCAGGAGAAAATGCAGTGAAATGGCTTCCAACTTTCATCAGACGTTTTTATCCTGCAGGGTTGCCAGCTTCAGTCAGCTGGCTGGCATGAGATTTATCATTTGAGACAAGTCTACATACTCATTTACATGTATGTAACCGTTTTATCACCTTGTAAATAGTTGGAAGGGTTAGCAAACTGTCCAATCCTTTTGATGTAGCTAATTGTGGGTTAATAACGTAATAATATAGATTTTCTGTAAGATCTCTTGTAGGACCATGAGAGTCTGAAAGCCTGACTGTCATGCTATATGCATGAGAGCTGGCAACCCTGATCTTGAACTAATGACCCACCAAATGGAGGACGTCATAGTGAAGGCTGGTCATTGTCCAACGTCTCATAGCTTCAAACTCAACTTCCCTCGCCTATTCCGAAGCCAACAAGAGGCTTTCTCCACCTCCGCCTGCGGTGCACACTACTCACTGTGAAGAGGAGGCATCCTCTGTGGTTTACAAGGTTACGGTGTTAGTTTGTCCGTTAAGTACCTGAGTGTCATTCATACACTTCATGGTGATCTGTAGACGCCGGGGAAGTCGTGGCTTCTCCTTCGCCGGCCTGTTTGTGGCATCCTGTCATTATGAGCCCCATGACCTGATTTTCAGAGGCAAGGGCACAGGAGTGTTGATTTCAAAATGAAAATATGTTTCTGTCACACCCATGCCATACCAGCTGCAACCATGCCCAGCTTCTCCTGAACAGCCCCACCTACAGCAATCTTCTTGGCTGAAGTGATCCTGCCTAATTAATCCATTTATACATACCGGATTCTCCACGTACTCAGTATGAAGCTTTGAGTGTTTTGCACCAAACTGAGTGTTTTGGATGACCAGATTTATATTTCCATGTATGACCCATGGTGACGTTCTGGATTTTCAGTTCTTGCCCTTGTTTCTCTCTGGTTCTGGTTGCCTTGTGGACTGCTTCTGTGTTATTGACCACCTGTCCCTTCATCTTGCTCCTTGGATCATGTTATTGGATTTGTTCGCTTACCCGCCTTCCCGGTGTTGACCCAGCCTGTGCCTCACGACTCTTACTTTCTAATTAAACCACCCTCCACTTGGCTCTTGGGTGCTCTCTGTGTACTCATTTTATAAATAGTTATAGCTGTGTTTGTAATACTTTATAAATGCATGCTAATAAAGTGTAATAAAGTGTCATTAAAAATTGTATTGAGTACACAGGGAGGACCCAAGAGCTGAGTGGAGTCATCGTTAAGTAATGTTACCCAGTTTTCAAACAAAAATGTGACCATTCAATGCTGCGAGGCTGTAACCAATGTTTCTTCCAGGGAAGTCCAAGTTGACTGCGTATTGCTGTCAATAAATGATGAAAAACCGAAAATAATGAGGCCTTTTGTGAAAAAGGCTAACACCAGCCTATCCCAGGTGGCATCGTTTGATGTTAGAGGTAGAACTGTAATATTTTGTCTGCTTATATACAACAAAACAACAGAAGGGACTCCCTTTGTTTGAAGAGCCAAGCTGCTCTGTATTGTGTCACGGGGGCCCGTGCTGAGCTGTTTGTCGTCGTGTTTTATGATGGCTGCGTTTTTGTAGGGAACGGTCTGAATATTAACAGAGTTTGTGAGAGACAGAAGAGAAAAACACAGCATTTATTCCCGAGAATATAGTACCATGACCAAATATTGGGTCAGGACAGGCAGCTGGGCGTTCCAGTCATTAGGGGAGGTGTCCTGCTCTTCGGGGGCTTGTGGAGAATGGCACAGGCACAAAAATATAAACAAGAAAAATTAGGGATTTGTGTAGGTGACTGGGTCAGGGGGAAAGGCATTTTGCCATAATTGGCCATGACTGGTGTCAAGAATTCAGACTGGGTTTTAAAAGAACCACAAACCATTACGGTAAATCTTCTGGATATAAAGGACAGCTGAATTATCTCGGATACTCCTGACTCGCGCTTTCTAGTCAGTTAGTGCCCCATCCCCCACACTCCCACAAATACGAAATAAGTGTGAAATACTTCAAGAACCCCCAAGTATGGCTGTATAACTGTTGTAAAATAATGGGAGGTGATTCGTGAGCAGGCTTTCCCTTATACAGTCAAGATGGCGCTGGTTTGACATCTGCCTTACGATGGCATCTATCTTTGGACAGACACATGTCCAGACGACGAGTTGACTCCCTAATCTCCTCTAGAGACCCTTAAAACCGGAGTTTTTACATTATTTTGAGCCGTCTGCCTGCTATTTTTCTGGAGAGCGGCACAAGTTCTCCCAGACAGACGGGCGACGTCACAGAGGAAGCTGCTATTTAATCCTGTAGCCTGGAGGCTCCACGGCTGCCTTGCTTATTACCAATTTAATTATTTAATATTTAAGACACAAAAAAGCAGGTCTCTGATATGCAAATAGGACTTCTTCCCTCCGTCCCGCTGCCCCTGCAGCCTTCACTAATAATAACATGCAGAGTGACGCAGGGAAACACCCTGCAGGCCGCTGTCTGATTCGGACCGGAACCAACATGAGCGGCCATTCACAGGTATGTTGTCAGGTGCCACGCGCAGTCAGAATCTCCTGACGGGAACTGTTTTGTCCCTGGGTAAACTGCCACAAGCTTGAATTACCTGCACTGGGCCGCCAGAACACAAACGTCAGGTAATTTTCCCTGTTCTATGTTCTTTGTCCACCGGTGACTTTAAGCAGTGCACAGAATCTATTCTAAAATGAACCCCACTGAACATTTCACTGCCTCGCAGTTGGGTGGAGACAGAGGCGTTTGATTGGTGTTTGTGTTTTCCCCAAACAGAAAAAGAAAACGCATATTTTTCTGTAATGAATATTTCAGCTCCTCTAACTGTCACCAAATGTAATGCCTGAGCCCCTATTTAAAAGACCAGAATAAGGGCCACTAAGCATTAGCGCTTTCTCTGCTGCCCTCTGTCTTAAGGCAAGGACGTCGCATGGCTCATTTACAGTTTTTCATCTGGTGTATACATTTGGTCCAAAAGAGCTACAGTATGGTAAAAAAAAAAACTCTGATTAATGGAAGCAGAATATATCTCCACAGGATCATCAATAACATCCATTGCTTTTCTATGCTGGTCACATGACCTGCTGTGGGGCCTGGTACCTTCCAGAATACGGAAGCCCTTCCAGAAGCTCCTTGTCCAAACTAATTTTCTGCTCCACTGTTGCTGCTGAGAGTGTTTTTAGCTTGGTTTTGGGGTTGTGGGTTGGTGGCGCACCAGATCCATGGGGGCACAGAGTGTTCAAGGACATAAGAGACAGGGACGGACCCACTCACTCGTGGAGCACGCGAGAGATGCCAGTCTGCCAGCAGACAGCAGACAATGGCAGGGCGGCGGCAGGAAAGGCAGAAGTAGTGGCTGAGGCGCTATTAGCATTAGCATAAGTAGCAAGTAAGTACTAGAAGTGGCAGTAACA
>JABFDZ020000097.1:16008697-16019020 GCA_019775955.2 Pollimyrus isidori
GGAAAGGCAGAAGTAGTGGCTGAGGCGCTATTAGCATTAGCATAAGTAGCAAGTAAGTACTAGAAGTGGCAGTAACACAAGTACTGCAAAAAAAACAGCAGCAGCAGTACTCATAATAGAGGTAGTACAGCAACACAATAGTAATAAAAAAATAGTAGTAGTAGTCGTAGTAGTAATACAAACAATAGTACTAGCAGCAGTAGAAATAGACCTAATAAAATATAGTAGTAATAAAAAAATAGTAGTAATGGTGGTAGTAGTAGTATTAGTAGTATTAGTAGAAATAGTCCCAGTAGTAGTAACTGGTGGTGGTAGCAGTATCATGTACAATAAGCGTATAAGTAGTAACAGCGGTAGCAGATGCAGCAGGACAGCAGTGTCAGTCCTCACCCATCTGGCCGCTGCTGTGATGGCTGACTTTCATTTGTTTTGCTGACTGTTCTACTGAAGCGGTTCAGTTGAAGTGACCCTCCCAAAAGTATCCCTCCCCCCCGGTGTGACACCCCAGCCTGGGGCATCACAGTCACTGCTGCACTGTCCTGGTACATTACGTTCTGTCACCAGTGTCGGCTCAGCAAAGAGGCTTTCTTGTCGCCTCCGTGACATTCAGACCGCGAGGCAGGAACGGGATCGCGGCTCTGTATGTATGACAATCTGACACGTGTAGCACACGCTCCCACACGTACACAAACACACGGCTCTCCGGGGGCCTGACTGACTGACGCGGGCAGGGTTGGAAGACGGGGGGGGGGCGCCAAGTTTATTAAGAAGGGCCTCATTTAATTTGAGTGAGAGCGTTGAAATTTTTCCCCCATAATCCTATCGCACACAACACGTCCCTCTGGAGAGCCCAGCCCCTTTATTCCCCTTAATGAAGTGTGCATTAAAATGAAAGTGATTTTAATGGGATGTAATCCTGCTGGGAGACGTTTCAAAGGAGAGGGGAGCAGGGGGCATCCCAGCAATTTGGCCCAGTAGCGGCCTGGGTAACCGTCCGCATTGTACCGCATTGTGCCTCGTGCACGTGTGAGCGCGTGGGCGACAGCGGCGACGCGGGCCTTGGCGTGTTATTATGCTTTCCCGTGGCCCGGGACTCGCCACGCGAATGCGGACCGCGCCGCATCCAACGCATCTGCTCAGTCTGATAACGGGATTAGGGCGGCCCTAAAAGGGCCCACACATTAAACGGTATAATTATAACTGAACCCATCAGGGCCAAACCCTCCTCTCCATGGAACCAGGGAGGGGCAAGGGCTACACACCCAGAAAGGATTAGGAGCAGCGCTGAAACTCTGAAAGGTCCAAGTGTTAAGACTTCGTACATCCACAGGGGAATTGTGCCCCCCCCCCCACCTCTGGTGGGGGCTCCCTGTGGTTTGCTTTCATGTGTTGTACTGGGTCGCCCCTCCTTTAGCAAACTGCACTTGCTGTTTTTATACTGCTGCTAGTGTTTGCTTACCTGCAAGCGTCCTGATTTAGAGAGAAGCCACAGCTTGAGCTTTTTCTGCAGTCAGGGCTGCTTTCTTGTGGAGTGCAGTTGTCTCTCTTGGGCTTAGTCATGTCTTTGGAACGGAATACGAACATGACTCAAAATTCATTTTAAATGCTGATGTTATGCTGCATAATAGTAATGTGTAAAACTCGTGCTGCAGTCATTTTTGGGAAAGTTGAAAAGCAAACGTGACAGATCTTAAATGAAAACACTAAGCTTTTGTGCTGACTCCTCAGAAACATCGTGACTGTTGGGGGGACAGAGATGCCGCGAGGCTAAACACGGACCGTTCGCTGCCGACGGTGCGCATCTGTTCAGGACCATGTCACGCAGCCGTCCAAACGCCGGGCCTGTCCCTGTCGTCTCACACCACTGCGGGCTTTGAGAGGAAAGTCTCCCGTCACCATGACGAGGCGTCATGCTACGTAGCGCTGGCTGCATGCCAATGTGTGAATGCAGGCTGGGATACAACTCAGAGCAGGGCAATAATCAGCGGCGATGGGGGTCAGATCTGCCCCCGCTGCATGTAGGCTGATGTGAGATCCAGCTGTTTTCCCATGGGGAGTAAATCAGCAGGCATCATTTTTTAATATGTCCTGAATGTGACGGACTTTCCTGCCCATTTGGTGGCAGACGGTGCCGGGCACAGCTGGGTAGGTCATGCTGGCAGCAACCGGGGGCGTAGTGGGGAAAGAGAGCAAGACCACAGAGTATCAGAATGAAAAGTGTAGTAGGGGGGAAGGGATGGAGCATGGCGACGGGGGGGGGGTCTCTAGAGACTGATTTGGCCAAAAATATTTGGAACCAGTTGAAAAAAAAAGATGATTATTATTCTTTCTCGGTATGGATATTTTTAAATGTTTATTACCTTTTATACTGTTATTTTATCATTAACATCATAGTTAAACCTTGTAGCTTATTCAGTAAATTTTAATAGAAATCTGAATATGAATGCTTGGGCGCCGTCTCGCCGTTCGGAGGCACAGCTGATGGGGGGGTGAGCAGCAGATAGAGGAATAATGAGAGTGACAGTCAGAGATTATGGAGAACAAGGGGAGAGAGGAGGCAGGGGAGGGTGACGGACAGCCCAGGTGACGGAGCATGCCAGCTGCTTCATGGGCGGACACATGCCCCCTGCCCCCCCAGTCCATACTGGCACACCCGGGGACAAAATGCTTTGCTGCCTCCCCGGGGGGGGCGGGGGCTCAGTAGGTAATCAGTGATCTGTGGTCATGTTCCCACTACCGGCTATGGAATGTCGCAGGAAAACACAACGTGGTCCTGAGCACCTACCCTTGGGAGGACCCCAAAGCGGTACTCTGTGCCCAGAGAGGCCGCCTGCGGCCATGCGTCCGCGAAATTCCATTGTCCCCAGGCAGATCGATCACTGTATGTTTTTTTGTATGTGAAATTTAGCAGATGCTCAGGGGGATCTGCACAAATGACCTCCAGTCTCTGTTAGAAGTCAACATTCACCCCTTCAAGGACGGCCTTTTGAATCCCACTCTTTCACGCTCTCTCTCTCTCTCTCTCTCTCTCTCTCTTTCTTTTCAGTTTGGTCGTTCTCTCTATGTTAATGCAGTTTTCCTCCCACAGTCCAAAGACATGCAGTTCCGTACACTGGGTCACTAAATTGGCCTATAGGATGTGATTGTGTGTGACTCTGCCATGGACAGATATCCTGTCTAGTGGTCCGCTGTGCTACCTTGGCTAAGCTTCACTACCCTGCACTGAAAAAAACAACTGGAAGATGGATGGGTGGAAATTTAGCAAGTTGTCAGTCAGAGTAGCTAAGGTGATCTTTCATAGCTGCAGGGCAGCATCCGTTCTTGATCTGCGGGTGACTCGGGGGTCAGCACTGTCGCCTCGCACCTGCAGGGCTGGAGGGTTTGAGTCCGGGAATGTTCTCCCTGTGTATGTGTGGGATGTGTCCCGCGCAATGAAAAAATGTAGTTGGCTGTTTCTAAATTCCCCGTGCTGTGTGTGTGCACTCGGTATGCTACTCCTGTATTTCATAAGCAGTTGGAAGGTGGATGGAAATGCACTAGTGGACAAAATTGTGGAAACACCTAGAAGTTTTGGCAGTATGCTTTAAAAACTACTACACAAATGCTGGCATTAAGGTTTATAAACAATAAAGGGTACAAATATCATACATTGGACAATTAAATGAGTGACTGGAGGAATAAAGATCAACAATCTCTAAAAATTGGAAATGTTTTCGCTGGAAATTGAAAATTGTTGCCACTACTGGATGGAATTTCTGTATCCGTAACAATTAACATTAAAAAATCTGATCCAAAACTACTCCTTTTATCCTGTACTTTTCCAAGCAATAAACACTAAAAGTTCTTTGTAAATACACAGTGATTCAGGAAAAGGCATGATCTGGTCTAAACTAATATAGGGAGATCCCAAAAGCAGTGTTTCTGAATCTGGTCCTCAGGGAACCACAGCTGGTCCACATTTCTGCTCCCTCTGAGCTCCCTGCCAGTCCACATTTTTGCTTCCTACCAGGCGCTGTGGGTTGCCGAGGACCGGATTAGGAATCACTGGCCTAAAGAATCTGTATTCTAAATTTGAGTCGAGCCAGAAGCCTCCCCCCCCAGGCTTAGATACCCAGCAAGTGAGTCTCTGATCTCTGCTGAAGAGGGCCACGACTTGTTTACATCGCCTGGTTACATCCCGGAGCTTCAGCATGACGTGGGCGGCCTGGTGGCCTCTGCTGCCTCTGGCCACGTTTCAGCCACAGATTCCCGGCCCCCCTTTCCTCGCTATTGACAGGAAGGGGGTAGATTTTCCCCATGTTTTCCAGGACATGCGATCCATCGTAAAACGCATTGAATCCTTTCCATCTGGGAGGGTGGGGGCCATGAAACACGTAGCTGCAGAGGGCCGGGGACCAGTCGGGGGGGAGGACTGCAAAATCCAGCCACATCTAAACTGGTCTGTCCTCACGGTAACCAGTCTGCTCTCTCTTTACTGGGACTGCAGAACACACCGGAATCTCCACAACAAAAAACAGGAGGAGCAAAAGCACTGCTCTGGGCTCCCATTGCCTCTCCTGCCACTGTTTGGTCTTTTCCATTATACAACGTGTACAATGCAGTGATGTCACATGACAGCAGTCCTCAGCATAGTATTAACTCCCCCCCCACCAGCTGCTTTTCCAGAGATCATGTGATGGTTCTGGTGCTGGTGTCAGCAGAAACCCAGAACCTGGTTCCTAGGACTAGTCCTTTACCTTTAAGCCGTTTGCAGTTTGGTGTCATTCACTCATCTCTGACTGCTCGCGTAGAAGCGGCTTAGGCTCCAGCCAGGCGAGAGCATGCTATTCCTGTCAGCTGCCATTCCTGCCCTCCTCGTTCCCGTTCATTAATTTGTGAGACGCCGGTAATAAGTAGTGATCAGCGCGTGTCAGCCTGCCCAGGCAGAAGCAGCGAGGGCGTGTGACGGCGCTTCTGGCCGGTGATTGGTACTGCGACGTGGCAGGCATTGCAGTGTTTTGGGGGGGAGGAGGGTGGAGGGAGGCAGCGTCCAGGAGTCGCAAACACTGCAGCGCTGCGCCTCTCATTGCAGCGACTCGGAATGCACAGCTGCACGGTTAAAGAGAGAGCAGAGGCGCATATGTGCATCTGCAAAGAAATCGGCTTGTAAACGCGCAATGTAACGCCACAGGGAATGCAAGTATGCATTTATACCGGCGCTGGAATCCATACACGTTCACGCATGTTTTCATTGGAGCTTGTAGGGCACAGAGCGGCGCACACACAGGTGGCAGTGCAGTGCTGCTGGACCTGAGCTGCACAGGTAGGGTGGCTGTGGGGGGGAGCAGACACACTGGAAATCTGTCACTTTCCTTCAGCCCCAAACTCTCATCCCACAGTTATTCTGATTGACAGCGAGACGAGGAGAAATACGCCACAAATTTGCCTGGGGGTCTCTGTGAGCGTGGTCCGGGGGGAAGGGGGTAATGGTTCCCCTTGAGGGGGGGAAATGGGTACGGGCAGAGGCAGCAGACCCTGGCATAGGTGCCCGCACTGTCAACCCGCTGATGGACAGTGAAAGCTTGTCTAAGTTGCATAATAATTAATGAAAGCATGAAGGTGACCTGTCTGCCAGGCTGTCCCACTGCTGTGGTCATGCTGAGGGCAGCCCGCCGGAGAGGCCGCCATGGGCCCCCAATCAGCAGCACGTATGTGGGGCGCCTCACCCCCTCAGCCTTGGAGTGAATCCGGGAATCACAATCACGGCATGGGGCTTCAAATTGGGGAGAGGCGGGCATGTGAAGGGCACGCTCAGGGGGGCTGGGCTTATTTAAGCGGCCTGTCCAGCTGATTGGTCACACAGTGCTGTTTATCTAAATCTGTGAAATGAGGAGGGATTGGGCAGCACAGGATCAGATCCCCACATGTAGGCCTGCAGTCTCACACCTCCAGGGCTGGGGGCTCAAGCCCCACACCTGTGTCTGTGTGAGCCGTTTCCATGCTCACTCTGTGGGCTTCCTCCAGCATGAAGCAGTGAATCTCCCTCACTGTGCGAGTTAGTGCTGGTCTAGCCATGGACTGTAATGCCTTGTGTTTAATGGAAAAACATGGATTTGTAAAGAAAAAAAATCACTTTTTTCTATCACAGCAAACAGCAGAAGTTTAACGAATTCCATTGAAACACTTGCTTAACTCAGTTCATATTGGTATATTATAGTATATCAGTAAATTATGAACCTGTGGGTAGCAGATACAGACAAATCTGTGTGTACAGCTAACAGGATGTATGCGCATGCATATTCCTGAGTGACCGTCCCATTGGTGAAGCTTGTCATGTGATGCGTGGGGGAAGCAGAGCAGTGCTGAAGGACGGCCGGCCGGCCTGGACAAAGGCCCATGCTAAGGCCCCTTTGTAAAAGCACAGCTTGGCATTTATGTTGTACTTTCGTTCTGTGCATGGTCACATTCCATTGGCCCATCCATTTTCATAATGTTTATGTTTTCACCCTTTAGATCAAAGGTCTTATTCAACATGCTTAGCATGTTACAGACAAGTCTTACCTACCTTCTTGTGAGCATAAGAATATACAGGTTTCTAATATATCAGTCTTTCAAAAAACTCAGGTAGCAGGTAGAATCTGTTTCTGTCTTTAGAATCCAGGGGCGGATCTCTGAAAACCAGTCATTATGCTAGATTTTTTAACTCAATTTATTACTACGATACCTTCTGCACAAAACCTTTGTTACTTACCCAATTTAACAAATATATACAGTGGTACCTTGTAAACACAAACTGAATTTGTTCCAGAATGCTGGTCAAGTTCCAAGTCAAATTTCCACAAATGATTGCCTACCTGACGATTGATAAAAAGGATTAACTAATACACATATGAAAAATTACACATTTAAGAGCAATAAACATGATGTCATGACCTGCTCGTTCGCTCCTCCTGTGTGCCACGCCCATCTCATTACCTCATGTTAATTCCTGATTGTCATCACCTGTTGTTTTCTGTCTGTCTTATGTATTTAGTCCGCGTTTCAGTCAGTCTTCCCCAGTCTGGTCATTGATGTTGTGTGTTCCGAGTCTGTTTTCGTCATCAATAAACCCTGTTTACCCATCTTCATGGCTTGTTTTGCCTGCTTCCGACGTAACAGATGACGAAAACAGACTCGGAACGCCCAACGTCAATGACCGGACTGGGGAAGACTGACTCAAAAGTCTTGCTATAATTTCCTGTTTAAGTTCTACAGTTACTACTTTCCTCTTTGGTTTGCTGCTATCACTGCTCACTTTCATGATCACGGTATCATTTAATGTGCTATAGATAAAGCACAAAGAGAAATCACACCAAACAGCTTTTAGCAGGTATGTTTTGTTTTGTCATGTTCTGAGTGTTTGGGTTTTTTTTACTTTTACTTGAGTAGTATTTTATTGGATTGACTTTTATCTGAGTAACATTTTGGTACTTTTACTTAAGTATGAAGATTTGACATTTTTTCTACCAGTACTGATGGGCACCTCAGTCAAAACATTGTGCAGACAGACGCCACTGATAGAACCACTTTATGTACAGATGAGGTGTAAGTTCAGAGAAGACAAACTGCACACTGCAGCTGTCCTGAGATATTACACTTCAGCCTTACTGCACACTGCAGCTGTCCTTAACAGTCATACCACCTGTTAGCTTTAGCAAGCTTAACCATTCTCCTTTGACCTAGCGGAGGCTCAGCCATTGCACTTGCCCACACTGGATACCTTTTATTGCACCATTTTTTAGGCACTATAGTCAGTGTAATGCATGAAAATCCCAGGAAGTTGACTATTTCTGAGACCTCCACGTCTAACACCAAAACTTACACCACATTTAAAACCACTTACACCAATGCTTCTCAAACTATTGAACGTGTACCACTACTGGTACTGTGAGCCCCCAGGGTGGGATGCCTGAAGATACCGTGATTTTTTTTTTTCCAGCTATTTGGTACTTCACTGCTTTGGTCTGATCCAGCTATTCACTGTTTGCAGGTGCAGGAGTTGGTATACTAGTGTTTTATCACTATGAGGCACCTACACGCTAATGAGAGGCTGCATTAAACCAAACGTCCTCTTTCTCAGTCTATTTTCCTCTTACGTGTCTTAGCTTGGTGGCGTGTAACTCTCCCAGGCTCCAGTGTTTCCACTAGCTCAAGCTCATTGGACGTCTTGCTGCCTTTCTCTGCTTCTCGGTCCGCTGTGAGAGATTTCATTTGTTCCATAGTGTCATGGAGATAGTTTCTGCCAGGCAGGCCTGGGGTAAGACCTGTTTAAATAAAGAGAACAAATTTTCCCCATCCTTTGTGGGGTCTACAGCGCAAAACAGCACCCAGGACGAATTTCAGATGTGCGATGTGGGCAGAGGTGGTGGTCAAATTTCACAACTAAAAGCCACATTTTGAGGAGCTGGAAGAAAACCATGGGGTGACTGATGCAGGAACCTGTTCATTGGCTGAGGGGGGCGGAGGAAGAGATGAAGGGCCTGGACCTGCCAGCAGAAAGAAGAAGGAAAAAGGAAAAGAAATGGTGCAGATGGGGATTATCAGGAGCCAGTGACACAGCGGCTGAGTGGGGGTGGGGGGGGGATGAAGGCTGGAGGATTCCGGATGATGCGAGGACGGGGGCATGAGATTAGGAAGCAAATTGAGCTGTAATGGGGGGGTAGATATGGTTGGAGACCCCCTGGGAATGGAGGGAGGAGGTCTGCATAAGCTGAGCCAGGGCCCCTGACCCAGCTGTGATCTCTCATTCATCTGGACGTGACCCGCATCTGCTTGCTAGCTCCTGATAACCAGGCACTTAGCCTGTTTAGCTAGTTTAGCCTTTAGCCCCTGCTAGATGTTTGGCATCTTTAGTCGCACCTGCCTTGCTGCTCACGCTGTGCAGGTTTTGTGCTGGCATGCTGTGTTGGCATGTCCCCAGCGACTCCGCCGCAGTGTCGTTGTACCTGCGAAAGGTGTGAATTCTTCCTTGGCAATTTGGGAAAACATTACAGCTTTCACTCTGCCGATGCTTTCATTGTTTAATTTCTGTGCTAAATTTCATTGTCCAGTCACCTATACAATGACAATAAGAAGTCTTGATGGTAAGAGATCCTTGCGGCTAATTATAGTCGTAATTATAAGATTTCCAAAAGGTTGCTCTCGGTGGCGACTGTGGGGATCTTGTGCAGCTTTTCTGCTGGAACATCTAATGGAAGATGCATCTGTCCCTTTCCAGAGATAAAAACAGAGGATCAGAGTATTTTATTTATTCATGGTGCTTCATATCTCACCAGCTGGGGAAGCTGCGTACCATGCGATGGAGCTTTAAATTCACTGTGCATTCACTGTGTGACACCCCCCCAGGCCCCGCCCACCACAGGGAACAGGTGTCAGGTGAAGCATGACATGAGCTGTGTGTATATCCTCGGAGTGGCCTCACATGGAGATGGCAAAACTTCTCCCCCCTCCCTCCTCCAGATAACCTACTCGACCAGCCCACCCCTCGTGATGCTATTTTACTGTACCGGGGGGGCATGTACATGGCAAATATGCAGGAACCAACTGCAGTCCTCCTAAATGTCCCATTTGGAATAATCTGGTAATTTATCTGGCTTGGCTGGTACAAGTAAAACTATTTAAACTGGTAACCCCGCACTGGAAAAGGACTTTCATGTCGCGAGGAGCCCAGTACAACAGGGGGATTAATGGAGCAGCTTCTGAGGTAGAGTATTTTTTAAATTGTTTGTTGAAGTGTTATTAATGTGTTTGCCTTCCACACATCATCTAGGCTGTGGGGAGCAGGGGTGTGCACCTCCAAAAGCTGAATTGTCAGGTGCTGGTGGGGGACTGGGAGAGGCCAGTGTTGGCCAGCAATTGTTGGAAACATGTGGTGGTCATCGAAAGCCTTTTTACCGTAATCAAATTGTAGATGCCACCATCTCCAAGTGCAGTCACTGCCACCGTGGCCAGTCCTGCATTGGTTCCAGGCCCAGACCTCAGGTGTGTTCCATCTTCACCCATTTTACACACACCCCCATGCCAGGGAGCTATTAATGCGGCATTTAAACCAATATGGCTGTATTAGCTGGGTACTGGCTTCACTTCACAATAATCCACACAGTGAGTCTTTCTTCCCAAAACTTGATGTTATGCCCTTTAAGACACAACGCGAAAATCTGGTACAGGTGCCCTAATAAAACATTTTGTAGAACGATTTAGTGACCACCCCTCCAATGGGCTCACCACCTGTAGGAGGGGCCATAGGGGTCGGGTGCAGTGTGAGTTGGGCGGTGGCCGAGGTCGGGGACCTTGGCGATCCGATCC
>JABFDZ020000097.1:16019120-16032558 GCA_019775955.2 Pollimyrus isidori
TTCCCTGCTGAGACTGCTGCCCCCGCGACCCGACCTCGGATAAGCGGAAGAAGATGGATGGATGGATGGATGGATTTAGTGACCAAATGAAAAGACGACAAAGGGATTCTATTACTGACTCATGCTGTCGTTTCATATTTTATCTTCTAAATACTCTGTATGTGTAGCCAAGGAATTAAAGATGAGCATTAAGATGCTCATGCTTGGCCAGTGTCCATTAGCGGTACCTGGGGGAGGAATATCTCTGAGCAAAAGCTCCAGGATTAATATGTGGGGGCTGCAAAACGTCCATCATGTAATACTCTATCCTTATGCAGTAAGTATGTGAGGGCTACCAGGAGGGACAGGCCGCCGGCAATAGTGAAAGCTGTGTAAAGGATGGTTGGATTGCTTTGCAAGGAACGTCCTGATCCCTGAACATGCAGATGCCCAGGAGACCAGAATTAGCTGAAGCTGAAGGATACTCTGCTTTTTTGCTACTATCTTGACAAATCTGTCATCCTTATATTAATGTATCACTACCCCAGGCCTATGGACACTCTGGGTCTCACGCTGTGTGAGCCTATCACCACTGGGACGCCTTGTTATGTCTGTGGCCACACATGAAAGCCTAGTGCAAAATCATTTCTGGTGAACTCATGGTAGCTTTATAATAAACAGAACACAAGTCATTTGATCTTGGACCTGATCTTTATTATTTTGAATGCACTGCATTTCTCAGGAACCACTGCTATCAAGCATGCAAGAAGGTAGAGCATAATGTTAAATTAAAGTTCTTTATTTCTGAGCAGACTACAGTGTGTCTCCAAGAAATCACAAGCAAAACCCCATTGTTGTATTATTACTATAAGAAGAGGCCGCATCTGTGAAGCCCATGAGCCCTGAATCACATCTCCGTTGGAGGGCCCCATCTGTGAAGTCTATGAGCCCTGAATCACATCTCCGCTGAGGGGCTGCATCTATGAAGTCCACAAGCCCTGAATCACATCTCTGCTGAAGGGCCACATCTGTGAAGTCCATGAACCCTGAATCACAGCTCCACTTAAGGACCACATCTGTGAAACCGGTGAGCCCCGAATCACAGCTCTGCTGAAGGGCCACATCTGTGAAGTACGTGAGCCCTGAATCACGGCTCCGCTGAAGGGCTACATCTGTGAAGCCCATGGGCCCTGAATCACAGCTCCATTGGAGGGCCCCATATGTGAAGTCTATGAGCACTGAATCACATCTCTGCTTAAGGGCCACATCTGTGAAATTTGTGAACCCTGAATCATGGCTCTGTTGAAGGGCCACATCTGTGAAACCTGTGAGCCCTGAATCACGGCTCCGCTGAAGGGCCACATCTGTGAATTTTCTGAGCCCTGAATCACGGCTCCGCTGAAGGGCCACATCTGTGAAGTTTCTGAGCCCTGAATCACGGCTCCGCTGAGAGGCCGCCTTCCCACAAGCCTGTGAGGCAGCAGCTGGCTCAGCTTTCACACTTCAGCAGGTGTCCATTTGCCTTTCTGTCATTTGTCCCTTTACGCACAGCTGGATGGCAACAGTTTGTGGCAGCGGTTTGTCACCTGGTTTTGAAACGTGTGCTGGTAGCTTAGTACTGCAGCAGCGTGACTCCATCCACTGGCACAAACCTGTGCGGTGTACGCAGGTGCCTCCATGACTGTTTGAATGTGCTGGGGGGTTGAATCTGAAGCCACACACCCCAGGCCGCCAAAGAGGGCCTGGCACGGCCCGTAAAGTGAGATTGATGAGGTGAGAGATTCTTCATGGCTGCTGAGAATGTGCTGGAACTGAGGACTGAGCTCTGTCTGCCATCAAACAGAACTGTACCCCCCAGCTGGTTCTGCCAAAAGACCTGTAGACCATGTTTCTGAAACGGTGCTCCGGATCCCACAGCGCCTACTCATTTCACACGTGCTCTGGTTGTGAACGGCACCCGTGTTCATCAGATCAGCACTAGGTCCTCACAAACGTGCATTTGTTTTGTTTGATGTTAATTTAGTTTTTTCTCATAAAACAGCAGCAGTGTTTACATCTGACATCTTCCGATAGTTCCAACGGTTAAGGTGATTTTGCTGTGTTTAACATGTTTGTTTTGCACTTGTAAAGAAGTTTTCTTTCAGGTGTTTTTTTTTTTTTGCACTGGCAGTTTTTCAGAGTTTTTGGCATGTTTGTTTGTGAGTTCCTCACCTGATACCTCAAGAGCCACCGGTATTGTTGGAGTGTGAAACAGTGTCTAAAATTATTGTCTAATAATAAAAACATAAATTACATAATTTTAATTACGTTGTATTTCGCTCTCTAGTTGAACAGTTCTTTTCCGTCGTATTTTCATCTTTGCGGTTAGAAAATTACAAAAAACTTTAGTCAAGTTGACCTAGACTCAAATGTGAGTAGGCATACAGCGCTGAACTGAATATAAATGATGTGACCGTCGTGTTGTTATTCTGCACAGGTGGATGAGGATGTACTGTTTTCAAACTACCGGCAGATAAAAAAAAAAGAAAAACTTCCCTCGTGGAGTAAGAAGGCGTGAAAAAATGCTGGTCTAATTTAGTAATATTTCACTGCTCACTAACCAGTCGTTTGCAAAGTCTAAACCGTCTCACTGCCCTTTTGACAGACGTTTTCCGTTCCATCGGAGAAGCATTTTAGGTCAAAAGGCGCGGGGCTCCAATTATTAGCCCCTTAATTGCCTTTAAAAAATACGGATGCTATAAACTGTCATTCTGGAGCGAGATTTAATATAGGCGATTGCCCCCGTCTTTCCACTCGTGTGAGTTCTCAACTCTTCTGCTGCTTCCTCGTAAAGCGGTTCTGCAGCTGGTATTGGTTATTCAGCTGGGGGGAAAGGGGAAAATACTGCTTTTCCTCACTCGAACATTTCCCCTCCTGTCCCCACCAGAGAGCCGAGGGAAAGCAATTTAATCGCGTAATTAAACTCCTCATACACCCTCCGAGATGTGCTCTGGCACTTCTCCAGGACAGTTCTTTCGTTACAGTACTCGTGGTTCCTTCTCTTAGCGCACAAAGTACGGGGGTCCCTGGCGAAGACGGCGGACAATATAACCATGCTGTCAACGTGTGTAGATTTGGAGAAGGGGCAGGGCCCTCTGAGTCACTGAGGGAAGGTGTCCTCGTACAGTTTCCCTAGGAAAGCCATATGCGAGGGCATTTTTATTTATTTATTTAGCATGGTATCGTGCTACGGGAGACCAGTGACAGTCCATATATGCGCCTTTTCATTATTAGCCAGGTGCAATTAGGGTAAAAAATACATTATAAGGGGAATTACATTTATTTTGAGGTTTGCCTGCCTCTTAATTGTCTAACCCATTTAAACAGACGGAATGGTCCTTTCAAAGTAGGGAGGTCAGTATGTGATTTACTTTTAATCGTCGTAAATGAGTAGAAACAGTGTAAAGTTGACTGTCGGGCGTCCTGCATTGCACCCAGCCTGCGCCCGTTACCCTCCGCTCCTGAAGGGGCTTTTAACTCTCCAGTAATTACTTGATCAGTCGATAAATCAAAGTAACGTAGGCGCTCATCTACGCATAACGGATATGTTATCGGCAAGGTTTAGTTTTTCGTGGAAAACACACCTGGGTCGGGCCGATAGAAGGGAAAGCCGTAAATATGCTGGAAAAGAGAAGCCCGATGAGTGAGGAGCTCGCCGTGACAGCCCCCTTCCTGCCCACACCCATCTCTCTCCCTGCCTCCCTCCCCGCGCTCCCTCTCTCTCCTTCCTCCGGGGCACGCAGATCAGCGGAGCATTACGTTTTTAATTGAGGTGCATGTGTTATCGTTCCTCAGACTAGCAGCTATTGGGATATGCGGCGATTTGTCACTGACTGGAAACAGGGGAAACGGCGAACGCCTTGAGACGCCCGAACATTGTGCTCTTTCAGTCTCATTTGTACCACCTGGAACACACTTATTGTGCTTTTTTTTCTTTTAAAACGGAAGATACTGTTGGGTGCTAGTGCGTTGAAAGACAGCGCGAAAGAGAAGTGTGGCTGAACTGTTCGGACTCACCATGCTGCTAGGTAAGACGATCCGATCGTGTTCCGATTCGTTAGCGAGTGTCCGTTTTCTTTTGCGTTTACCTCTCTGCTGACAAATATGCTTTATACTGTGTAAAGCACCTGCATAGGCGATGTTCTGATATTTGCTTCCTGCAAAACTGAGCGATCTTTTTCACCCGATTATAATAAATATCAGTTTCTTTAACACCGAAGGCAGTTTATCATGTACAAACAGAAGCAAGGAGGTTTTCATCCGGCCACGGTCAGTGCCGCACTTGTCGGAGCCTTGGACCGTGAGCATACCTGGAAATGCACACCTGCAGTCACTTTTCGTCGGGCTCCGCGCTAAATGTGCAGTTCTTGAAAGCGGTTCATGTGTTTTGCGACGTGTTGCAGAGTTGCATGTTAATTCTGTTGCATATGTCAATTCCGTCATTATACGAAATAAGCTCAGCGGGAGCATTATTTTCTGTGGAGTGTATAGATGCAGTCCAGCTGCCGTCATGATCATTTTAGTCGCACCTTCTGGCTTCTCTAATCCATTATTTAAATTTTCTCGGCGCGTCTTCTAAGCTTTACCACTTTAATTTTGTGACCAGAAATTGTTATATTATTCATACGTAAAGAACAGAGGAAGATAACGGTAGTATTGGAAAATACAGCAAATACACTATTTATGCCGATGTCCCGGTTTTTATGTTTCCAATACTGAGAGTACTTAAATCTGAAATCAAAATAGGCCTACTGTATAAATTTACTGAAAAGGAAAAATGAGATTCGTTTAATAATGGAACACAGAAAGTGATGTATCTTGTTAAATTGTTAAAACGACAAATTAACTTAATGAACTGATTTAATTAAGTGAAATTGCAAGCGATTTATTTAATCCAGGTTTCATGCACAGACCCGGGGAGTTGCAAGCAGTGCCTGACGTTCGCGACGAGCGTTCATGGAAAACTCGGACATTTCCCTGTGCAGTCATTCAATATGCGTATGATTTCCTCATATGTACAAGCGATCTAATTACACACATGATCAAGTTTAGATTTTATTAAAGTAAAATTTTGCAATCCAAAAACCTTACCTTAAGCACGAGGTATAATATTGTTGGTATTTATTTGTTGATTTTAGCAGACTTGGTAACAGTTTATTAAATCTGTTATTACTGATAAATTACAGAAGTTAATTCTAACTGTTATATTTGACCCTATCGTTTTAATCTGCATGCCAATGTCCTTTTTTGCCTTACGGTTTCAGTAGTCTGTCGTGAAGGTTATACGCGTGTATCTTTTAATCCTGTTTGAGCGCCAAACGCGCGTCTTGCAGACGTGGACGTGGTTGGCTGAAACTTAACGATCGCTGTGGCAGCCAAATCTTTTGCGCGATTGTACTGGGAACAGCTCCTTTGTCTACTACTCTCGGGCACGATACAGCATCCAGATAAAGTCCGTTTCTCACGGGCGCAAGCTGGGTGCAAGGCAGGATGGCCGACAGTCAAATTTACGCAGTTTCTACTCATTTCAGGCCCACTGAATTGTGCAGGTTGAAATTGCCGTTATCTTTATGTTTTTTTAATGCCTCCTCACAGCAAGCTAAAAAGAGGACTGTAGACCCCCTGGAGAAGATCCAAACAGGCTAGTCTGTCATGGGTTGGTGGAGGCACTTCGGCTGTCATTAAAAGTGTAATTGAATGGCTTCTCAGCTGAGTAAGATTTTGTGCTGGAAATGCAATCAGGAAATCAGTGTACTTAAACCCCAATTTATATCCATTGAAGAACATTGGTTTGCAAGTGTATGCAACCTTGATGTGTACAATGTGCACTAATAGTCTTTACAGTTAACCTGACAGTAATTTGATATTGAATATTATTAGGCCTATTGTTATTACATTTCTGGATAATGCCCCCCATTAACTTCACAGTTTCCTTAATTAATATCTTACATGGAACTTCTTAATGCTTGTGTGAATGGGGGTGGTGTGTCTTTCTGGGTTAAGGCACTGCTTGTGATCAGATGGTTACCCATTCAAATCCCATGGTTGGGAAAAGTGGTTTCACCAATGGGGCTTTGAGCCAGTCCTTCAACAACATTTGCTTCAGGAACTGGGTGACTCTTTTTCTCCAGTGTCAGTCGCTATGGATAGAATTTTTCGAAGGTCAACAAAGTTAATCTAATCCAAATAGAAGTGTCTGCTGAATAAATTTAAAGTAAAATGTATGTAACTCAAAACTGATCACCATATTTGCTCAGTCTGACCCCTGGTGCAGTATGTGTAGGCGACAGACGAAGAGAGACAACTACCCTTTTGATGGACTTCCCGATACCTGAAGTCCAGTTTGTCTCAGGCTGCCCCGATGCGCCCCCACATTGATGAATCAGAGTCACGCAGCAATGGAAGGACTGGGGCCATAATTCAACCATGCCGCCATCCTCTGCATCTCTAGCACTGCGTTGAACAAGAAAGCAAGGCACTAGCCCAGGCTTGCTATTTTTGGATAAAGGTGAACGGGAGGGCGTCCTCAAAGAAAGAGGGCTGAGATTTTCGAAAGTAAAAGCACGGCAAAGGACTGGAGTCGGCGGCATTTTCACCATGCAAAGACAGAAGGGGCCAAAGTATGATGTGGACATCGGCCACAGAAACACAACTGCGGCTGTATACCGTATTTTAGGAGGCTAATATCCTCATCCGTAATTTGCTATAAATAAACGCTCTTACGAATATTAGAATTTATGAAATACGGTAATTTTATAGTGATGACAAATCCACAAAATCCTTAAATTTAACCAACTGATAGTTTATTTTAAAGTTTGGTATTACAGATATATTTCAGCTCCTGGAATATTATTACTCCAATAAGGAAATCAGGTTGTTTGTATTACATCGATGTATTCAAAAGCTTTTCCGGTGATTGTCTATTATTAGCAGCTAAGATGACTGATCTCAAATCAGTATATGTTTAAATTACGTACATGTTAATTGCAGGTAGTGCATTTACCATTAGAGTGAAGTTTGGTCTGAATTGACAGAAATGTAACTATTGGCAAAAAGTCTGCCAGTTGAACCAGTGATAAAATCAAACAAAATTTTAGGAAATTTTTCAAGGATCCAGTTTTGCATTACTGTACATTTTTTAAATGTAGATGCATGTATTATGAATTCATTTTTTTTATTTTTGTGTTGATTTAAAATGCTAACTAAATGACAATTTAAAGGTGACTTTTTTAATATACTACAATGCTGAAAGGCAGCGGTAGACAGCTTTCTCATATTCAGCATCAACATAATGATTTAAAAAGGAAAAGGATTTTCTCTATCAGCCCCCCAAAATGCATTTCAGTGTCAGTTCCCAAACTCTTATGGGAAATCAGATACTTCTTATATAACATGGGCCTATTTTTGGCTCTCTGTGGGCCCCGCAGTGGGTTAGATCCCCGAACACAAGCCGAGAGGCTCCGAGTGTATACATCTGATGTGATGATCAGGTAGCATAGTGGTTGTGAACCTGGACTTGTGGTACGGATGTTCCTGGTTAGTCTAACAAAGGGGCTTTGGTGCGTTACCTCTGCAAACATTTCTTGTTTCAGTTATATATGTGTGTGTGCATATATATGTGTGTGTATATATATATATATATGTATGTATATATATGTGTGTGTGTGTGTGTGTGTGTGTGTGTGTATGAGTGTATTTATAATGCAACATCAGTTTATGAAGACGAGTGGACAAGAAATTATGATTTGATTAAATTTAAAAAGGAAACTGCTTATTGAAAAAGTCATACCTTAAGGACTGGGACTTTTCCTTAGCCTGCATTCTCTGGAAGGAATCCACTTTGCTCTCACCTGTATATGCCAGTAAACCCTGTACCATCCACCTAAGTGTGTTTGTTTCTGTCAGTATTTTAGATCCTACGATTATAGTGAAAAGCTCAGTGGCTTGAGGTCCCTGCGGTTGCCTCACCTGGGGTTCATCCCCCGCTAATCGCTCGCTCACATCCGCCTTCCCAGGGTGCACACAGACATCTCTAGCGAGTGAGTTTTTGGGAAGCCTGGCATGAGTGACAGAGTGGCTTGTTACGCTGAAGTGGCAGCGCGGGATTGATTAGTCAGTTTTCTGATGAGCAGGCAACAATCTCTAGGTACCATCCTCCAAATCCTCTGTAACTCCACCCCATCCTCTCCTCAAGCCCCTGGGTCGACCATATGCGGGATTCAGCAGGGCTTCTGATGAGAAATATGCATGCGCTCATGGAGTATAACAAAACCATGTGTGTATATGTGTGTGCGAGAATGTTATTTAAAAAAACTAATCAGAGATTCCCAATTTAGTCCTTGGGGACCCGCAGACAGTTCACGTTTGAGCCGGGAGGGAGCAAAAACGTGGACCATCTATGGCTCCATGAGGACCTTGTTGGGAAACACTGATCTAAAGAAAAACAAGTGACAAACTGAACTTAAAAAACTGGGTGGTAGACTGTCTTTCCCTTCCAGCTCATTCGTATGGACGGTCACAAAATGCCATACCACTAATGGATAAACCATGGGTTAAAGAATGAAGGATTCTGTGGACTGCAGACTGGTCTAAAAGGTGGTGCACTGAGTGGTCTACAGTGTGATCTTCATGGTAATTTACAGCGTGGTGTATAGTGTAGTATTTAGTATAGTCTACAGTCTGTACAGTCTGGTCTATGGCATGGACTGCGGCCAGCTCTACAGTATGTTCAACAATGGGGTGTCCAGTATGGTTCAAAACATGGTCTACAGTGTGGTCTACAAATGAGGTGCACAACATGGTCTATAGCGTGGTGTACAGTATGCTTTACAGTGTGCTCTACAGTGGGGCATACAGTATTGTCTACAGCAGGGTTATTCAAATCACGGTCTTCAAGGTCCGAGCCCTGCTGGTTTTCCAGCCTTCCTTTACCTGTCAGTCAGGTGTGAAGCCTCTGACCAATCAGAATCAGCAATTATTAACCTAATTACCTGGGAGAACTGAAAACAAGGCCTGGATTTGGAATCGAGGTCCAGATTTGAAGAACCCTGGTCTACAGTGTGAAAGGGAGTGATGTGTCTCTCTGGGTTAGGATACTGCCTGTGATCGGAAGATTGAACTCCCATGGTGAGCAAAGCCTTGTGAGCAAGTTTTTTTTTTATCATCACCATTCACTGAGAGCATCTGATCCTACTTTATCAAGTGTGAGTCACTTTGAATAGAATATTCCAGGATCAATAAAGTTAATGTAATCCAATCTAATACAAGTGTCTGCTGAATAAATGTAAAGTAAAATGCATGTAACTCGAAATATATCACAATATTTGCTTAGTCTGACCCCTGGTGCAGTTTGTGTAGGCGACAGAGGAAGAGACACGACTAAATGACCTCTTCCCCTTTGATGGACTCCATGATACCTCTGGTGAAGTAATGGATTTCTCCCTCTCAGTTTCCAGTATCATCTACTGCATGATATACAGAGTGGTCTACAGTAAAGACTTCACTGGTATGTGCAATGTAATCCACAGCGTAATCTAGTGTACAGCATCATCTACTCTTTGGTGGACAAAATGGTCTAAAGTATGATGTACGGTGTGGTCTACAATGGTGTGTACGATATGATCTATTGTAGTCTACAGGAGCAGCAGTGGTCTGTCCAGCTTCACATTTGCAGTCACCACACTCGGGGGATTTTTTGACCCAGAAAGATTATCCCCTAGAAACTGCAGGGAGTACAAGTCCAACTGACAGTTGCAGCTGGGAACCCCGGAGTCCCAGTAGAATCCAATCTGCTGGTAGGAGCTGGAGCAATGATAAAGAAAACCCAAAGGCTCAAGTGCACGCTGAGGGTGATTTTATGGGAGCCGTGCTGGAAGTCATAGGTTAATCGGATCCTCACACTTGCGCCGCTCAGGCTGTTGTCATCTTTCTTAGGTCAACTTCCCCATCATCAGAACTATGGACATAACAGCCTAAACCTCTCTGTAATAATTAAAACGACCTGGCTTACATACATTAAAGGCATCTCCCGGTCACAACGGGATAGATATAATTCTAATATTCCACTACCGAGCGAGCTGGAATCCGAGGACGGAAATAAAGGCTGGCAGGCGCATTTGGCCCAGGGACAAAAAGAATTAACCTTGCCTCCTTTGAATTTGACATATTCCTGCCTCCGTAAGTGGTAGTCGCAGGTCGCAGCATCAACACGGAGCAGGGAGGCGGACGGGTGTCCCTTTGAAGTACTCAGAACATCAGTCAGTACAGTTGGTATGTGTTTTAGAGTTTGCTAATCCTTGTCATTGTCCGCTAGATCTTAGTGTCCTGTATAACTACATGCTGTACCATCTTAAAAACCTCTGATCGCTTGATTTAAAACATATAGGCAGCGTTGTTTAATTAAATTTCCATTTCAAAACAACCGCAGACTAGATAACGAGCCATTTGCTCAGGTCCAAAGATCAACCGCTGGAGGGCTGGCGGCTTGGTGACAGGCTCTTGGCTGATTGCGGTTTGTGTTTTCCCCCGCATCACCTGCAGGATTCACGTTTCTCTGGGTTTCTGCAGAAATGCAGATATTTCATCATCTCTATAGTAAGTATTAGATCACATAATTATCACATGAATGAAACCGCTCACAAAATGAAAACAAAACCGTGGCCTTTTCCTTTATGTTCTCTTTGTGCCGGAATGTCCGCGGGTAGCACACGATACCTGGTGTCTCGTCGCGTGTGGGCTGGGCCCAGGGGCACCTTCAGCAGAGCTGTTTATCACGGGCACCTTGACAGCGGTGCTGGAACAGCCTCATTGTTTTACAGCAGCTGGTCTCCGGCGCTGTCTCATGGGGGCTAGGCTCTCTGGATACAGGTTGACACCAATCACAGAGACGGCCTGGACACACGATTGGCCAGAGGCACATGACTGCGCATGAGCCTCGTAGACTGAGCCTGTTATTTCTGTCCAGGAGATACTTCCAATTTGAGCCAATGGTTTTACTGGTTTTTTTGCCCTTTTTTGAATCCAAGATGTAAACTAGCTTAGTGTCCTCACCAACAATGAATTAACCCCTTTAGTGAGGGAGACGGCAGGGGAAACGGGTGGCTGGAGCCAGTCCGGCGAGGCGGTATCTTCCCTCCTAAGGAGTTAACTCCTGTCTTGTGAGAATGCTAAGCTCCTTCTACCCCGGATGGGATTTTCCACATTCATCTGTGACAAAGGGACTCTTTGAAGTGGGCTGTCCACCCAAATCGAGGTTTGCGAGGCAGCAGGGCAGAGTGTCGGCAGGCCAGCTCTGCACAGAGACGACTCCATCATTTTTTTTTCTCCCTCTCTGTCTGTCCACCTTTCTGCACGGTCCAGTTTGAAGGCTTAGCCTTACCCATCTCTTCATCTTCTGAAAGGGCTTCGTTTATTCCAGCGAATACTTTTGCCCATCTCCCTCTTGATGATAAGGAATAGCTTAAGGTGCCTCAAGCATTTCTGAGTCGCTGTGTTATGACTCCTATGTGCTGTTACTCCTCCACACTCTCACGGCTGCTTCCAGGAAGCTCTATTGAGGCACTTCCAGGCGGTGAGAGGAACATCTCTCTTCTGTTTTTTATTTTTAAACGGGCATGATCTCATTGGAACAGAAAAAGCTGCGTGCTGAAAGCACTGGAGAGAGACAAGGGACAAGCTGCTTCTGTCCAGAGCTCCTTTGCCCTGTGGCCTTCACCGGGAAGCTCCGATGAGCAGGACCAGCCAGGGTTTTGATCCAGAACACCGCAAGGACACCGCAGTCCTTACGGAATTCACCATAAAAACGTACATAATGCGTTTTTAATTGCTTGTGTCGGGCTCCAGTAATCCCACTACTGGAGTCTCCATTTGCCCGTGACCCTGCGACCTTGCACAGCCAGCTGTTTCTCATGATCACACTTCCCCCCCACACGTGGCTGTACAGGAATTGTGGCGCCACCGGGTGGCCATGCACGTTTGGTGGGTACCGCGTTGACAGGGACAGTGAGACCTCATGGACCTGCCCCACTGTGGCAAATGGATGAGCTGCCGATGCAGCCACAGCATGGTTTTATCTAATAGGCTACTATTTTATTCACTTTATCATTCTCTTTTATGTATTCAGTAGTGGTTACTACCTGGCAGTCTATAGTCTGCATCCAGACTGAAACGCAATTAAATCCTGACCGCAAAATCAACCCCCCCCTCCTTCCCCCATCCTGTCCTGTGAAATCTACCGTCAGGGGACCTCTCCAGTCTCTTTTCCTTTTTTGGATTCATTGGACCTTGGCTTTGACTTGTTGATGGAATTTGGCCCTCAGGAAAAACTGCTGGGGACCCTCTGGTACACAGTAGTGTTTGATGGGATGAAGATTCAACCTGCAGAAATTGATCTAAGGGGCTGTACCAGTGTAAGGAATATGTCTGACTTCACTACAGTAACATGGCCCCTTTACAGTGTAAATGCTGGCAATGATTCCGATGTAACTGACATCTCCTCAGTCAGCTCTGGAAGCCTGTAAGCCTCACCATACGGTCTGCCCTGCCTTAACCCAGATAAGTCCAGATATTAAAATTAACCAGATCCCTATTGGTTCTTTCCGGATTTTCTCAAACTCAAGCTAGAATGGGAAAATAAGCAGAATAATCTTCTTAAAATCAACCCCTTAACATCTATCAAGTCCGACAGGTTTTTGGCAACAGTGTATGGCCTCTTGCCAATGGTTGTTATAGGGTTCTTAAAATTAATGGGTTGAATTAAGGAAGTGATTTGAAAAGACTCACAGTAGAAGAAAGATTATGCTTTCAGGTTGCTTGAATGACAGAATGGCACCATCAGACTGTCTCATGTTCACTTTTTTATGCTGTTAATTTGGCCATTTTCTCTACCCAGCTATACAGTAGTGGGTTACAGTTTCAGCCAGGAAGACCTGTGCACAAGGCCTAGACAGGATGCATGTCTCGTTGCAGCACAACACTTAAAATCACACGTTATGGGGTTGTGGGCTGCAATCCTGCCCCAACACTATGAGAAAATTCAGCAGCAATTCGGGTGGACTAATCAGACTGTAGAGGTGGTGGGTGCAAGCAACTAGAGGAGGCAGGGCCAAGACACCTGATTCGTTGGTCCCGTCTCTACGATCTGATTTGTTGTTTCTTGGAAGCAGTAATTTTTTGTTCTGCCCTCAGAACCTTTTTGTGTAAGCAAAACTCCTCCTTTGCCCCGCCCTAAAAGCAGTTTGTAATCACATTTCCGTTGTGAGAGAAAGCCACGTGTTTGTCTTCTGAGTTTGACAGAATGCCAGTGTGATATCCCTGCTACTTATTGAAATAATCATTGTCTGTTTCAATGCAATGCAATGCAATTTTATTTATATAGCGCATTATCACAACATTACATTGTCTCAATGCGCTTTACATTTCT
>JABFDZ020000097.1:16036864-16051382 GCA_019775955.2 Pollimyrus isidori
ACAAGTGCAGCTTGACTGAGCTTCCAGTGAATTCCCAGGCACAAGTGCAGCTTGACTGAGCTTCCAGTGAATTCCCAGGCACAAGTGCAGCTTGACTGAGCTTCCAGTGAATTCCCAAATGCTGTGCTTTCTTGTTTTTCTTGTTGTGTTTCTCATCTTTGTTTTACACAATATAATACATAACGTCATGAAAACACAGAGTCTGTGTTTCCTTATCAGTGGTCCCCTAGCACAAGCCCACCACCCCCACCAAAGATGGCCGGCGGCCGCGTCCCTAGGGACTTGGCGCTCCATGGGATGCCGCTCGAACACTTGCGTTTCATTTGTACTGAGACAAGTACCACTTAAAGTTCAGTCTCCATGCAGACAAGAGGGGCACGTGAGGGGCCATTTGGTATGCGCTTGCGAGCAGACTGGGATCGCAGTAATCACAGGTCGAGGAGGACAGGAGCAGGTTTTAAGGGATTCGTGATAAAATCCCTTTGTGGCGAGAAATGAGAAAAGTCTTTCATCTCAGCCTGCGGCCACAAAAGTGATGTGAACCGTTTGGCATCATAAGCCGGCCTGTAAAAATGTTGCATCCATAAATGAATGCAAACAAAAGGAAAAGTAATGACTCATGCTCAATAAATATAAATGTGTTATTTTTTATTTGGTTGTATAATATGTGCTTTGGCCAGTTCTACAGAAACTGCCCCAAACTGGAGCACAGCTTGTCTGATTGGTCGAGTGCTGCAGTAAATGTCTTGAAAGTCGAACAAACCAATTTGACCTAGAACTCGATCTGAATATCAGAAGTGGAACTGTGAACACTGACCTAATATAAATTGTACGCGCCAGGAAATGAGTCATACTACAATGCAATTCCTACTTATGCCTTCTTCACAAGCAGTGCAGCATTACAGTAACTAAAAATAAATAAACCACTAACTGCATGTAATTTATTTAAACTTTATTTTACCAGGTAAATTAGCTGAAAACCAGTTCTCACTGCTTTACGTGATATTCCGGAGAAATAGCAGATTACGCATGGGAACTAGCCGGGATACAAACGTCATGCGTGTAACTAAATGCATCTAACCGTATGACTGGACTGGGAAAACAAACTGAAACGTGGACTTAATACAGAGGATTTTTTTAATCTTTTTTTTTCTTTTTCAGCTGTAATTTTGGGGGGCTGGGAACCAATTAATTGGTTTTCCATAATTTTTTATTGGAAAACTGGAACATTTTAGGATTCGATTTGGAGTCCGGAACAAATTACGTTCGAGATTGCAATATCAACATGAAGGTGAATTATGAGAGAGAGAGAGAGAGACGAGGAGTACATTACATGCTCACCGCCACATGAGTATAATATCCATTTCCATGACTACTTATGCAGTGCATAATTACAGTGAGCCTATTCCATAAAGGAAAGGACTCAAAGCGGTAGACACCCTGCCTGCCCATTAGGGGGTGCACACTCTCACATAGTGGCCAATTTAGCAACACCCTGTCACCTAACCGCATGTAGTACATGAAGCAATGCAGGGAAAGCATTGAAACTCCAGCCACCGTTAGAGCTGGAACAGGAATCAAAGACACAGCCCTGGAGCTCTCAGGTTGTTGTGCCACCCACTGAGACACCATGCCAGCCAGAGGAAGTATGGCATCATAAAATTGCAGAAGTAGTGTTTCTCTCAGAAAATAAGTAAAACATTATCCCGAATGCACAAACATTTATTAAAAAAAAAAAAATGCAGTGAATGTAAATGTCACAGTATTACAAGCCCTCTCGGAATATTGCCGTTTCTCATCTGAAGGTACTGCTACATAATAAGGCTTCCATTTGCCACTTATAAATAGTAGTAACTCATTATTGTCATAGACATTTCTCTCCAGTCCCACGGAATGTCAATTCAGACCTTTCTTTTCTTTTCAGGTAAGCCGTGTTTTCGGTTATAGACTGCAGACAAATCATTCTCCTTTAGGTCTCTAATTTGTTTATAGTTGCAGACAAGCTAACTTGTTATTCATGCAGAATTCCTCTGGATATCAAAGTGATAAATCTCAAGGCGGGGAACGTTTAGGTGTTTGTGTAGCGGCATGCAGTTTGGGTATAGAGATGTGCTCTCCAAAGCCTTTTTACACGCTGTCTACACTGCTTACATGCAGGCAGCTTTGGCATGTGCCTCTTAGAAAGCCTGTGGTGATGGCAATAAATAAGGAAACCGCAGAATCACATATCACATTTAAGGGATTATTGGATTAAGAGGCACATGGTGTGGTGAGATGAAGAAATCACGCTGGAATGACGCGACATTAGTAAACTCTCCCTTTTTCTGTCATTTTAGCGGGGAATGAAATCTTGCTTAGATTAAATCAGTTTGTTGAAATAATCTTCATCAGTTTAAAATGTAGTTAATTATAATTGCAGTGGCTGTCTGGGAGGAGAATCGCGTCAGAAAGAGGAACATAGTGATTGCGACTCTGTGAGCGACCAACGCTCCATGATGCTCCAGGATCTATGGTATCGGTGTCCCCGCATTCCCTCAGGAGGTATCAGGGTTAAACAGAGATTACACATGGCGTGGACTTCATCAGCTGCACGCTCACAAAGCAGCCTGCTGGAGGGCTTGCGGTAAATTCGCTGCTCGCCGTTGAATCAGCTCTCTGATTTCTTTGGTGACACTGGCGGATAAGGGCCCTTCACTGATTTCAAATTGGGAATTATATGCCTCTGAGATCTGCCAAGGCCCAGAGTAAAGGCTGTTTTGTTCGCTGTGTGGAGTCCTCTGTATGCCCTGGTTACTCTCGCCACACGCTCCTGCAGTCAGCCTCCCATGAGTCGCACGGCTGTTTTCTTTAGCCGCAACTTTATAAACACACCGGTGTAAAAGCATCAGAGTCAGTTCACTGGCTGTAAACTATGACAGAACCGCATTTAGACCAGGTGGTGGCAGAATTCCGTTATTCCACATATGGTCATACAGAGAAGGTTTGCTTTCCCATTACCATCCTCTGTCTGATGGGCCTTTACAATCCATAGAAATCCAGGGAGGTTTTACCCTGCCCCATATAAGGAGGTGTCTGAGCCATAGCCCACCTTCCGGAAGGCTGTGCTGACCTTCTCTTTCCTCCTAACGTCCTGTAAAAGTCTGCATGCTGCCATTCATGGTGCTATTGATTAATTTTCCTCGTCCGATCAGTGGTTTCAGTAAATGTCGTAAAAGTAACAGTGTTTGAACTGTAATAATCACATGAAGTTGTATCATTTATCTCCGTTTCAGCTTTCAGAATGATGAGGGTGTTGCCTGCCGTTTATAGTCCTTGGTATTTTACGCCGCTGTGGATTCATATTTAATCTATGAATGAAAAATCAGTGACCTTTTAGATTAGGTATGTTTAGCACTTGGTTGTGTTAGTCTATTCGTAATTTGGCTCATACTGTACCTCAAAATCTATGTGCCATTCATTTATTTTAAAGGGTTAAGCTCACTGTTTTAGTTTTTTTCTTTGGCTATTTCGGTGTTCCAGTTTTTGGATATTTTGTCTTGGAATTAGGTTGTGTTTTTAAGTAGGATTGTCCTATAACTCACTTTTTTTTGCTATACCAAGACCATTCAGTGCCTCTGTCTGTGTGGCCCATTGTGATGGAAAATGCGATGATATCCGGTCTGGTTCAGCCTCATTGGCGTTCGTTCTTGCTTGCCACGATAGTTCCAGATTCCCCTAATGAGATCACCAACCAAGACCATAAATGTGTTCACATTGTGTCCATGCAGATAAGAGGTCAGTGGTCAGATCGTGTGAATCCAATATCCCTTCCATTCCAATTTCTGACCCACCAAGTTCCTTTAATTAGCACCAAGCACTCACTAATGAGGTTAATACTGCATTTATGGTGTGTTTTATTAGGCGACCTGGAACTGCGGTAAGTGTCCGCTTGATATTCTTCTCCCTGTAGGAAATGATGATTTAAAGTGCCCAGAAGCTTCTAATATGAAGCTAGGGTGAAAGGCAGTGGGGGTGGTGGGGGTGTGATATAAAAATGTCAGGTGGCACTAAGCACTATTCAGAGCCATGATTGGGTTCTTCTTATCTCAATGAGTGCAGGTGGCTCTGCTCTATTTTAAGACTCGTAATTATAGTTGTTGAGGAAGCGCCATTTCGTCACCGAATCTTATGTTCGGGGGACCCGCGGAGCCAAGCACCTGCAAGCTGGCCGATAAGCATCCTCATGCCCTGTCCCATTTTCAGACCGCAGCGCAAAATGGGTTCGTCGGCAGGATGGGAAGACAGGATGCTTTCACGGACCACTTCTTTATGTTTCCGTCCCAACAGTGGGCTGTAAGAGAAGATGGCCCACCGTCCGCCGCCGGCCAGCATGCGGCGTTCCTGTAAGAAATGCAGATACTAATGAAACTTAAAAAAAAAACTGCTGTATAAGCACACGACTTTCAATTATGTCACAGGGTCTATGATTCAGCCATGTAAAGGTAATGTTATATATGGGTTAGTTATTGGAGTCAGTGAGTCATAGTAATAGCATGTTGGGTTCTTATACATTGTATTACATATACATTCTTATATCTTACAGATTACATTACATATACATTTTTATACATAGATGCGTGTGTAGTGTGTGTAAACTAAGACACATGCACACCAGGCTTGCTGAAACCAGTACAGAGGCAGCGGGTTGAGGTCTCCAATCCGTCATGCGTTCATCGATCCTTTGATGCTCGGCTTACCCGCAGCGTTCACATCACTCCAGTCCCCGTTTTCAGGGAGACCCCACAGAGTACCCACTCCTCCACTGTCCTCTGTTTGTGTCATTCGGCATGCTGCAGCTCCATGGGGGACCAGGAGGCCAGGAAAAATCTGGGCTAAGCAAAGCAGACAGGAGAGCCTGCTCTTAGGCCAAGTCCTGCAAGACGGTGACCTAATTTGTATTGTCATGTTGCTTGTGGTGAGAGAAGATATCAAGCGTGAATTTCTCCTTCACCTCAGATTATGTGGGGTATCCAAGTGTGTGTATGTATAATCATTCACTGTGCTTGTATGAAGAATCTATAATACAATATTTAAATGAATATGTAAATCAAACAGTTACCCAATAAAATTAATGCATTCAAAAATTAATGAGCTGATGTGCTCGTGTTGATCTTCCTGTCCAAGTCTGAGGTCGCCCCCGCGTCCTCCTTTGATGCCGTTTTCCCTCCAAGAGATTAAAACGAACCAAAAACCGGCAGAGATTTGAATTACGTTGGCTGAAAAGAGAAGCCATTAACGCCAATAGGCATGCGATCTGCTTCTGGAAAACGCACATCTCGGTTTAAGCAGCTTATGGAGGGCAGCAGTGTGTCATGTTTAAAACATGGCGCTCGCTTGACTATAAGATGCATTTCACATTCATTTCACTGCCCCGGGCCCAGGAGTTTATCATTTGCTGAAAAAGAGGATACACTTGCTGATATATATATATATATATATATATAAATTTTTATTAACGACTTAGATAATATCAATGATGCAAATTATGTACAAATAATAATTGCAGTGCTAATTATTATAAATATTCATATACCTGACTTTTTTCATTTATATTTTCATTAAAGTCATTTTAGGAAATTTTATATATATTGTTTAGCTTGCCCCTCGGATTCTTGCCCAGTTTACCAGCTGGCTAATACCCACTGTGGAATTGTTGCTGCCAAGTTGGTTCCCAACTCAATGGCTTTCAGACCAATTGCTGCCGTTATCTTTGATTTATTTAGTTACTGTGTTTTCCAAGTGAAAAAAGAAAAATAGGAAATGCACTATATATAATCTAGAGTGTAACTGGAATGAAGCCCCCTTGAGCATTTCAAATGCACAAAGCCTTTTATTCCTGATTAACTGGCTGTTAACACTCAACGTCTCCCCTTTAAAAGAAGTCAGAGGGAGTGGCTGGTTTCCAGGCGGAGTATTCTGCCTGTGCTTCGTATCACCTACATCTCCTTGACAAACATTGTGTTGATAATGTTTTATATTTAAGCAATGTCCACGCTAAGGTATTTCTGAGTAGCGAGGATGGTAACAGTCAACAGAGTTTCTGCATGTATATGCTTCTGCATGTATACCCTAATGCAGCTATACACTTCTGTACGTGTACCCTACTACAGCTATACCCTTCTGCACATATACCCTACTGCAGCTATATCCTTCTGCATGTATACCCTACTACAGCTATACCCTTCTGCACATATACCCTACTGCAGCTATATCCTTCTGCATGTATACCCGACTGCGGCTATACCCATCTGCATGTACACTCTACTGCAACTATACCCTTCTGCATGCATGACCTACTGCAGCTATACCTTTCTGCATACAGTATGTACCCTACTGCAGCTATACCCTTCTGCATATGTACCCTACTGCAGCTATAGCCTTCCGCATATATACCCTTTGCAGCTATACCCTTCTGCATGTATGCCCAGCAACAGCAACTTAGCAGTCACATACTTAAGGCCTCAAACAACCAAGTTCCTCGTTAATCAATGGTAAACAGACTTTTTGGCTGAATTGGACTTTGTATTGTTGCTTGTAACAAAAAATGCTTTAGAAATGTAATACACTGATGGGCTTTTTGTACCCTGGAAATCAGATACAGCAACCTGACACAATAGTATGAAACATTAAAAACAATTTTTAGTATGCTAATGAGAAGCGCTAGTGGCTGCCCTGACATGTTTATGCACTAACATTAGCTTTACTAATGGTGTGCATCAGTTGATGGTTAAGATTCACAAACCTTGCACTCTGTATCGTGTTGGGACATAATGAGAGTAAGCAAGACATCAAGTCTGTTCACTAGCACCAGTAAACCTACCCCCATCTTCTTGAGGAACGCTCTGCTGGAACCAGTTTTCAAGATAATGGTGTGTGCATTCTTGCCAGTGATGAGGGATGGTCTCTCACTTTCTAGCGAAGTGCCATAAACAAGCTCTACAGTGATGGCGGGTGCGTCTTGAGGGGAGGTTCCGGCTTTTTCCGGCATCTGTAGACTCCTCTTCACCAGCTGTCTAAGGCAGATGCAAGATGCTAATGACCTCCGCGAATCTGCAGAAAAGGAGGAACAAGCCTCGCAGCGCTGGGTTGGGTTTGCATGGCTCTGAAGGGTGAGGCCTCCCTCACTGCACCCAGCTGTTCCAAGGCCTGAGGCTCCCAGAATGCTTCAGGTGCGACTCTTTCGGCAGCCTCTCTGGCATGAGGGAGCTGCAACCTTTCTGATAAAATGCACAGGGCCCTGTGCGAGCAGGGAGTGCCTTAAATTCACCCCCTTGTCTTATTGGAAATGTTTCTGCCCCAGTGTTTTGTTCGGCTTTAAATGATTATTCCAAAGAAAGCATGTAAAACGGTGTAATTTCTGAAAGTGCATTTGGCTCTCGCAGGGTAAAATTTCGAGCACTCTCGGGCGGCCGCGTGTTCCCTCGTAGGCACATGAATATTTCAGATTTGTGGCAGCGCACGACTCCACACTGTTAAGCGTTCTTGGCATTCAAAGTCATTTGCATGAACGAGGAATGTGGGCAAAGTGTTTGCTCCACCCCCCACCCCCGGGTGGCGTATAATATTATGATTTTACTTCTCTGCAGCCAGAATTTTATCAATGCTGGGGGGCGAACCGGCAGGGTGGGAAGATCATGCTGGTTATCCCTGAAGATTACTCCCTCCGTGGGTCATTCAATGTCATTTATAGTGAGCTACTAGCTTAATCTTTATTAAATGTTGAAAATTGTTCAAGCTCATCGGAAAACTATAATTTGCCAAAGATTTAATTCTTCATAGTGGGGCATTTTCGATTAGTTTTGAAATGCCGTTTTTGCCTCGCATCAAGTGATCTGGCATAGTCAGTTGGTCTTGTGGCTCCTGCAGGGGGCGATATAGAGATACCAGGCAGAGTTTGTCATGTCGCTCAGCGGTCAGCATCAGCTGCGAAATGCTTTTCCTCTCCACTTCCGTCTTGTCATTTCGCCCGATGACCAGCAGTCAATGGTAGCGACCATTACGAGGTCATTTAGTGCAGATGTTACAATAATTTAAAATGAGAGATGGGGTTTAGGGGCTGTAGGTCTTTTGCAGTCCGTCCTCTGTGGGGGGGCAGGGTGGGAGCAGGAGGCCGTAAATTAGCTGTGGCGACTCGGCCGGCCACTGCGTCCATGCCTCTGAGAGACGTGTCAGATTGCCATCTCCAACTGGCAGTATCTGCACCGTGTCAGTGGAGACCTCTGCTGTGAAAGTAGAGCAACCCGTTGAAAAGAGCACAAACCCCACAGTTTGGGGTCACCCAGGAAGGCTGGGGGTATGTGTGTGTGTGGGGGGGGGGGGCATGAAATATGGACAGTTCTGATATCACAACTGCAAGCAGCTAAGTTATGGGGAAACAACTTGGGAAAAGCTTAACAGGAAGGTACAGGAAGGCTGGAACAAAGGCACGCGACATTCAGGATTTTTGTTTTGTTTTTTTGGACAAATGAGTGAAGAAAAAAATAGTGAGAGAGCAGTTACATGTTGACAGGATCCATATTGACTGCAGTTGGTGAATAGAATTACCAAGAAAACACAATGCCTTGAAAAGCGAAGTTAGAAAACAAGCTTCCTTTAGGCTGCACGGTATTTCTGACAAATATACAGAGTTCGCCGTGTGCGTTTTTCATCGGCAGTGGGGAATTTACAGTCCTGTGTACAGAGTCACCAGTGTCAAGGCCTAGAAGAATAGAGACGTGAAACCTTCCAGATCTTCATCCTGTACTTTTCTTTGTCATTGTGTTTCACATTTCTTTCAATTTCTCCCCTGTAAGAAACTCTGGAGGGGTAAAATATAAAGAAATCCTACAATTACAGTTGTCTTTGCTCTTAGTTACCCTACACCCACACTGAACTTTCAGGGAAGTGAAGTGACAGCACAGCTGATCCTGTGTACTGAGGATAAGCTGTCCCAAAACCAAATGACAGGGTTTTCAACTTTGTTCAGCTGGCTGGCGTTAGATTTTTAATTTGAGACAAGTCTGCACACTCTTACATGTATGTACGAGTTTTATTACCTTGTAAATAATCAGTAGGGTTTTCAGACTGCTCCAACGCTTTTGATGTAGCAAATTTTAGGCATATAATGGAATAGTATATATTTGCTGTAAAATGTATTGCGTGAGCATGAGAGTCAGAAAGCATGTGCTGGCAGCCCTGTAATAATTATGCTAAGGTGAGCTCATTAACAATGCACACATCAGTGGACTGATGTAGTGTAACTACTGTATACATTTCCTGGTTTTAAAGCAACTCATATACTTTTGAAACTAGTGCCATATTTTTTAACATGCACAATACCGAGAATTGGGACGTTATTTTATTCACACATTAAAAATCCAAGATCATTTTAATTAGATGGATTAAATGAAACTTGCAGCCAGACTGTGATCTGTGACTGCTAGTCGTTGATCTTATTTAACTTTCACCCTGTGACTACTAAACAGATAAAGCACGCTTGGTTTGAGTTTCATCATGCTGACTTTTCGCCCTGCACGCCACCTTCCTCAAGTCCTCTGCATCGCCTTGCAACTAGGCCCCGCTAATCTAGTCTTAATGACATGTCACAATTTATGCATTTAATCATTTAAGAATGATCTATCTGTTAATTTCATATCCACAAATTACTTCATTTGCCAGGGGAATGAACTTTATCTGTGCTTGCATGCTGAGCGCTGAATTACTGTGACGTCCAAGGAGAAAAAATTGTGGCAAATAGCTGAAATTTAAGTTTGCGTAACCACCCCAAAAGTTCAGTTGTTTGATTTCAAACACACTAATGAGACTATATATTATATTATATTATATTATATTATATTTATTATACTTTGATGGACTGGTGACCTGCCCAGGGTGTACCCCACCTCTTACCCAATGATGCTGGAATTGGCTCCAGCTTCCACGCGACCCAGATGGATAAAGCGGTATGGATGATGGATGGATGGATATCATATTATATTATATTACATTTAATGCTAATCCACAAAGTCAAGCTGCGACCATTTAGGGTCACGGGAAGACCAATGTTTGACAGTACTGTATATCACCCAGAGAACTGAAACAGGTACCGATAAATGGTGGCCTTTGGAGGAGAGAGGGATGCCTTACTGAAGCCTGCGACCGTCTGCACGTTATTGCGGCCACTTGTTGACGCTGTTAAAGGCAAACGTACCATGGCTTAGTCTGTTTCATAAATTTTATCCGGTTAAAAGCGAAAATCCATTACCAGGCACAAAAATGACTGCATCGCACTGTTTTCTCCTGCTACAGTACGCATGAAGATTTTTTTTTGATTAAGGAAATATTTCACTTCTCTATACATCATTCTGTTTATTTCCAAGGTTATGTGCAATAAATTTTGAACAAAATGCAATAAGAAGGCGTTGGAATTAAGGAAAAAAATCTAAAATATATTATAATGTACTTTATATCAATGACGTTTTAATTGTATTTTAAGACTGACGCGTGCATTGCTTTTGCATTGCCCACTTTTACCTATTTGTTTGTTTGTTTGTTTACTGCCCTTGCGATATTCCTGCCGCGCCATATCCGTTAAGCCGCTGATAGCGTGTTCACAGATGAATGTCCTCGATTTTGTGGCGTCATGTTAAACCCATCGGCGCGGCTGCGGCTCGGGCCCTTTCTCCCCGGTGACCGTAGCAATTTGTTTGGGTGTAGTTCAGGGCTTTTCGTATCTACGCGACAGATGGGCGTCATCCCTCTCGAGGGTTGCCGCCTCCCGGCTGAAAAAAACCTAATTAAAGCTACTTCACTAGGAGGGGGTACGTTGCGGCGCGTGTCCCATATCTCTGTGTGAATGGACTAGCGGAAAGGGATCTGGGCATAATGGCCATGCAAGAACTGCGTTTGTGTTTCATTTAGCTTACAGAACAGAACTCTCTGCTTTCTATTTAGCTTGACTTGTGCAATACATAAAGTTTAATGAAAGAGAATATGTATAGTACAACACAGCTGTTTAATCACTAATGTTAACATAATATGTTATTAAATGTATTTAAGTTGGAAATTAAAGCAAACTATTACAGTTTTCATATCTCTTAAGCGGTACTTGACGATATATATTCTAATGACCTTGATGGTTTGAAATAAGCTTATGTTGTGTGTTTTAGTTGTGTAAAACATCCATGCATGGTTTTTGTGTTCTTGTTTACTTTGCTTTTCTGTCCTAACCCCGGAACTCATTTTCATTTCTGCTTTTTAGTTTATTTTATTATATTATATCATGCCGCAGCCAGTATGTCATTGAGGCTTACACCTCTCCTGTGGTTGTATGTTTTTTTTTCGTCCTACACATATTTGTGCATATTTCCCTTTTAAATAATGGCTTGGTGCTGGAGGTAGATTTCAGTGTAATCTAGGTTAACTTCGTAATGGAGAATTTTAACTTTCAATCAAGGATTACCTTGCCAGCCAAATCCAAAACCTGGTGGGAAAATAGTTCCCATTAAAAAATTATAATTTTTTTAAAAGCATCTCTACAATTGAGCCAAAACTGAGGTTTAAAGAAGTTTATCTTTCGCAGGCTCCTTAAGTGTCATGGAGAGTAATGAGATCCATTTCAGATTCCTGCGAGAGCCATTACTCCCTACAAAAAAAAAGATTAACGCGCTGAAAACACGGGCTGGCTCTTTCCCCACTGGCACTACACCCAAGCCTGCGGTTCTTTGTTACCTCTACTAGTAACACTAATTGTTATTGAAAGGTGCCAGGCAATGCCTGTCACATTCAGTGATTGGTAGTACGTGAGATATTCATCCGTTCATTTAATCTTTTTAGAGCTTTGCGTAGCCGAACGCTTCTTTATCTGACTAGCTGGAATGACGGCGGGGGTAAGCTGGCTGTCGCACTTTGCGGTCCTTTGCCAATCGTTTGTACTGCCGGGGGAGTCTTCCAGAACCTCGCTGACAGACTCCAGCTGTACCCCCTGCCCTGGCATTTGTGCTGGCTCTCCTCGCGCTGCCCCTGTCTTATATTTATGGAATCACCGATATAAATCGGGGGGGGGGGATTACTGCTTTGGAAGGAGGGTGTGACTGAAATGTAGCACCACCCCAAGATCCACATTCAGTGGCCATGAGAAAGACATGCTGATATCTCAAATGGTTTCATATAGGGGTGGCACAGTGGTTCAAATCCCACGTTTGTCTGTGTGGAGTATGCATGTTCTATCTGTGTTACTTGAGTTTTCTCTGGGGACTCCCGCAAGCAAAGTGCACAAAACTGGGCATTTTAATGTCTGTGTGTATTTGCTCTGCAAAGAACTGGCATCCCACCCAAGACACACTGCAGCCTTGTCCAGGCCCTCTCCCCAGGATAAACATGCAGAAATTGGGTGGATATTTCATGGAGTTAATAAGAGATCTGGATTTTTCAAGCAGGCATGAAAGCTGATAGTAATAAAATCGTGTTTGAAGCCCCCCTTGAACTTAGCTTCAGTCCCCTAATTGGCTAAATCAGCAGAGGGGGAGCAGGTATGTGGGAATCTTGTATGCTTGGGCAGTTGTGGTCTAATGGTTAGGGAAGTGTGGTTGTGATAGAAATGTTGCTGAAAGATTTTCGACCAGCAAGGTACCAGCCCCAAATACTGATTTCTAGGTGCTAAATAATAGCTGCGTACTGATATGTCACTGTGGGCTAAACACAGAGGACACATTTCATTGCTGTGTGTCAATTAATCAATTTCACTTAGATTAAAGATTTCAGTTTGGTTATTTATTACAGTTTAATGCTTAGGGATATTAGAGATTTTAAAGTCAGATTTTCCATGAAACTTTGTTTGTTGTGCATGGTGTCAGTAATACAGCGGTCTTCCCTCATACTCAGCTCTAGGCTTTCCCAATATTTTCCTGAGCAAACCATGTCCTCGTTCCATTAAAACGCCTTTGCACAGGACAGCGGTCGTCATTAAACCAAGACACATTTAGCGAGTGAAATCATTTAGCTAGCGGTGGCAGGCTTGATTAAACTACTGTGCTGGTGGGAGGAGGGACGAGATCAGTTCTGCGCAAGATAAATCCAGTGTGCTGCTGTGAAGAAAAGCCATAAAGAAACCGCAGCCGTCACATACTTTATAAATACTGAGAGCCTGACAAGGCAGGGGAGGCAGAGCGAAGGAGCTGGAATGTCAGTGTGTCTCGTTCTGGATGTTTCGGTTTGTCATCTGTTAAAATTATGGACTTCCACGCCGCAAACGTCAGCTGGATACAGATGGATGGGTGAATGGATAAGAGAGAAAAAGTACAGGCGTGGTAACTCTGATATGTGACGTGTCCCTAAAGCACATCACCTCCTGCGGGGCTTTCTGTCACAAATACATACATACTGTAATTCTGGCCTTTATTCTAAAACATTATCTTCAATTACAGACCTGATTTGTGGCAAAATGTTAGACAATTCTTAACGCCTTTTCGATAATAAAGCAAGGCTATATTCTGTTATATTTCAGTGGTTTAATAGAATGATACTGTAGAACTCTTCTTATGTATTTTGTAAGTGGATTTGAGCTTATTTAAGAAATGTTCTGTGCTGTACTGAGGTATTAACACTTGTGTTTCACCCACACAGTTTGAGTGAATTAGCCCTTATATTGGCAAATCAATGCAATAATAAGTGTCCTCATTGCACATTGACCTGTGGAGACTGACATTAATATTCTCTTTGACATTCTTGCCGAAGTCTCCTAGTTTTTCTAGTACTTTCTGCTTCCTTACACCGTGACTCTGTAGTGAGTAAAATATATGTACATATGGGTGGATTTTTGAGATGAGACGTATGGGATGGATAGATGGATGGATGGATGGATCTGCTCTAATGTATATCTCTAATGAGATATATGGGATGGATGGATTTGTTACTCAAATGACAAGCAAGGGATGGATGGATTTGTTCAAATTAGATATATGGGATGGATGGATGGATGGATGGATGGGTGGATGGATGGATGGATTTGTTCCTCTGAGATATATGGGATGGATGGGTGGATGGATGGATGGATTTGTTCCTCTGAGATATATGGGATGGATGGCTGAGGGATGGATGAATTTGTTCCTCTAATGAGATATATGAGAGGGATGGCTGAGGGATGGATGGATTTGTTCCTCTAATGAGATATATGGGAGGGATGGATGGATGGATTTGTTCCTCTAATGAGATATATTGGAGGGATGGATGGATGGATTTGTTCCTCTAATGAGATATATTGGAGGGATGGATGGATGGATGGATGGATGGATTTGTTCCTCTAATGAAATATATGGGAGGGATGGATGGATGGATGGATTTGTTCCTCTAATGAGATATATTGGAGGGATGGATGGATGGATGGATTTGTTCCTCTAATGAGATATATGGGATGGATGGCTGAGGGATGGATGGATTTGTTCCTCTAATGAGATATATGGGAGGGAGGGATGGATGGATGGATTTGTTCCTCTAATGAGAT
>JABFDZ020000097.1:16051482-16061762 GCA_019775955.2 Pollimyrus isidori
GATGGATGGATTTGTTCCTCTAATGAGATATATGGGAGGGAGGGATGGATGGATTTGTTCCTCTAATGAGATATATGAGAGGGATAGCTGAGGGATGGATGGATTTGTTCCTCTAATGAGATATATGGGATGGATGGATGGATGGATGGATTTGTTCCTCTGATGAGATATATGGGATGGATGGATGGATGGATTTGTTCCTCTAATGAGATATATGGGAGGGAGGGATGGATGGATGGATTTGTTCCTCTAATGAGATATATGAGAGGGATAGCTGAGGGATGGATGGATTTGTTCCTCTGATGAGATATATGGGATGGATGGCTTTCTTACTCAGATGTGTAGTACATCTCATTTCACTATGCAGCACCACTGAAAATGAAAAGTATCTCTTCTTCTAAAATGTAAAATGCTCTAATGAAACGCGGCTCTGTTTCCTTACAGCTTGTTCCCTCTGCTAGATTATATGGTTCTTGGGAGTAACTTTTAACCAAACATTATTTTCATTTATCATTGTTGTTTATTTGGTCATTTTCCCCAAGACTAATATCTTGATTCAAAACTAATATCACTGCTTGCTTTACTTTTTTCTCCTCACAGTAAATCTTTCATCTAGCATTCATTTTAGTTTTATTTTAGTCTTGTTTTTACATTAAATGTTTGTGTAAAGACACTGATCTTCCGGTTCCTATATTCCTTGTGGCTTCAGAGCTTTTTTTATTTTTCATTTTATATCGTGTGTTTTTGCATCGGATTATTGTGAAATGCTCATCATCTTAGTATCACAGATTCCACTTCAGTCAGGCACTGCGAGGGGCAACCCTGCGTGTTTCACAGATTAAATTAGCTGCTTCACCAATGTTAGCGCAGTAGCTGAAATTGCAGCCCAGGGCCTGTCTTGCACTGTCACATCTCATTTCCTGCGTGGGAAGGAGAGCTCATGATAAGACAGGGGCACACACAGCAGCGCACGGAGGTCCATGCCTGCCGCATGTTTGCGTCCGCAGTCCCACCCTTTGATGTGTTGGCGACAGAGATTTAAGGCCATTAGGCTGAGAGGGAACTTGATACCGTCTCTGCATTGAAACACCCATACCAGGGTTGCAGGAAGGAACTGGGACTTTGGGGACAAAAATTGGAAGTGGGAATGAAAACCAAAATTAATTCATTTTAGCTTTAGAATAAAGAAAATCAAGTGGGAGGGGGCTGAACTGGGTGCAGGATCTGCCATCAGGGGCTGCCAGCAGGCATTGTTGGGGCATTATGGGTAATTAGGCACAGGTAATTGACAGGGCTCATCATCTGACCCCCATCGTATCTTATGCTAGTTAATTTGCATATGGATGCTGTAATCCACCCTCTGGAAGCGCCACCTCTGCCCTACCCCCTCGCTTGTCACTTGTCCGCGTGTCACTTAGCGTCACCACGATACAGCTCCCACTGTGTCCTGCTGATGGACAGGCCGTCTCCGATGAGCCTAACCATGGCTGGAGCATCCGCCAGCTAGCGGCAGCACGCAAATTCCAATTACGCCAGTCAGCTTAAATCGGCCTCCTTAACACTGCATGCTGTGAGCTGGCATTTTATCATATTTTTTTAGTGACGCAAGGGATTATACAAATGCTGCATGTGAGAGGGGGGCTGTGAGGAAGGTCACTCTGTAAACTCCGGCGTCCCCGACGCTGAGGGAATCGAGACGTGGTCACGTGACCATAAGGCGAGGTCTTGGCCATCACAGCAGGACTGCAAGCAGGGTGTCTGATTAAAAGCAGGCCGCCAGAGGGTGCAAATCGCCGTGCTGCGTTAATCCCCGCCACTTAATATCCAGCCGGGCTCCACCAGGCTGAACGGCCCGGCTGGCATGGATCTCGGCGACGGACGGCATCACCCCAGCGGGGGGGGGGGGTGGAGGTGTCAGTGTGTTGGGAGTCGTATGTGCCACTATCACCGCCTCACCCTCCTTATGGGCCCATGACCCTGGTTTGGCCAAACCAGCATGTGAAGGTTAGACCGTACTAGTCATATTTAGGCACTTGGACATATTGTTGATACGCGAATTTTCAGGTGCAATACTCCACTACAGGTAGTGGTTAGTAAAGGGGGTGAGGTTACAATTATTATTGGCGCCCTACCTATAGCAGAATATGCTGCTGTAACCTGGGGGGGGATTAACAATTGCCCCCCTCCTACAACTCAGGATCCTGTATATAAATCCAGTCTTAGGGGCAGGTCACGATGAAGCAGCAATCAACTTAAATATCTACAGTGTCAGCAATTAACTTAAATGTCTCCCCCAAGTCAATCAGATATGAATCCCGACCAGATCAGAGGGCGCGGTTTTCCGCAGGTGCACAGCGACGGACGGTTGGCCTGGGCCACCATGTTTTCTGTTTGCTGTGCGATATTTAAAACTTACGCTAGGAAAACCTTTTAATTGTTCTGTCATCGCCGTCCTTGATGTAGCTGCTCCTTTTGTCAGCAGAAACCATTATCGCCGCATGCGCTGGCGGGCGAAATGAAAATCCATCCGTCTGCATTTTTCTCCTCCTCTGCTCCTTGCTTTTGTTTTTTTTTCCCCCAGCAGAATGAAAAAGACACGCCTCCACTCTTCCATCCCAACTGATGCTCTTCTGCATGTAGGAATTAAAGATCAATATCGCCAGAAGGCTCATATTTCTGCCCATCAGCTTCTGGTATCGATTTCCTACCCGAAGTCGCCATTTTCGTTTGAAGCCTTGAAAAATATCAGTTCCTTGTCGGTTGCAGGTCTCAAAAAATAACTCGATTCCCTCAAAATCGCTGGTGAGATTTTCTGTTTTGGGTAGAGTCCAGAAAATGTCTTTAACTAGAGGATACTACCTGCCCATGCAGACCATGTGCTGCATGACTCCATGCTCTTTGTTGTGACACATTACTCCCAAGATCTTCGTCAGAATGATCTGCCATGTGCCACAGTAACCCTTCGGTTGGGTTGTTCCAGGCGTGGCGGCCTTTGTTCACATCTCGTATCGAGGAGTCTCGGCTGCCCAGGACCATGTTCTTTGTGGTTCTTTCCACCATAGCCACCTCTCAATAGGTACTGACCACGGCTGACCGCGAGCTCCCCACTGGTCTCGCCATATCAGAAATGCTCTGACGCAGTCGTCTAACCATAATTATTTGGCCTTTGTTAAAGTCACTCAGATGACTAACTTTTGGGCATCAAAATACGCTTCTCATTAATATTTTGGCACAGTTCTAATCCGCTTATCAAATTGTGGGTGTAAGTAAACACCCGTATCGTACCAAAAAGCCGGCATCTAAAGCCCTGTAATCATGTTGCATTTTCTGGCACTGATTCATATCTGTTGACACAACTCGTGGCAGCACTACCAACTTATTTGACACAAGCTGTTGGTATATAATAACAAGTTATATTTGGCCATAGTTTATTCCAGGTGAATTTCATTTCCTTTCTTTATATACATAGCACAACGTTAAGTGCAATGTGATATTGCGCAGCCCTAATTCATTTCAGAGCCGAGAGGTCATAATGTTTTGTGTCATCAGTGTATATTTGCATGATAAATATCAGAATTATTTTCTGTGACTTGCTGCCCCCACCGGGTGTGTCTGGAGTCTGCAGGGCCTCCCTATGAAGTGGGGGCTTCCTACAAGGACTTCCTCCCACAGTCAGTTAAAATGATTGTTATCTCAGGGTTGCAATTATGTGCCCTGCGATGGACAGGTATCCTATCTGCAGTGCCCCCAACCATTCTGCATGATAGGGTGTGTTCAGTAGAAAGCATCCATAAAGCCTATACCAACCCTTATAATGGATTATAAAGGAATCTATCGTGCATTATGGACGAGAGCTTCATAATGCATTTATAACGCGTAATACACATGGCTGTAATGTATTATGCTTTTTGTAAATATTACTAGTGTTTTTATGCTTTACTGATGCATTATAATGCATTATGAATGTATTTATAAATGACTGAAAACTTGGCCTTAAATTAGGTGCTAGCAAACATTTTCACCTTGACTTATTTTCACCATCCAGCCGTTTATCTTGATCAGGGTTGCAGTTTTCCTGGATTATATCCCAGGCAGGAAGGGGCAAAAGACTGAGGGACACCCTGGGCTGAATTCCAGGCCATCCCAAGGCACATACACGCACACACTCTCACGCTGCAGGCGAGCTAGGGACAGTGATTAGCTGTGCCCTCCCACTGAGCTACCCCTGAGGCTTTGCATGGTGTTCCAAATTATACTCATTATTTTCAAAGACAAAGTGATGTGTGTGAGTGAAAATTTGCCGTTACCAAAAATAGTAACATTACTAGCTAGAACAGCCATTTGGTTTTTGCTCTACTTTTGTTGTCTATAAAAATGTGGTAATCCGGGGCTGATATTTTTAACAAGATGTATCACTAAAGTAATAATCATGCCATAAAAGCAGGGGAAGAAGAATGAATTCAGTGTGAAACTGCATAAGCTGTCAGTATCCATCCATCCATCTTCAGTAATTGCTTGTCCGATACAGGGTCATGCTGAGCCTGGAGCAGATTGGTGGAGGTATAAGTTGATTGGGGTATACCAGTGATTGGGGTATACCATAGACAGGATGCCGGTGTATCGCAGGGCACCAGCACTCAGACACATTGTTACAGACTGGCCAGTTTAGACCCCAATTTACCTACCTATATTTTTTTTTGCTGCATGAGGTGCTGCAGTACCCAGAGGAAATCGACAAAGCACAGAGCACAGGGTGAACATGTAAACTGCACACACAGAGTCACAAGGTGAATTCGAACCCCCCTCCCAGCGCAGGGTTGTGGGATCGCCGTGCTGCTCCCTCAGATAACCCGCCAGTAATCGAACTGAATGTGACTTACTGCTGACATCGCACACATCAGCCAAAGGCCAGCCGGACGCTCTAAAAGAACAATAGACCGCATCCTTTTCCAGGCCTCACTGATATAGGCTGCTTTTAGGCCTATATAAAATTTCTCTGGTAATCATCTGGGACGACAACCTCCTGCATCCAGCCTCACCGGGCTCATTTGACCCGTTGAAAATATTTAAAATACATCCTATCAGACAATGGCCAGTTCCTGCTTCTCCTGGTCATGCGATTGGCAGCTTTGAAGAACCCAGTGGCTTCTGCATGAGCAGACATAGGTACCCAATCCAGCCTCTAACAGGAAGCAGGCCAGAATGGCAGCACAGGCCACCGGCAAGGGACACTAATCACCTCCTTTACGCTTGCTGGCACCACACTGGGCCTAGTGAGAGTCTAAATGAAGAAGCATCCTCATCCTCACTCACTTCCCTATCCCTCAGGGTTCACCTCTTGTAATAACATTTCAGGTCACTGATTCCCAGAAGCAACAAGGCCTGTATTCAGATACTAACCATCACGGGGATGAGTAGGAAGAAATGAATAACGTAAATGTTGATTGACGCCATGCTTGTTGTCTCTGCTGTCATCTTTTGTGCGCATATTGGTTCTCCTGTGGCGTTCATGACCTGTTTGTTAGGCCACCAATCGAGAAGGACGACCCATACCCCCACTTGCTGGAGGTCACACTGTCCATCGAGGTCAATGATGCGTGGCCTGATTGCTGCTCCTGGGCTCCTCTGCCCCTGGGGATCTCCAGACAGCCCCCACCGTGTGTGCGATGTGACGGAAGGAGGTTAGCGTTGGCCGCAGGGCCGAGAGCCCCTCCCCGGCCATGCTACCCGCAACCCCCCCCCCCCCACCGCAGGCCGGCGGCTGCTGTCCTTCTGATTGGCCTGTGCTCACACCCGTGGCCGACTAATGGGGTCAGACAGGAAGCTGGAGATCCGCGCTACAGCTGCCATTGAGGTCAAGGCACACATGCAGAAGGAGGGACATAGAAGGAGACAGGCTAGGTGTGTTCCAGCCTGTTATGTTTTAATGACTCTGAGCTGGAAAAAGCTGAGATATTAAAGGCATAAAAGACCAAAGAAATGCTGCTGTCTTCCTCATCTCTAAACTAATGTAAAGTGATGAAGCATTTTGAGCCAATCATGCGCCAGAGTGTTGCTGATTGACCCTTGTAATATGGTGCAAAAATGCTGTTAGGCGTCACATAGCTGCTCCTCCCCAAGGAAAATGCTGTTCTGAGTGACTCCAAACCTACCAGTGAAACAAACAAAGCTTATGGAGGAAAGCCGGTCCTCTTTGCAGCTCAAGTAATCCTCTTCCTCGCCATCAGCCACTCCGTCCTTAATAAGTCTGCTCTCCTGACGGGCAGCACTCGGTAACTCCAAAAAGAAGCAAGAGGGGGGTGGTTTAGTCAATATTGGCGCCCAACCCTAAAACAAAAGCGCCCCCAATGCAGGTAGATCACCCCCTCCTCATTCCAACCCCCTCCTCATTTCCAACACATCTCATAGCTCATGGAAACCACTGGGCACAAATCTGCAGTAACAATGAACAGGAAACAGAGGGGCAGGGATGGCCAGAAAAAAAGGTAATAAAATAGTGCAGCCAGCTTGTTCTCTCTGAAAACCGTTAGCTCTGAAGGGCCCATTTGGGATGTGAGCAACTCCTCACTGAAACCCCTTTGTCTCTGAGGCCCATACTTGCTCCACCAATTACATTTGATCTCTAATAATTTATTCTAATGAATTTGAGTCAGGAATCACATCATTGGTTGACACCGGACCGCTGGAATATAGGCCCATCCATCTGATCTAGTGCAGGGTGGAATTTATACCAGCGGTGCATGTGTGTGAGCACACAGATCTTATCGCGGGAGGGGCGGCTTTGCGGCCAGAGGTTTATGCGGGGATCAGGGCACCTGCATAGTGGCTCTGTTTCTAGCCATAATGAAGCAGAACAGCAGGGCATAGCCATCCAGCAGCGAGCAGCCAGCGGAAGATAAGCAGTACACAATGGGCTTTTATGTGCCTCCAGGAGATTAAAGAGGGAATTGTGAGGTGGGCCTGCATAGCACAGCACATCGCCCAGGGGGCAGTCAGCTCACAACCTCCCTGGGGGGACATTTGGCCCACTTATGTGTTTAAACAGTGCGGGTTTGCTCAGCTGAGCGTCTCAGCATCATTGCCATCGTGGGCTGCGTATTGCTCTGGGTCTATTTGTTGTTAAGAGGAAGGTTCTTATATCGGTGAGCAACAAAAAAAAAAGAAAGCGTGAAGTCCCGCGACTTGACAGCGTTTGGTCTTTTTATCAATGTGAAGCAGATGAAGTGAAAGCATTTAAAGGATTTATAGGTCGATGGCACTCCAGTTGGGACAGCAAACAGATCCATATGACATGCGCCTAATAGGACTCAGTATGGATGTTGGGGGGGGTTAAGAGCAAAGGAATCAGAACCAATAAATGTTTTAGCTTCGACAAAAATGAACGAGGCAGGAGAAGCAGACAAACCTCCTTTCTACGGATGGATAGAAACATGACTAATTTTTATCAATGGCAGTTAGGGACCACATGGGTATGTCACGTGACTTGACACCACTCGGGATGGAATGTCCTTATTCCTATTCAGTATTTTCTTCATACATCTGCAGGTACTCCAGCTCAAAGCAGCCCCCTGCTGGCCCCTCTCCCTGTCCCCGGGCGCCCAGTGCAGCCACAGCTGGACCTCAAGCACCTCCTGCCCTTCCGGCTCGATGGTTCCTCCCCGCTTAGTCTCTTTCCCAATTTCAACGCGGTAAGTTCCATCCAGCTCCATCCTGCTCCATCCAGCTCCATCCTGCTCCATCCAGCTCCATCCTGCTCCATCCAGCTCCATCCAATTCCATCCAACTCCATCCAACTCCATCTAGCTCCATCCAGCTCCATCCAATTCCATTAAGCTCCATCCAGCTCCATCCTGCTCCATCCTGCTCCATCCAACTCCATCCAACTCCATCTAACTCCATCCCATTCAATCCCTCTCTCTCCAGTTCCATCCACTTCCACTCCACTCCATCCAATCAAACCATGCTCCCTTTAGCTCGATCCCACTCCATCCAGCTCCATCCAACCCAATCCCATTAAATTCTGCTCCTTCCAGTTCTGTCTAGCCCCATCCCACTGAAACCCACTTCTTCCAGCTCCATCCAGAAAACCACCCTCAGCTGCCCCCGGCTGGCTCCCGTTTCCATACCACTGGATCCAGTCTGCATTCAGCTGCATAATGAGTCTTGGACCATTTCCTATGGCCTTATCAGTTTAAATATCTTTCAATTAAAATACTTCTGACACAGCTTCCTCTCGCTCACCACCGCAAGCAGTTTTCCTCTTCATTCTGTTTAAGCCAGAAATAAACGCACATGTTTATTTTTGCTCTTTACAATCACATGCTGGTTTCTCGTTTATTGCGAAAATGACACAAGAAATGTCAAAACAGTCAATGTGATAAGTCCCCCTTTTACACAGGGCATGTATAGAACCTGGCCAGGGTTGGCGGCCTTATCCGATGGAGCACACCTATACACCTGCCATTGGTGATCCCTTGTTATTCTGACAGTCTCATTCAGCGTCTTTAGTCTTTAAACTTTGAAACTGTTCTTCTAGTTGGTCACCTGCACTAACTAAATGACTGATTTAAAACTAACATGTGAGGCCAGGGTCAATTTCAATATTTTGTGTCTGTCAGCGTTGTAGCAATGCACCTTTCCCGGATAAGTTACCATCAAAAGTGCAAATGTAAAGCCTACCTCCGAAACTAACATTGAAGAAACAAGCTTCTTCTTTTATACTTTTGGTCATTTTTTAAAAACTCTTCTTTATATCTGCCCTTGATCCACCTATCAGTTCACTTTCATGAAGCCAGTACAAGAAAGAAAAAAACAAAAAATATTTGAGGGATTAGATCGGAGCAATTTTGAAACTCGATTCACGTATCTAAACGATTTAGTGCGGATTTCAGGGTTGAGGGGTCCTGCAGGCGGACAAAAGTCTGGTTCTGCGAGCCGCTTTGAAAGGGCCAGTGTCCTGACCCAGCCAGCCAAGCTAGGAGCTCGCAGTCTCTCAGAAGCCTCTTCTGCTGCCGACCCACAGCGGCTGCCTTAAAGCGCCACGCCACTCCCCGGACCGCTCCAGTGCACCTAGCCTGTCAGCTGTGCCCGCAGGTCCCGAGGGGGCACGTCCAGGCCGGCTGCCTCCTGTCCTGTCGCCCTCCACCGGCCCCGGCGTGGCGCCCCCCTAGGCGAACTGCATTAACGAAATGAGAATTCAAGGACAACTGGTTCACCAGTTAATGAATCGCTTTCGGCAGGCCGGGGTGGCAGAGGAAGGAAGGCTCAAGGGCTTTACTGTGATGCAGTGTGTCTGCTGGGGGGGGGTAACATTACCCTTTAGTCTACAGTTATGTTTTAATTAATTTACAAACAACTTGCTGCATTTTGGTTTCTGGTTATTTCTATATGGATTGAAGGAGACAGAGAACCAGAAAAACTGGACCCCTCGAGGGAGGGCCCCTGGATTATGTAGGGTTACGTACATATAAATAAATACATAAATATGTAGAAGTGGAATCCGTGTGTATAAAATGAAAAGGTCGGGTGAGGACTTTAATGATAAAGATGAGATGTTGAGTGTCTCTCGGGTTCCCCTGGTGGCTTTTAAAGCCCGAAAAAGTGCCACATGGAGGCTGCGGTCTTTCGAGAGGCTCCGTCCCCCAATCAGCCATTTAGCTGCAAGGCAGGGGTGAGACAAGGGGCTGCTAATTTGAATAATTGCAGTCCTGTTGCCTGCAATTAAAATCCTCAGCGGCCCACTCTGACACACAGAGTCAGGTCTGCTCTTCAGCTCATGGAGCCTTCACCTTCCTCCAATCCCCCCCCCCCGAGTGTTGATTAGCACGCGGCCCAGGTAGGCCCCACATGGCACGTTAGCAGGCAAAGCAGGGCACACACACACGTGCCATTAATCATCCCGCCTGGCCCCTGACCCCTCCCACGTTCTGCCGGACTCCCGGTCTGATAATGGCCGCCTTGTTCTCTCGCTTGTACCGCTAAGACGAATGCACCTGTCTCTGTAACTAAATAGCTTCCACCAACATCCCCCACCTTTCTTTACTGCCATCCACTGAAAACTCTTATCGCACGCCTCTGATGCAGCGGCTGCCGGATAATTCTCTCTGTAGGAAAAAAAAAATCAAGCACTTCAGGACAATGGACATGTTTAAACTGGCACGACTGGGATGACTGGAGCTGAACAGAGGGCACATTCTTGGAACTCCCAAAACAAACACTTAGCAGTTAGCCAGCGGGGGGGGGGGGGGGGGGGGGGGGGGGGGGGGGGGGGGGGGGGGGGG
>JABFDZ020000097.1:16079541-16092816 GCA_019775955.2 Pollimyrus isidori
TACCTGGGCGCTCCCCGCAAAATTTTTTGTTTTATAGACCGGCGTCTTCGCCAAATTTTTAACCCCTGGTCACCCCCCCCCCCCCCCCCCCGTCTGCACATAGAGACGTGGCTGATGGCAGCTACTGTAAGCATATGGGACACCCCAGAAAGAGCACGAGGGTAACCAGGCCAACCAGCTCAGTGCTACTGACCACAGAGGAGATCAGTTCACAGAGGTTGTGAGGTTCTTGTTGTAGATAAATAATGACCTTTCTCACCGCGTCAGCCGGCACTCTGGAGGAATCATCGTCGTAAGCATGCGAGTGAACGCTGAGACTTCGACCGGGAGGTCACGGGTTCAAGTATAACCACACAGAAATGGATGTTCCACTTTTGGAGAGCAGACTTTTGAGACATTGGGCCAAATTTGGTGGGGGTAGAGAACTGGGGGCACTAATTCGGCAAACTGATCAACTTAGTAACTAATCAAGCTCATGCAGTCTTCTGTTTTTTGTGAATTGTTATGCCCACCAGGGTTTACTGTATCTATGGTATTTTATTATGGGGGAGTCTTGTATTTTAATAGTTAATCAGGTATGAACATTCCGCCCCCCAACTCCACCCCACACCTTTGTGGCGTATACAGGCATATACTTTGCAGTTTATTTTTCATGTAAACTTATTGATAACATCTTATTAAACAAGTCAGTGTATTTAATTTAACTGTGGCCGACTAGGTCAGCATAACATGTAGACTATGTATGGCAAGCGATATCAGAATAATAGTGGGTACATAAGTAGCACCAACCACACGGCCCACTGTTATTCTAAAAATATTGATATTTGCATGACATTTATGCTGGTTCATTCTTATTTGCTATTCTGTTATCTACTGACGGTATGTATCAATAGTGACTGCATTGTTTTGTTCACTAAAGCTTTATCCCAAATATAAAGTCTGCATCCTCAGTCTGTTACAGTTGTTAGGATCCATAAATAACACTGTATACAGTGATTTTGTTGCCAACAATTTCTGAAAGGTTTTATATTAAGTTTATGGTGCTGATTAAGAATATGACTTCCATCAGTAGTCTGCCATCATGTGTATGTCCCATCTGCCTTGATATCGCTCCTTCATATCCTGGTGGAACCTCTCGCCTTGTTCCTTGATGAAGTCTCGAAGGTTATCTGGCAATCTATTTAAATGGCTATGGAGGTCTTTATGCTCATATTAACTCTGAACACATTAACATATTAACAGCAAATTTCTGAATTTAGCAAGCATATCTTGCACCAGTTCTTCATCACTGTCTGCTTTGCGATTACACAGTAGTTCTTCACACCATGTACTCTCCACAGATGTAGCAGAATACACCAGGATATTTGATGCAGGCTCTTCTTGATGAAGTCATCATTTTTACATGTATTTATATAGTTATTAAGACAGATCTTTTTGGATATAAACCAAGACTGAGTTGACAAACTTATACTGTAGCCAACTTTATTACTCTGCAAATTCACAGTTGAATTCTGGTTTCAAAAAGTCGCTTTTTTGAAATACAAAATAATTATCATATGGGATATTTCATTAAAGAGTCAAAAGACAGACCAAAAACTATTGCATTTGTTATCACACAGAAGTGGCATTGGGTGAATGCATTATTTTCATGAATATGACCTTGGCACCTGAAAAAAAAACTTTTGGTAGACCTATATAGTTGTTGAGATTGCAGGTCCTCTTTCTGGTATGTTGCACCCTACTGGACTGGAAGTCTAACTTTATCTCTGAGTATAATGGAATACAATGCAAAAAGGTTAGATATTCCTCTTAAAATGTTTCCAGTGTAATGCCTATGGGTGCTGCTGTCTTGCAGACCAAGCTGGCCCTGCAGAAGCAGCTGACCAAAGGCTTGACCACCAGCTTCCTACCCAGCCCGCTGAACCCGGCCGCCCTCTGCACCATGGCCCCAAACCCGCTGGCCTTGCGTCACCCAGCAGGAACTGCTACCCTCATCCAGACCCCTCTGCTGAGCCCCGCGCTCTTTCGGCCTGCCCCGGGGCCCCTGAGGGCCACGCACACGCCCATCATCTTCTCCCCATACTAGATCCCAGAAACCCCAACCTGGAGATGGAGAGGACTATGCAGCCAGAGAAACAAAGTTAAATGCTGACATCCATCCCACGAGCTTCAGACACAGGGACTCTGTTATATACACTAGACAGGAGCTGAGGCGTGCGGTGGCTTTCATTTGCTTTCTGAAGAGTGTTGGCGAAGCGTGATACTCCTTTAACAAGCAGGTGGAGCAAAATCTGCACGGAGACCATAGGTCAAGTCTATTCAACACATATTAATCTGTCAGCAGTAAGGGATGGCCTCTGCTTCTTTTCCTGACAGGGCTGATGCCAACAAGGTCCCTTTACCTGACGCTTCTTAAACATTTCTTACAAGTACGAGCAGGGATTATGCACCTCTGGGGTCTCCACGCCATTCAATTTGTACGCGACGAGGCAGCCCAGCAGGGGGTGCTGGACCTGCACAGGGGCCGTGTGACACTTGCAGTGGAACAGCCAGAGTTTCTCTCCACCAGACAGCCCAAATGCTCCATGCAGCGCTTTGGGGGTGGGAGGGGGGGTGGTAAGCCAGAAGGGTTGGATTTACATATTCGCGTGAAAACAGATCTGGATGCTTCCAGCCTTTGACAATCTGCCTCCCTGTGATTAATATGTGGGCATTATGGGAACTGAGGAACCATCGATCCAATGGCATGAGCCCAATATGTCTGCCAACGGAAGCTATCAGGCACATGGGCTATTCTATAACAGCGAGGAACCTTCATATCGTGGGGCCTTTCATAACTAAATGAGTAAAGTGATTTCTGTTTCAATAGTGAAACAATGATCCCGATGCCGTCCACAAAGTTCGGCCCCGTGTTTCCAACACGGCGACGTAGACCGCTCATAGCGAGGGCGTGGCCAGCCAGCCCTGTTCATATTCAGTGACAAAATGGATGATACCTCTGACCGTGCATAGATCTCGAGTGGAAGTATCACCTGTTACATTTCACCAGCAGCCGGATGAAGACACAATCACTCCCACTCAAACTTCCTGTGCTTCAGACCTCATTCTGACACTAATGCGCTGACAGGGTCGTTCACCGAACACCAAGCTTTACCAGGGTTCACCATATTCCCACCATATAACACTGCCTACTGCCACAGCTTCTACAGGTAATATGCCCCCATTAATCTGGCCACCTGAACATCTTGTATGTCAGGGAAGTTAGACGCATCCCCACCTCCACTTGCCACATCGCATTGCAAGTCTGGACAGAGAGTGGGACAAAGATTCCCAAAGCGTACATTTCCAGATTCTTGCAAATCATTGTGGAATTAGCTACATGTGTAATTGTAGGATTTAATTCAGGAAAAGTGTTAAACATGCTTAATAAGCAAAGTAAGAATGCTTGAGGGGGGGAGACTGGGGGTCTTGAAACTTTGAGACATAATAGGCAGAGAAAACACAGGAAATACTAAGCACATGCAAATACATGTCATGTGACATGCATAGGGGCAGGTCATCTGTCACCAGGGTGAAGGTGTTATTGTTGTTTATCAGAGGGCCAATCGTGGGAGTTCTATTTTCAGGTCAATTAATCTTTGACGGCTGAGGCGTTGCGAGCTCGAGAATGGAATTCCGAAACAGTCCATGTTCTCTGACGATCTTTACGCCTCAGAGGAACCACAGATGTGCTGCTTCCATTACAAGCATCAAGGAACCAGGTGGGATAGAGAGGAAATGAGAAGTTTGCGTCCCGTCGCTCGCTGCTACTACGTGCGAGGTGAAGGCCAAGGCCGGGAAGGACAAACAGGGTTTCCAGAAGCCTGCGGACCTGCTGTGGTGAAGATGCCAGTTACAGCACAGTGTATTGTGCAGCTGGGAGCAATTGGGTTGCAGGACTTTTTTTAGCAATAGTCGTGACTGTCATCTAGCGTTATTGTCATTCAAACGTCGTCCTTTTTACATGCTGTTGTTTTGTTGTAGATGCACCGGTACAGTTTTGCCCAGTTACTCTCCCTGGTACTTCAGCTCTTAGAAAGTCCCACAAAACATAGTTACCATGCAAGATCTCATAGCACTTATTACTGGTACCCTGCTGGCTGTAACAAATTCTATAGGTATTCCTCACTTTTTTCCATCCTCCTTGAACGAAACAGCACCACCTGCTGGTTACACTTGTTCATAGCAAAGTAATCCAGCTTCCCCACTGTCTTAACTTGCATTTCCTCAAGCAGTGGGCCCTTGGGAATATGAAGCCAGTTGTCTTGCCATAGAAATCAAGTTTCTTATTACTGAACCAGCCTGTTGTTTGGTTTAATTGATGTTTTATTTGTTAACAAAATCTCCAGAAGTGGAGATTGTTATGAAATATTGTGAAAAACTAAAATATTTAGTTAGGTATATAGATAAATAGATAAACGCATAGCACATATATATAGAGATTTTACTTATTTTTACGGTCTTTAAATGCAAATTTATCTGAGAAGAATATAGATGAAAACTGATCTATTTACTGTAAAAAAATGTTTTTGAAGAAAGTGAAAAGGTGTTTTTTTTCCATGGCTTCACCTTTTTTGTAAGCAAACAGTAGATGTTGAAAGAAGGTGCTTGTGTGTCTGTTTTCTATTTCTGGATGCCAAGTAATAATTTTTGTCAGTGATCTGACAAGCATATTTACAGTGAAGTAAGTAATGAGGACACGGGACGACTCTGTAGGCTGCAGAGCTGGTAGTCGACTGGAACGGATTTGGCGCACAGGGACCGAAGGATTCCACTCAACCTCAAATTCCACTTAAAGCCATATTCCCGTTCTGGTGAGGCGTTGCTTATCCCTTTAGTTTCATCCAAAATTACTCACAGAAATTACTCACTCAAAAAACTGCACAGTTTTATGAAGAACTGGGTGGTTTCAGCGATTGTGATAAATTTGTATCTCCGCAATGGTCCCACAAAGAAAATGTTCTGTTTTTAATCATTTTTACACAGGGAATTGGGCTAAATGAATAACCTTTTCGCAATCTGATATCACTTCTCTTTTAGTTTTTGTTGCAGCTGTTTTCAGAATGTGTTGAATTTGCTAGTGAAGACTGACATCTCGCAACAAACACAAGCTCTTACCGCAGCGGTGACCTTCATACTGTCACACTGAAGAAAGCAGGGGAAACACTTGCCTGGTTTACCCACACTTACACTGTAACCCTGCTTTTCACTGTTTTATAGAAAAGTGTGAAAGAGATACAGGTGCAACGGGCAGGATTATTATGGGCGGCGAAGCATGCTGGTGGAAACTACTGAGCCAGCAAGCAGGTATTTTAGCAATAACAGGATTTAAACGATGATGTGACTCAGGTTTCATTGGGGTTAATGGATGTATTAAAATTTGGATTACAGACCCACAATATGCTCAGAAACTGCCTCCTTTAAGCCATAGGGAAATAAAGTATGGAAGTGCTCCAGTATTTTCCAATTAAAAATTCTACGGCTTTCACTTCCCCTCTCTCCCTGCCTGCCTCTCTCTCTTGCTCTCTCTCTCTTCACTTTATCAGTGAATGTGCACATTTAATTGCAAATGTAAGCATGCCATAACCCTTGCAGACTGAGTCATTCTGTTGATATGTGAGATAAGATGGTTAGGATACAGAAAAGCATTTCAGCCCGGTGCATATCACACAGAGCGGCCTGGGGAATCGGGGCCACTGCACGTGTGGTTCAGAAATAGACTGCAGATCACTTTATTCTGCTCCACTTTTTGGAATTGCTATTTCTGCTGCATCTCATATATCATTACAACTGGCTTTCCTTGTTGCAAGACATTTTATTTGCCTCCAAAAAAAACAGCAGGTTAAACAGCTTAGAAATATGGATTCACATTTTCTCATAAAACGGCACGATGAGGTTATTGGACGATGGGGTAAATTATGCTTGCTAAGTAAACGTGCAGGAAGGCACTCGCTTATATAGGAAAACTTTACAAAACCATAACTCAGACATACTATTCTGTTTTTTTTTTTGCTCTCTGTCTCCAGAGCGACTAACTAAATTCTGTCCATCACTACTGTTAGATTTCAGTTACTTCAGTGAAATTGTAAAGCAGTCATTTTGGTACAGCATACAGTGTAAGTCACTATAAACAATGGCCTATGCTATATAACTAAATGATGTGCTTAAATAAGGCAATGCCCTGACTCAAAGTACCTGGTCTGCAGTATATGAACTGGTGGAAGGTGTATCATTGCTAGCCAGAAGGAATATAAATGCATCAGTAAGGGATCATTAATGGTTTTTAGCATTGTAGCCAATGTTGTGTAGATATGATTTGAGAAAAGGCGAAATTTGGTCTTCCAGGTGGATCAAATATGATTTTCTTCCACAGATGCAGACAAATGATATTTGATGTTGAATATTATCCTAACTTTTATTTTAATTCACAATGTTTTATATCTTCCTAGCTTTATTTTCTCCTTCTCAGAAACCTGCTTTCTTATTTGCTTTTTATGTAAATACCTACAAACAATTGTGTATCATGTGCCAAAAGGTTATTAACAATAGTCATGGCAATAAATGTTGGTCTTTTTTTTGGTTTGCAAGCTTCCATACTGTAAGTACTTAACATACATGAACACAGAGTGTGTATAGGATAAGTGGTTAGAAGATGGATACATGGATGGATATATATTTGTAGTGTGTTGATTTTTCATTTGGTCTTTCCACATCATAATGCCAAAGGGGTTTGACATTAAAGCAATGCATCCAAGCATTTAAATGTTAAAAGCACAAGCAGACTTGTTATACATGGGTCTGTGTGACCATCCAGTGTCATGGTCACAATTATGGGGTAGCTTCAGATGCTGGACAAGGCTAATCACAGACGGGCGCTCACTTAAACACTCATTGTGCCCAGAGAGGGGGAAGGATTTTGTTACCACGTTAGAGTATCATCATTCCATACATAATGTACAATTACAGAGTAGCAACACAGACTGCACAGTATTTCAAGCACAACTTTAGATGACTATCTGGTTATGGCAGATTGTTACAAGCATTTTGACCGCGTTAGACAGTATTAACACTGTATGTTGACAGGCAAAGCCTTTCTGCGCTATTAGGACATAGGTGATGCTGACAAATGAAACTCGCACCTCACCACAAAGTGAACCTAAGACAGCGTGGTCCTGCATGGAGATATTGGGTGTGAATTTCTCATGCCTCCGCTGGCCTGTCCAGGCTGCTGTCCAACCCAGAGAACCTTTCACCTCTGATTCTTATGGTAAAAATCACTGTGACAGATCATCCTAGTGCAAGCCATTCTCGGTTTGTCCCAACATATATAGACTTTTAGAAGACATTTGTTATCATCCGTGCTCGGTCTGCAGAAAAATGTAAATTATGGAAACTTGACAAGAAAACAAGTACCAGTTTGTGTAGGGACTTGGCCAGTAATTTACAGTGTACTCCTTGTAATATTCATTGTACAGACTTTTTTTCTGATGTATGAATTAACAGCAAGGCACAAAGAGCAGAAATTGTATTTTGGTAAGAGATCATTGCTTTTACTGTTATCGCTATGTGGTGGAGAGCCAGAACCTGAGAGACACATGGGGCGGATGGCAAAATAAATGGGTGCTTCCACTTCAGCCGTGTCCCGTCTTGCTTTAATGGAAACCGCCTCATTGCCACACAGCCTCTCCTCTCCAGATGTCATCAAACTCTCCTCCTGAAAAAAACATGGATGCCTTGCCTTCCACTTACAGATCTCTGACGCGAAAGGCAGTCAGGTCCTACACACATCTGTCTCCTTGCCCTGTCTGACATTACTCAGTAGCCAGACACAGTCTTAGCCATACAGGTTAAAGTCTTCGGAAACCGGGGAAAAACCCACCAGTTTACATTCATTTCAATTATTCATGCTGCGCTTGGAAAGAATGCATGCTAAACACAAGACTGGGTGATCCTAGAGGATTCAAGAGGAATTTGATTTTAAGTCGGCTCCTGCGGCAAGCGTGACTGTATCCGATGATGTGTCCACTTCATGGACGTGTCATGTCCCCGTAAGGTACTATAAAATGTGACGTTATTAAATTAAGCTGTAAACATACTGAAAACGGCTGTCAGATTGTGCCTGTTTGTAATCTTATGTAGGTAGCCAAAGAGGGGAACATGGCTGTCATTCGCTCCTATAGTCTCTTCTCCATACTCACTCCCTGTTGTGTCTAGAGGTCTGAGAAAGACTATATAAGAAAAAACACATGCTGAGTGAATAGACCAAGACAAAGGCCAATGAGGATCCAGAGGCAGCAAGAAGAAACACTGTAGGTAAGTGTATTACTACGTTTGCAGCTGCGCAAACAGAAGTGTAGCTATGGGCAGCCTTGTAAATAGCATCAAGCACTGCAGTCCCTTTGTCTTGTGATAGCAATCCACACTTAGCAGCACAGAGACCACATACCTCACTCTTATAAAGCCAAACCTGCATCATGTGTTTGAAAGCTAACCCAGCGTCATCAAAACCAGTTAATCATATGCGCCTGCATCAACTTAATTTGCCACACTGGTTTTACATGGTGGTGTTGAATATTATTACACTCCTTCTGTCAGCTGCCTGCAAGCACTTTGGTTATCTTGTTGGGCCTGCAGGAAGATACCACGATGAAGAAGCCTGGTATTTAACTGGATCCCTGGCAGATTGGTTCTTCAGTTCAGGCGATGTCTTTGACAAGATTTGACTGAAGACACTACAGTTCATATTCAAAGACATTTCCTAATGAGGTATAAATCACACATTTACCCACCTCAACTGGGCAGGTGACAAAGTTGGTATGTCAAATCCCAAAAGAAAAACTGTGTATCTCCCACATCTCCCAATAAAAAGGTAATTTGCCCAGGCTCTAAAAAAGAAATAGGTTGATATCTAAAAGTTTCCTCTCCACCATACTTCAGAATATATAACAAAGTAATGCACTTTTTATTATTTTAAATTCATGTCTTTGGAATTTGGTCTGCGTATTTTTGTTTTTCTGATTTTAACCTGCTGTGAGTATCTAATGATCTACCCCAGGAGGGCCTACTTCAGGGCAAGGCGACGCGCTCCACACACCTGGGGCATGTTCTGTCATTCTCTGGAGACAAAGACAATTCCAGTCAAAAAAAAAAAAAGATCAAACTGAGTTTCAAGATAATCACAGGACTTGGTGGGTTTAAATCTGACAGGGAATATTAGGTGTTTTTCCAGGAGTGGTCCCTAGCTCGATCGAAGCTATGGCAGGGTACCTAATCCTCTCTGCACTTCCATCCTCAGCTCACTACCCCATTGAGGTAGCAGTCAGGGGGGGCTGCACTGGGCTCTCTGGGGGAATTGTCTGCCTGTGAAAAGATAATACAGGTTGTCTCTTTTTTCCTTGCAGAGATCACAGAGTGCAATTTTCTGGTCAGATTCAGAGGTTACACTGGATTAAGGTCTTCCGCGTAACGGAAAACTGAGGAATCAAAGGCACTTCTACAGCCCTAGGAGTACTGTATCGTGACAAGGGAAAGCTGGCGCGGAGCAACACTGCCCTCTGTTGCTGATCAGGTGTCATGTCAACATACTATCAAAGGAAATTTGAACCCCAGGCTCAGAAAGGAAGTTCGGGATGCATTTACCAGCAAGTGACACTGTCAGGCTCGTCAAAACCCACAGCTGCTGTAAAATCAAATGTGCGAGTCACCCATGAAAGTACCCCCATTTGCATATTTTTGCATTAATGAGGATTAGTCAGTTATTTGACATGTTCGGAGAAGTGCAATAATTGCCAAGCTCTTTCCATGTCTATTTGAATCTACATCTCATCTCACTGTCAGAGATAAGATGTTTCAGCATGATAACAGAATTATTGTGAAAGGAAAGGCTTGAAGAGATGGAACAGAATTAGTATAGCGAGAGTGAACTTCTCCCCCAAGAAAAATAAGTAACAAGTATTTTTTTTCATAGAATAAACCTGAAAACATTAGACTCTGTGAAGCATTACTTCATGTAGCAAACTTCACTGCTTCATTGATCAATCGATAAGCAAAATATAAAGGTAATGAAAGGGCTCCCATTCTCACAGAACAAATAACCACAAGGCCAGGTTTAGAAAATGGCATACAATCTACCAACAACTGTTCATTGGGTGATAACATGTAAAATTTCATATATAAAATGTAATTGATTATATTAGCTGACCATCACAAAAATCTAAACCAGATTATGATGGTATGTAAGATATGACATAGCTGCTATTAGATGACAGAAAAATGGCATTCATAATTAGAAATTCATATTAACTAATGTTACAGCAGCTACAGTATCATTTTATTACCACCAGGAATCAAGATTTTTTTAAAATCGAAGGAGTGCTACAAGAAATCTTTTTATAATCCTTTTTCTTCCGAAATACAGTTTCCATACTGTGAAACTGACTTTAACAATATTGAATTTAAAATCACATATGATTAGTAAAATAGACATTTCAAACCTTCCACAGAAAAACAAACTGAAAATAACATCAATTTAGAATAGAAACTCAACGTTTACAAAATATTATCAGCATTTACTTTCAGTAGTAAAATTAATATAATACAACTTCATAAAATGATGACATTTGACTTTAGCTATGAATTTTACTCAGAGTATTTCTTAAAAATAGGTTACAATACACATTACAAAACAACACCAACAATAACCAGCGTAACAGCTGTCCTTACATATTGTGTACAATCATCTTGATAGAACTTAGACACATCAATAAATTTCTGCAACAGTAACACATTTCCGTGCCTTATTTCCAAGTTATGGAAATAACAGCTGATAGCAGTATCTTAACGCAGATTGCTACAGTCACACTGAACATTTACTACCAAAAAAAACCCATTAAGCCACATTAATGGTCCCATCATCTGGTAAAATCAGCAAGAGCGCTGATGAAGACACTTCAAAGTCACTCACTGAACTACACAAACAGACAAGCAACAAATTTACATTCTCCTGATTGCATTAGAGTACTTGTACACAAAGTACACAGAGATGATTATTAACAGTTCAGTAATCCCCGCATTTAAAAATAAAAGCGGAAATTAAATAGCACTGTCGAATAGTACAGGGGCCACCATAAGGAAGCTAATATTGTTAATGAAGGACAATTTTATAGATGTCATGGTGGCGAGATCTAATATAAACCCTTGGTTAAATGCGTCATTAACTTGTTTATTTTAAAATGTAATTAGATGCAGTTCAAAAACGAACTGCACTAATCCCACCAAAGTGAGGATTACCATGTTTCTCAGACCGTCCCCCACATGCACTGCACCTGCGAGTCGGACAGCGTGTCAGGCAGTGTCTCTCAGCTGTCCAGTGAGCCACTGCTCTTGTTCTTGTTGCGACTCAGCGGAAAGGTGGACTTGCTCTGCGGCTGGGTCATCTTGCTGGCCAGGTAGACAAAGGGCTCAATGAGAGTCCGCCGGTCAGCCACCGACACCTCCCAAAGGCGCACCTTCTCCGTCTTGGCCCAGTGCTGCGCCACCTCTGAGTCCACCTTCCTCTGGTGCTGCAGGTCACCCTTGTTCCCCAGCACTACAATTGTCACCTGTCAAAAATCGTATCGACAGTCAGTCATTGCCACACACCCTCTCCTCAGCAACTTAAAAAAGAGTGGTTTAAAGCAAAAAAAAAAAAAAGAGATACACTCTGCCGGATACAAAGTCACCATGTGACCAACAACCCGTATTTGAAATGTCAAATGACTTTAAACATAAATGTTTTTCATTTCCATCAACCAACCAGTTACAATATTTGGGATCGGCAAACCAAGCAGGTGAAAATGTACATTTTCCCATTGTGAGTGATGTAAATTGCAAGGTAGTGTACAACAAGTTCTTGCTGGAGATTAATCAAGCACACACTCCACAGTCATACCCCCCTCTTTGATCTGGGATGCTGCTCTTCAACTTTTACATTAGATGCAGTAATGAATACCTTTTTGCTTGCATTTCCAAATTTCTGCACTGGAAAATTCTATCAATAACTGATATGCTTTTGCCTAATATAGTTGGTGCCAGCAGTGAAACCTGCCAGCAGGGAATAATATGTCTGGTGCTGTCAAAACCGGCCAAAAATTATGTTTGATTATTCCTTTTTAAAAAGGAATATGCAGGTTCAAACTATTCAAATATCTTTTGTAACAAGAGACATAACTACTTAAAAGTGATCAGTGGCCATTGTTGACACACCACAGCACACAGTGCACAACAACAAAATGTGTCCTCTGCAATTAACCCATAGCAGGGGCAGCTAATTCAACACCCGGGGAGCAGTGCATGGGGGCAGTACCTTACTCAGGGTACCTCAGTTGCACTTTGCCGGTTGGGGATTTTAACCAGCAATTTTTCGATTACAAGTGCTCTTCCCTAACCAGTAGGCCTGCTTGTATGGGTGTGCTTATTTAAACATAAACATGTCTTTTAAAAGATTAATATATCTAAACATTGCAGAATAAACAAATAAAATAATCAGGTTACTGGATATAGAATTGACATTGAATGCTCCAAAGGGTGTTTTGCTGTGATAAACATGGATCGACAATTATTTCTTCATTGTGAAACAGGAGATAACAAACAAACCACTGGCGACCTGCAATGCATAAAGCTTCTGCCCGTAGCCTATTCAATATTCTATATTTCTTCAGTCAGTGCAGTAGCATACACTTTTGATATGTTTTTTGTTTAAATAAAATTAATGCAAATGCACATTAATGAAATAAGCTTCTTTGTGCAAACCGCTGCAGAGAGAAAGATTATTGCGGTCAGAGCAAAATATGAGGCAAGACATGGCTGTTTTGGTGGAGTTCCAGACATCAGACCATGCTCATTTGCGTGCATATTTTTGAGTTGTGCCCTCAGGTTGCTAGTGCTGGAATGGTAGGCTAACTGAACTGTGCTTACAGAGCATGGATTAGTGGTGTTATCGCATTGATTTTATCGATTAATTCGAATTTACAGACGATGTGTTTTTATAAATATCGATTTTATTACTTATTTTACACGCGAGCGCCAAAAGCGGAACTAATGCGGGGCACTGTTCTTCACGGGTAAATTAGCGTGGCACCTGTGGGAATAGAACTTAAAAGAATATAACTAACACATGCAATTAGAAGAATATAACTAACACATAGTGAAATATGCAGGCAACTAACAGAAGGCCCTCAAGGCGCCTAAAGGCCTCCA
>JABFDZ020000097.1:16092916-16104387 GCA_019775955.2 Pollimyrus isidori
TAAATCAGAGCTAGATAAGATTTTAACAACTCTGAGCTATTAGTTAAGTTCTCCCCAGGCGAGCTTGATGGGCCGAAAGGCCTCCTCTCGTTTGTATAGTTCTTATGTTCTTAAATTTATTCCAGCACCTAAAGCAGAGGCACACATCAGCCTGGGAGAAGCGCAGCTCCCAGTGAAATGAAAATACCCGCAACACCAGCACAACATCCAAAGCTAAGCAAGCAACTGTCCCTGACACGTTTTCGAACTGTGTGCCATATAATAAGAATATGGCACGGTGGAAGGCGATAACAAACGCTGTCGCCATGTATATTGCAGAAGACATATGTAGTCCATACATACTGTGGAAAAGCCGGGATTCATTAGCACGCTAAAGATTTTTACAAGTTTCTAAAAGTGATCTGCCATCTAACTTACAAGCATCTTTTTTAGCTTGTCAGATCGCACTTTAAAGTAAAATAATTTCAGTTAAAACTTTTTTTGAACCATTTATTTGTCATCTGTAGTCTGATTTTGAGTAGGGGAGGGGAAAATTGATTAAAATCGAAAATCAGATTTATTGTGAAAAAAATTGGAGATATTATTTTTAGGCCATATCGCCGAGCTCTAGCTTGTATATAAATTTACTTAAAGATTCCACAATTTTGTCATCTGCTGACCAAAATCTGAAATTTTTCCAAACAGGACTTTTTTTTAGATTGTTCGAGTGCAAATATCTCTCTCTGGAGCCAAGATGGGTTGTGAACTCTGTGCCATCATTACCACATGGTGGCTGGTGAACCATTTGCTTGCTTCAATCAATGAAAATGACATTGTCACTCCTAGCCGACATGCAGTGCATTCAGTGCAGCGACAAAGGCCCACACGAGAACGTTTTTCTTTTATACAATTAGATTATATCATTAAATTTAGAATATTCATTGCCAGTCATAGTTACATCATCTTTGATTCTGTGGAAAACCAAAGACTGATCTTCCTTCCAGATTCAATAATGAATTACAAACATTCTACATGCTATATACAGTAAATAAAATAAAAGGCTGTTTTGAGCACGATCGATCCCTCCAATAATTAACAAATAAGTAAAAAAAGAAAAATAACTTTTTGTCCTTCACTGTTTTGAGGTGGTGGTGGAACTTTCTATAAAATTACATGTGAAGTTTAACCTACAAGCTATTTGTGCCTCCAAAGTTTTTTTAGCACAAAGGCCACAGTTCCTGTTGTGCTACTGTAAAGTGACGCACAAAAGTGGCCAGAAACTACAAAAGTTTCCAGTCTTTAAGGCCCCAAAACTAGGAACTAGGTAATTGAGCTTCAATGGAAAAAGTCCCTGGCGATGGGAAATAAATCTTAATAATCCCTGCCCTCGCCTCATTACATCAATCAGCACTTTGTCGATTTGTCAGGCTTCATCACGCACCTCCTTCTTGTCGCGGTAGCGGTCGATGTCTTTCTTGAGCGCTTCCACACGCTTAAAGGACTCCTTACTGTCAATGCTGTAGATAAGCACAAAGCCGTCGGCGAAGCTGTAGTAATGCCTTGGAAACTCCAGGCCATCCTTCAGCCCTCGTGTGTCATAGAAGCGGACCTGCTCACGCACACCCCTGTCAGTCTCCACGGAGCCAATGTAGATGTCCTCAAGGGTCTCCATTGGCTCAGAGCCTGTGGAGAAGCAAACTGAGCTTACTCTGCTTTTATATAATATCCAGAGTGAGGCATTTTGCCAAATGGGTGGGCCATGTCCCATGTAAACCTGTATTGAGAGCTATGTATTACGAAAAGCAATTTTTATGATTACCTTTCTTCAGTTTTATATATTCAAAAAGAATGTAAATTAAAGCACTGAAAAATATTTAATCCATCTATATTCAATTTGCATCTTTAAAACATCTCACAACACAGAGATACTGTTTAGAGATAGCAACCAAGCGTGCTAAATAGCATGATACGTTTACGAACTCCATATACTAATAATGCTTGCACTTGCAGTGATCATATTTACACTGTAGGAACTTATCGATATTGTGTTATTATCAAGGGTATTAAAGGGTATAACACTTACCGATAACATGATTAGCATATAGAAGATGCTCCAGCACAGCCGTTTTACCAACGGCAGCTTGTCCGCAAACCACCACCTTACAACTTTTGCCCATTATGAATGTTCACGGTAGAGTCAAACTCCTTCAACTGAAATTAATTCGTACAATATCGATCAGGCTTTACACACTATATTCTAAAATCAAATTAGAAATACAGTCATACAAGAGAACACAGGACCAGACATTTACTAACAGAAAGGCGTCCTTAAAATTAGGATTTGTCGATGTAGATGGTGGTTGACTATACTTAAGCATAGCTGCAATTATTGCTTCAGAACGCCATTTTCCGATGTATTATCAATATCTATTATTTTGGTCATTAATATTTTGTTCATGAGGAGCATTTCCATCTACTTCTTAAGGAAGGCAGAGAAATACACTTGCCTTTCACTTCGCCGTACCAGTTTATATGTGTATGTCAGAAGATAAGGAGGTAGGGAAAACGGTTAACTTTTCCATATGGCACCATTAGTAAATTTTTCGCCGTTCTAGCAACAATTCATGTTCAAAACATACCAGATAACTAAAGCATAAATGTAAAAGTGCTTCATTTTGAAACATATAAAGCGCAACGACAACGAAGACTGCACTCACCTCTTGTCAACTTCCTGTTTACTTTGCTTCATGATCACCTGATGGGGGCTGGACATCTCAGGGTCGTTTGCATCTCAGCACGCCCCCTGCCGTTTGGAGGTCCTTACAGGCACATGTCGCATATATATATATATATATATATATATATAAATCTCATTTATATCATTTTTAATAAAAACTGACTGATGGAACATAACCATACCTAACCGCGGTGAAAAACGTCTGTTACATATACTAAACATATTTAGCTGTCTAATCCATCGCCCTCCCAGTTGTGGGATCTCATTCAAAGTGCAGCAGCTCACCCTTTCTCGGGAATTACGTCACCCGATGACGTAAACTTAAGCTTTCTATGGTGTGCCCCAAAATCTCTATGGTAGCCGGAAATATCCACCTTTCCCACGGTAAGATGGCGGCAGTTGACAGCGAAGTGCCAATGGAGCCCGAGACGCACATCGTGAGCGAGGAAGAGATCGAACGGTAAACAAAGGCCGTCCGTATATGTGTTTATAGGTTTACAGCCAGGTCTCTAAGTCGGTACGTAGAGGGTATAAGTGTCGGTGCAGTTTCTGGTTATTGTCGTCCGATCGGCGGTTTTTGCCTTGTTAGGGGGTTTATGAGGCCCTGCTCTCTCTCTTCCTCTCACACGGGGCAAGTCTCGTTGTGATCCGTCCATCGCATTTTTAAAGGCTTATAGTCAACACTAATGGTACGACAGCTGCGTTGATGTCCTGTAATGTTTGGGGGGAACTGAGACATGTATAAGATTTGGTACGATTTATCTTAGGACAACATTAAAGATTACGGACCAACAACAAAATACGTCGCTGTGGTTTATTTGAGCATCTAATATTTATGGATGTTGGCAAAATGACCGTGGTGATCATGGTTTTATATTTTTGTAAAGACTACTTTATTGTCCTATGAGAGTTATCTAGATTTTATTTTTCCAGGTATTAGTTACATAGTATAACGTTAAGCCAACTTGCTAGATACGACAGTTGTAGTTGCTTTAGATTAACAAAGATAAGCATACCTCTCTACAGAAGTAAAGCATATTGTTATCTATGGCACGATATATTAAAACACATCCGTGCTGGTGGAGTGTATACTGTATTGTCTTAGTAACATGCATGAAGTGCGTTTAATTTAATCAGAACTGTAGACACGTAAATTCCATACATTTTTGCGTATAAAAGAAACCTAGATTATGATTTAACCTGGCGTGAGCTATTAGGTTATGACTTGTGCATATACACATCGTCACTCGCTTCACATGTTTTCCCAGTGACTCTCAGGTGCACACCGGTTCCATGTAATCTCGAGAGAATGGTGGTGGTGTGTGAGAGGGAGGGGGATTAACTTTTAGCCGTAACCAAAGACACACCTATAGATAATTAATTTAAACGGAATAGTCCCGTAAGAAAGGCGGGCCGCCAATTACGCAATGCATATTTCATATAATTGGTGCAATTTACATTGAAGTGTTATAAGTTATGAAAAGCAGCTGAATTGTTCGGGAGGATCACAGGCAATTCTTTAACACTGAACCAGGAATTGGTACTAATATCATAGCCATCTCCTAGCAGAGTCACAGGGCACTGATTGTCCTATATAATCCGATATAATACCTGTACCGAAAAAAAAATTGGCCGTGGCTTGAATACTCAACATGTATATTGAGGCACGTGTGTCTTTTTTTGGGTTGGCATTACATCTGGTGATCAGCAATTAATTTTCCTTTCTAGGTCATCTGTGTGACGACTGAATTTAAAACCCAGTAGGAAGTCATCACCTAGCCTAGATTTTTGGTCGTAATGAAGAAAAAAAAAATCGAGGCCCCGTGGGACCCCCGATGGTCCACATTTTTGCTCCCTCCCAGCTTGCTGCCAGACAGTCCAGAGTTTTACTTCCTTCCAGCTCCCGAAGCCCAACACACATAGTCCATTCATTTTAGTGTGACCATGCAAAGCACAAGGCAGGGTGTATTCTCCCCCCCCTTTGTGTTTGTTACAGAAACCAGTGTGATGGCAAAGTGCCTGCCTGAACCAACCTCTTTCAGTTTCCAGTGTTCAGTTGCATAACTCATGTTGTCATATGTTTTAATGTTTCCTTTTTAACTTGTATTTCTTTCATAAGTATTGTTGCTCTGCAACATGCATGTGGAGCGACACCAGAATGCTGGGTGTCCTGTTGAATATAAACATGCTCCTACCTAATGAGTAACTGTTCTTTGGTCTCTGTGTTTTCACCATCTCTGTAGGGAAGCAGAAGGCTTCAAAGAGCAAGGGAATGCCTTTTATATCAAGAAGGATTACTCTGAAGCATTTAACTACTACACCAAGGCCATAGGTGAGGATGTTACAGCTGTATTCCAGTACCTTTGTCCACTTACTGCAGTGAAGCTGACATGCAGTGAACCAGTTTATCTGAAGATTCAGCCACTTGCTTTCCTAAACCTGAACATTGAGATGTCTGACTAGTAAAGCTTTTAAGTTTTATTAAATTGCTACAACGAGGGGAGGAGGGAACTGGGTCCATTTTGCAACAATAATATGGACAAAGAATCTCTCTCATTCCGAATATTGGGCTGAGGCTCTTCCCTTAATCTGTATTTGGCATTTTGCTCCGTCATTAAATATTCACTGTTTTCTCAAGATTTTTTTTTCCCCTTTTCCACATCCAGGTAATATTATGTTTTTTGGAAACTCAGTGAGTCAGTCATGTTTAATGGGTGCTAGTGGATCCATTAATAAAATCTGGGAGGAAGAAATTACTTCTGATTATTCAAGTGAAATTATGTTTTTTTTTTTGGGGGGGGGCACATCGTAGCTTTTATCTCGTTTCTTCACTGGTTGTGTTTGGGCAGGAAGGAACTGATGGGGCAGGTTATTTGGTCATGTGACCATTGCAGAGCGGTTTTTCAGTTTGCTTAGGCACATGGAAGTGTGCTGCAGACTGATATCAGTCACTCTGCGGCTGCTGTTGGATTTTAGCTGGAGGGGCCTAAAGCTGCCATTGTCAAATGGACATTTAAACTGCAAGCATACTAATTAAAAACATCATTTCATGACAATGACTTTATAGGCACATTAGTTTTAAGGTACAGACCGTTTTATAAATACGGTGTTGATGTTATTGCTTTTGACCTTTTGATACGTTTGAGAAGGGGCCGGAAATGGTTCTGTTCCTACCAGATATTACACGGATTGTATACTGCTAACTTCCTAGTACAAATTCCAGATTACTTTCTATTGACCCCCATTTGTGAATGCATCAGACGGAATTTGCCGTGTGTTACTTGCGTGTTGTTGATGTTTCTATCATGTGGACTGGCACAAAAGCATACAAATATCTGAGGGCCCCAACATATATGGAGAGGTGGCGTGAATCGGATGCTTCTGCCAGTAGTACTGTAAACAAAACGCCGTGATTTCCGCAGCATGGTTTTTGCATCACTCCCGGTTCCTGCACGCTCTAGCCAAGTGCCACCCCTCCTCTAAACCAACTGGTGCATTTCCATTGGGTGTGAACGTGTCTGATACGCAGAACCTCTGCTTGTGTGCCACATGTGAGTTTGTGACAATGACCCATATTTACTGATCTCGGTTTTTTGCGTTGTTACATAGATACTTGCATAGATCTGTCTTGGGACCCTGACCGGGATAAGGCGCCATTACAAGATGATTGGATGTGAATAAATTATTAAAACCTGAATAAAATTAAATCCCCATTACAGTCAAATCTTTACCTTTTGTATAAATGGGTGTATTCTGTTAATGTTAAGAAGTCACAGTTACGATACTTTAATTTTTAACTTTCCCAATTATGCGATTAAAATGCCCAGGTGTATGCAGAATGGAACTTGAGTGCAACATAATTTGGTTGTACAGTGGGATCCCGGTATCTGTAGAATCGGGGAAAGGACAGGGAACCGTGTGAGTACAGGCCGCGACATGGTGAGATCCGCCAGTCCAGTCACACCCAGTACGTGATTCTCTTCCATTTGTTCCTCTACCCACACTTCCCAGCAGGACTCTTATCCAGGCTGTTTCCCGCTGATTTCATTTGCTGTCACGTTATCACAGTGTCTGTGTTATAAAGCTTATAAACGGCAAGATTTTCATTGCTCTCTCATCTGTGCTCTGTTATTCATGGTAGGTCTTCGAACATATTACCCATGGTAACGGGGGGACTGCTGTATCCCAGTTTAGGTTTCGCGAATGATTTTGCTCACAACACAGTTCCTCAGGTTCGAGTGTCTCTTAAAATGTGGTTCTAGACGGCAGTCCTGTTTTGTTTGGCAAAACTGTCCTGATATTTTTTAGATTGTCCAATAACTTCTGTATGTGTCTCTGCCCTTCCAGACACCTGCCCTAAGAATGCCAGTTACTATGGGAACAGAGCGGCCACCCTGATGATGCTGAGCCGGTACCGGGAGGCGCTGGAGGACTCCCAGCAGGCTGTCCGGCTGGACGACTGTTTCATGAAGGTCAGGGCAGTGTTGTGGTGCGACATTTGAGTCAATTAAGGGGAGAAAAGTGCTGGAACCAGTATGGGTAGCGTGTCAACTGGGCATTACTTGGCAAAGAGTATAAATGTATCATTCAGAGTATATGCTTCAGGGTCATATATTCAAAGTTTAATTTGAAGTTTAGTTTTTAGTTTTTTATAATTGAATCTTTATTGACTGACTGACTGGCTGTAGTTAATGCTGTCGTCTCCTTGTGTGTTGGATTTTGTTCATTTCTCATGAACAACACTTTCATTCGATGGCAGGGCCATCTGCGAGAGGGTAAATGCCATCTCTCCCTGGGTAATGCCGTGGCTGCCAGGCGATGCTTCCAGAAAGTTCTAGAACTGGAGCCTGACAACAGGCAAGCACAGCAGGAGGTGGGTCACGCTAACTGACCGGTCTAAATGTGTTGGCTAGAAGCCCTTTGCTCATTCACGCCTTCAGCTATCATGGTGGATGTGGAGATGGCCTTGATGTCAGATTTATAGAGAAAATGGTTGTTTGATATTTTATACATTGGCAAAAGAAAATGTAATATTTTGCTGGTTGGTGTTGTTTATGGTGGCTGTCCTTGTTTAGACCCTGCTTATATTAAACTTCTCTAACACTGTTGTTTTATGTCTTAGCATAAGAACGCAAACACCGTGCTGGAGTATGAGAAAATGGCAGAGGGTGATTTTGAAAAGCGGGATTTCAGGAAGGTTTGTTTCTCCTTTTTCCAGTTCCCAGAAGAACTGTTCAGCTCAATTAATGTGTTGTGACAGTAACTGGTAAAGTGTGTAAGCATCAAAATTCGGAACCGGTTTGGTCGTCATCTTCATGGTTGACCTTCTGCAGGTGGTCTACTGCATGGACCGTGCCTTGGAGTTTGCCTCTGCCTGTCAGCGCTTCAAGATCCTGAAGGCTGAGTGTTTGGCCTTGCTGGGCCGCTACCCAGAAGCTCAGTCTGTTGCCAGGTACGCAGTTATCAGCACAAGTACCTTCCGCCGGAACGGTGTACAGAAATATTTTTGCATTGTGGGGAAAAACACGATGACCGTTAGCAAATATTGCCTTGGTTTGAGATGAAAATTTTCCGGATGAATCCGCTATTGTAAATCGTCGCGCCAGGCCTCCCAGCGTCGTCCTGACTCTCTGTGGTTTTTGTGGTTGCTTTCCGCAGTGACATCCTGCGTATCGACTCCACGAACGGCGATGCGCTGTATGTGCGTGGCCTGTGCCTGTACTACGAGGACTGCATCGATAAGGCCGTGCAGTTCTTCATGCAAGCCCTGCGCATGGCGCCTGATCACGAAAAGGCCCGCCTTGCCTGCAGGGTGAGCTGGGCAGTCTCTGATCCGATCTCCGGCTTCCTGCACATTTTGCTTCAGTATATGCATGTTCCGCATCCCTTTTTCATGACCTTTTAAACCATGGATATTTGGTCACTGTTTAGCCTGTACATATTTTTGTATTTCTACTTTGTTTTTTCATTTGATCCGTTCAGAATGCTAAAGCCCTGAAGGCCAAAAAGGACGAGGGCAACACGGCCTTCAAGGACGGGAACTACGAAGCTGCCTATGATCTGTACTCCGAGGCCTTGATGATAGACCCCAACAACATCAAGACCAATGCCAAGCTCTACTGCAACAGAGCCACTGTGGGCTCCAAGGTGAGGGCCAGCTGTCTTCCACATCTTCACTTCTGACACACTGTTCACGGTGGGTTCCAGATACCACAGGTCATTAACTTAATCATGACTAAATTAGACTGATGCTTATTCTTGAAGCATGTAGCTGGTGTTAGATTATGATACTATGGAACCCATTTTTTCCCCCCACACGAACATGTTCTAAGGCCAGAAGCATTATTGGTTCAGAGAGGGAACCAATCAAACTGTAGAGGAGGGGGGTCAACGCAACTAGAGGTGATGGGGCCAACCAATCAAATGTCTGCAGTTACATTAGGTGCTCTATAACAATTAGGCCATTTCAGGTTTTCTCATCTAGTTTTACCCATATAGCTTCTGTACTTTTAATTTTTATATCAGTGTTTTCCCTTTCTTGTACATATAGTGAAACATTGCCTCTCTTTTTGCCTACCTGTTATCTACGGAACAGCCATCCATATTATATCCTTCTCCATCATTGTCACACAACCACCATCGCCGCATGTATACTTCTCTGCTAGTGCAGCAATCCCAGCAGCCTTTGTGTTTGGAAGCTGCCCTGCAGCCAGCCTGGACCCTGGCTGGCTGCTCTCCATCACTAGTCCTTGGTTACGTGCTGTGTGGGGAAACCCCTTGTAACCCATTCTCACCCATGTGTTTCCTCCATTCTTTCCACAGCTGAAAAAAATTGAGCAAGCTATGGAAGACTGCACGAGGGCCGTCAAGCTGGACGAGACCTACATCAAGGCTTACCTGCGCAGGGCACAATGGTTGGAAGCTTGAATTTTGGATTCTGGTTGTGTTTGTATGTCCAAGAGTGATATGGCTACAAGCTGTGGGCCCTGTGACATATTGTGAAAGTCTTACTCCCTTATCCCGCTGGGGTCGATGGTATCATTGGCGACGCTGTGTATCTTTCTCATCATAACTCGGTGGAATCTTATAGGAGAAACATGGAGGAAAAAAAAAGGCTGACTAAATCCGTAATCTGTCTTTTCAAAACGTCCATTGCCAAGCTATTAAAGTTTCTTAAATTAGGTTAAATCGGCTAAAAACCTTACTTTGTTCTACCTGCATTGCGGGCGTGTTGTACCGCTCTCATCCGAAGATCATTATTCACATTCTAAATAGCTGCATTAGCGCGTATTCAAATCGCATTCGCATGGTAATTTGCTGAACCACGCAGCGGTGAAATGCGATCCAGATACTTCCCCATCAGCGCAATAAAAGGGGAGGGGGGGATGTGGCCAGGTGGGAGTAACTCATGCATACGCACAGGAGCTCCTACATGTTCAATGAAAGGAGCCAGAAATAGTTGCATGAGCTTTTTCTTATTTATTTATCCAAATGAATGTTGCAACTACACCATTTAGTCATCTTCACGTAGCAAAGACTTTGTTTTGATGCCAGATATCTGATCACCAAACTGCCAGCATTGCTTACTATGTACTTTTTATAATGTTTCTGCAAGTGTTCTAACTTGCATTTTGCAATGTCTATACTTTGACATCAAATTACAAACCTCGCATAAATATGACATATTTACAAAGTACATTAAGATTAGTTTAATGCCAAAACAAATACATAAGAAATAATGCATTTGCCATGAATTAAGTTTATGATATTGAATGAAACGTGTGACCATGCCCCAGTCAGTGAAAGTATGTTCCCTACCCCTAGACCCCAGAGGGTTAAAGAGCACCTTTGACTACTGAAAGTTATGGCGTAAATGAGATAAAACAGAGGTGGACATTTCAGGTACAGAAAGTAAAAATCCAGACCAAGATTTCATTTCAACCAACCAACTGAGCATAGAGTGTCAGTCACAGAGCACATAACTGGTTGGTTGAAACAAAACATTGCTCTGCATTTTTACTTCCTGCACCTGAAATGTCCACCTCTTGAGATTAACGGAGTGTTTTAGATGAAACGCATTTTCTTATTTAATTCGTAAGTTGTTCTTGAAGCTGGAGCCCAGGTACCTGATTGAGCTCTCTTCATGTTTAGTTACATGGACACAGAAATGTACGAGGAAGCTGTTCGTGACTATGAGAAAGTCTACCAGACAGAGAAAACTAAGGGTAAGGCATGTTTACCGGCCATTGTTTTATTTTTCTGTGTACTGCCCCCCATGGAAGTGATCTGACGCCTGCCTGCGTGCCATCAGCAAGAGCAGAGTGCGCAATAGCACAACTGTACAAAAAAGATGCAATCCGCACAACATAATGGGAGATTTCAGAGTTGAAACGAGGATAATTTTAGTGCTCACCTCATTGGCACATCCTATAGGACAGCAAGTCATTGTGTTATTTTGAGTGCCACGGTATCCTGGGTGATGTCAGCAAGGCACCAAAAAGGGCGGAGCACATCCAACAGGACTACCTGTGGACAGGAGAGGAAGCCGTCTGAATGAGATATCCGGGGACTAACCTGGAGTAACTGTGGACAGGAGAGGACGCTGTCTGAATGGGATATCCGGGGACTAAACTGGAGTAACTGTGGACAGGAAAGGAAGCTATCTGAATGGGATGTCTGGGGACTAACCTGGAGTAACTGTGGACAGGAGAGGACGCTGTCTGAATGGGATGTCCGGGGACTAACCTGGAGTAAC
>JABFDZ020000097.1:16132280-16144301 GCA_019775955.2 Pollimyrus isidori
TGGCTCATCAGAAACCAAGCAGGATAGAAAACCTACTGGATAGTGGCTCTCCAGGACCAGGGTTGGTGACCCCTGCTCTAGGGTAAAATCTCTCATAGGATTGCAATGTCCCTTCCCATAGACTATTCTCGTACGTCTGGGAGCTGGACCCACATTCACTTACCTGTGGCCTATTTGTAGTGATTAACTTGCAAAGTAAACTTTATAATATTGTGAATAATAATAAATCGCTGTTAATTTCAGTGCAAATCTGATCAATATAAATTCCCAAATGGTACCTGACTAGTCTGAGATCATTGGTGCAGACATTCACCAATAAATCACTGATGCTCCCTCAGGGGTACCAAAGCTAGGAGGGCCTTCCTCCCTGCTCCAGGATCATCTGGTGTTTGGCCACTTCCTGTTTACCATTATCATGATTGCTTCCTATTTAAATGTCATCTGTCACTATCAAAACCATTTTGCCCCGATTTATGTCCTTGTTGTTCTGGGTCTGTGGCTTTGGACAAATTTAGAACCTTGTATTTTTCTACTTTTGGTATTAGCCTGATTTTATTAAACTACTGATTATATGAAGTCTTGAGGTTTATTATATTATTATTGCATTATGTTATTGTTGGATATTTCCAGAGAGGAGGAATGAAAATATGGACATTTATCTGGGTGTTAAAATGACAGGTGAAACTACTGCTGCTAGGGATGAAACCGTTATCAGTTTCACAGCAAAACCACAGTAAAATCCCAGACAGTATTGCCGTTTCAAATTTTAATTCTCATTAAAACCATATCTGATTACCACGCTTTGAAAAAGTCACATTAAATACTCTCCAGCACCAACCAAAGTTGGCAACAGTCTCCCAGGTGTGGGTGTGCAGGCACAACATGTAGAGAGAGTTTATTCTTTGTCCGTAAAAAAACAACGGGAGGAAATGACTGCATTCCTGAGACTTTTTAATGTTGATGCATATTTCATATGGAGTTCATGTGTTTGTATAAGTTATTGGCTATGTTATTATTTTAATGTTCATGCAAACAAAAAGCACAGTGTTGCCAATTCCCCTTTTTCAATATATAACTTGCACAATTTCACTATTGGTACTTTTTTTGAACAAGCAAATTTGAACAATACTGCAATAATAGTAATAACAGTGGTATTTTTATGCCGTTTTCATCTCTAATTGTTGCTAACACAAATGGAAATTTCTGGGTGTTAATATAGAAGTGGAACTATTGCTGATAATGCAGATTCCTTTTGTGTACCGTAGGTGGGAAAGGCCAAGGGCATTCTGAAGAACTTCCTTATCGAACCCTTTGTAGCTCACACACAGGTAAGCTCTCTCATAGGCCACCACTCGGTACTGTCTAGTACATAGAAATCACTGAGTGATGTCTGGGTGCCCTGTATGCTTTAAGCTTAGACACTTTTCCTAGTGGCCCTTTTAAGACATGAGTTAATCGTCTTTGGCGTGTTTCATTTCTAAGGAAATGCTTCTGCTGTTTTCTTTTTTTTTCTTTCTTTCTTTCAATCCTGCACTTTTTTTGTCCCTCACCCCGAACTCAGGAGGAAGAGTTCTACATATGCATATACGCCACTCGAGAGGGCGACCACGTGCTCTTTCACCACGAGGGTGGCGTGGATGTTGGAGATGTGGACTCTAAGGCTCAGAGGCTTCTGGTGCGCGTGGATGAGAAGCTGGACCCAGAGCTTGTAAAGAACCAGCTCTTGTTGAATGTGGCGGATGATAGGAAGGAGTGAGTCACGCCGGCTGAAGTGCGGCTCGCTCGTGGTGGCGTGGAGGTGGCCTGCGAGGGTCATACTGCCAAATGATGTCATCCTCCTAACCCAGCTTCTAGGCTGATTGCATGTCTGTTGTGTTTGAGTAGGTGTTTATATTTACATCATGGATGCTGTAACAAAAAGGTAGATCAAGACATCCCCGAAAATCAAGTTTCCACTGATGCGGAGTAAGAAATGGATGTGTCCACTCGTCAGTTTTTTTTGTCCGCATCAGTGGAAATGAGATGCATAACAATACTGTTCACATCTTCTGTAAAACTATATAGATATAAACTATATTGTCTCCTAGTATTTTGTTTGAAAAAATTTCAGTACACTGTAAAAAAGCGACATGCCGCCTGTGGCTCCCACTGTGTAGGCAATGACTGACACACAGGGGTGAACAAGAGAAGGGAATTGAGTACTGGGGGGGAAAACGGTGCATACCTGTCTTGTAATTTATTTACTGCATATGATGGAGGTAAAGGCTGGGAGGGGAAGCCACTGTTTTGATGAATCTCAGCTCCATCCTTCCCATGGAATTTATGGGCTGTTTTGACCCCAATTAATAATTTTGTTGTAATGGGAGACTGAGGGATGTTTTGCAGTAGGCCTGAAGTGAGCTCCAGCAATATAGTGTGCCCGCATCATGTCTTATACCTATAGTTATCAAATTATCCGATTGCGGCGCGAAAAAGGTAACATGCTTGTGCTGCTGTCCTTCAGGGTCCTGGCCAGCTTTCTCTTAGGCCTCTTCAACCTGTATGAAGACCTGTATTTCACCTACCTGGAGATTAACCCTTTGGGTAAGTCCACCCCCCCCCCCCGAATGGCAATGATAACCGTAACCCCTGCCCAGCCCTAACCTTAACCATAAGTGACCAAACTAAATATGAGACTTTTGGCATTTTTAGTTTTCTGATTGCATTCACAGATCTTTGTGAGGACCTGAAAAAGTGCAACAAAACAAGTTTCATATTACGTTGTGGGGGACATTTAATAATGATTAGTTAACACACAAACACACACACAGGAAAAAAATGTCCTTTGGTTTTCTTTTGCTTTTTATGTGGCAGTTTGTGAAAGTGTACCTGCCCCCTCAGACTAGCCAGCTCATCAATGAAGGATGCGTCACACGCCATTAATATGCTAATACCTTACTGGCATTCCTCAGTCCCTGAAGTAATTATGATTGTTGTAGTGAGACTCTGATGCATCAAATGACTCAGCATTGAAACTTCATTAGCATGTAAGCAGACTATAATTAGAAGCTGTTAAAATGTCAATTGGCTTAATGTTAAAACCTCCCAACAGAAGTTGCTCGTTTTCAGCACATGACAGAAATTGGTCAGTTCCCGAATTAATTGTTTCTATCTGTGAAAGAGGTAGATTGCTGATCTTTTAAAATGAGGCCTTGCAGCAGGTGTCACTGCCTAACACCATCCTTTTGAACAAGTCTTCAGTGTGCAACTCCCACTTCTGTGTTTGTTTTTCTTTCTTTTTCTTATGTGGTTTATCTCCCTGAAACAGGGTTCAAAGACATGAATGTAGCAACTGGGGGGGGGGAAACAAGGACACAAAAATGAAGTTAGACAGGACATCAGGGAAGTGAATCTGGATTGAATGACCAGGTGGCTGTTGAGATCTGTTCATTACAAACGGAATAGTCATTCTCTTCATATTTATAGTAAATTATAAAACACGCCCAGTCATCTGACTTTCCTTCCTAAGATATCCACACCCACCTCACCCAATTCCATAATGAAGCCTAACAGATTCTGACCTTCAGATGCAGTCATAAGAGCAATAGAGTGCTGGTGGTATTCTCCGTATAAAAGCCTTAGGCCCTTCCCTGGAACGCACTCATCAGACATGAAGCAGAACTACAGACGCATGCTGTGCTTTTGGTAACTCAATGGTAATAATGGATCCACAATGCAATGTGTCCCAGATTCCACTCTGTCAAACCGACTCCAGTGACTCAACTGGCTGTGGGTGAGAGGAACACAGAAGGTTCACAGGCCATAGGGATTTGTTGCTGAGAGTTTGGAAAAGTGGGGCATGAGGGTTATCTGCCGTGGTCTGTTTTCTCTGGTCCTTTTCTTATAGGCTTCTGAAATCTTACACCTGTTAAAAAGAGATCCTGCTGTTCACCGTTCTGAAAACTAATATCGACAACTCTTTAGCTATCATCCTAGTTTTGTTTGTAATAAAGTATTGCATGCCAATGTTTTGAGCTGGTAAGTGATGCTTCTGAAAAATGACGTCATAACGCACGTTGATGCAAAAGGATAGTTGAAGTGAGCTTTGGCTGGAGTTCCAGCATATTCAGAGTACTGTCTCCTCTGTTTCCTTTAGTGGTTTCCAAAGATGGTGTGCACGTGCTAGACATGGCTGCCAAGATCGATGCAACAGCAGACTATATCTGCAAGGCTAAGTGGGGCGACGTGGAGTTCCCTCCGCCCTTCGGGAGAGAGGCCTATCCGGAGGTGAGAAACCAGGCATCACATTGAAGAATTAAATGGACACGAGAAACACCATATTGGACACTGGTTGTCATTATCGACCCTGTAGTGCAAGGGTGGCCAACCTTATCTGCAAAGAGCCCCTGTGTATGCGGGTTTTCGCTGCAACTCCCTAATTAGATTACCAATTTGAGGACTGATTGGCTGAAGAGACCTCACACCTGGGTTTGAACAGCTGACCTAAAGGTTACCCCAAAAACCCGCATACACTGCGGCTCTTTGCGGATAAGGTTGGCCATCCCGGCTGTAGTGCTTAGAGGGCAATCGGTGGACTAAAGCTGACCTTGGAGTTATAAGCAATGTTTGGGTTTTTTTTTTTTTTTTTTTACCTAGGTATAGTAGCATTTCAGTCTGCTGTTTGTTGTGTATTACTCAGTGGCAGCCTTATTAGGTGTAGAAAGGGTGAGACCCACTTATTTCTGCAGAATGTAGTTGACAGCAATAGCTACACCACATTTTAAATTTCTTGGATCCTACATCTTAACCTTTTGACCCTAAGCATTAGAACGGCTAAGCCAGCTATGTGCATGCTGCATGTATTCTGTTGCCACCACACAATTAGCTGTTCCTGTTCACCTCATGGCCTCTGAGGGTATTGCATCATAGTGCTTACTCAACCCTTATTCCAATTGGTTGTTGAACAGCGTGTTTAATGGCACACCTTGCTGCATCACAGGGCAGCATCATACAGAATAATCTATTAATAACCTCCAGAGTGAACACATTGTGTAACTCGTCAGCTGAGCTGGGCCGGGATAGTGTCGGGATTGCCAGCTGGCCACGATTCTTGTAGCTGCACATAAGCATGTTCAGGAGCATGCAAAAAAATTGATGACTGAAATCCACTTGACAGATATCTGGAGACTAGTGGCTTTCTTCTTGGGCCTCCAAGTCATGGTATGATGTAAGATTGTTAGTGTGCTAGATTGGTGACATGTAAATGGTGTTCAGACAATATGCCTTTCTTAACTCCTCTTCCTTGGAGAAAAGAGCCAGACAATATCGTTAAACTTGGCATATTTTGAAATAAGGATGCCAGAGGCCCATCTGACTGTCAGAATTACAATTACAGATTATGTAGTCATAAACTGCAGTGCTTGAACAGTGGGCTTGCAAGAAGGAGGTGTACTGAAACACACACATACCCTTGTCTTATAGGAGGCCTACATTGCGGACTTGGATGCTAAGAGTGGCGCCAGTCTCAAGCTTACAGTGCTTAACCCACGCGGAAGGATCTGGACCATGGTGGCTGGGGGTGGGGCCTCTGTGGTTTACAGGTAGGTCACTGGGCAGTCACAGTAGATACCTGCAGGTAAGCATGTTGACTGGAGGAAAGGAAAAGCTGGTTCAAAGCGTTTCATATCAACTTACTATTTATGATGGGCAGAGTGAGTTTTCTTTGCATACCTTGTTATTTCTTTCAAAAGCCTTATTGAATTTATCATTCAAAGAATTTTGTTTTTCTGTTGTCCTAGAAATTGAATGTTTCTTTAAAAGGAGTTTCCCAGTCCTAGTATGAGGAAGAGAACTCCGGAAGAGCCCTAAACTCAGACAAGATATCCTGGATTGAGGGATTTTTTTTTTTTTAAATTCTTATTCCTCTTCTTTAAGTTAAGGTGTCAAAGTCTCTAGTAGACTGAAGTGGAACACTTCGGATTGGAAGTTCAGTGGCAGGTGTTTTATAGTATTATGGTAGTGCAGACTGAGACATGATGCTTTTTTTTTTTTTTTAAAAAGACTGCTGCAACAGTAAGGAATGTTGGACGTCAGAAAAACAATGATGTACCCCGTTTGCATTGATTGTTATATGATTCTTTGCAGATGGTTGGGAATCTGCTTGTGTTTAATAAAAAGTAAATGCTTTTCGCAATCGGAAGTGCAATTTAAATATTAGTTTTCCAAGCAGCTGCTTTTCTGTAACTGTCTAAAAACCCTCTTTAGCCCAGCTGAATTCTGTTTTTCCCATTTTTTGCAGTGACACGATATGTGACCTGGGTGGAGTGGACGAGCTGGCCAACTACGGCGAGTACTCGGGGGCCCCGAGCGAGCAGCAGACCTACGACTACGCCAAGACCATCCTGTCCTTGATGACCCGAGAGAAGCACCCAGACGGTGAGCTGCCCAGCAAAACTGTCAAGGCTGCTATTCTACGGCAATAGTATGTGGGTTTTGAGCATGTAGCGCACGGAGAAAATTCTTTTTTTTTCCCCCGTTTCAATGAATTTGAGGAGCAGCTGCTTTCAGGCTCCCGCAGCATTGATTGGTTGTTTTCTTGTTCCCAAAGGAAAAGTCCTCATTATTGGCGGTAGCATTGCCAACTTCACCAATGTCGCAGCCACCTTCAAGGTAGGAGCCGGGTCCTCTGTCCTTCAGAGGTGACTTGTGCAGACCCTGTTTTACTGGGGATTTTTATATTCTAGGTCTGTCCTCAGACTACATTAACTGTCTCCCTGTTCTACAGGGCATTGTGAGGGCCATTAAGGACTACCAGGGCCCACTGAAGGAGCATGAGGTCACCATCTTTGTGCGTCGTGGTGGCCCCAACTATCAGGAGGGGCTGAGGGTGATGGGAGAAGTAGGTGAGTTTGCCCTTGTCTGAACTACAGCTACAACCTAATTGACATGTGTTCTTAGGGTTTTCAGTTCCAGTGTGAATGACTTGCATTCATTTTAAGCTCATTTACTCAAGAATGGCAACCTACTCTGATTATTTATTTGATTAGAGAATTTCTGCTTCACAGTAGTCCATTTGACCCTCTGTTTGTTCTCCACAGGAAAGACCACTGGCATTCCCATCCATGTCTTTGGCACAGAGACCCACATGACAGCCATCGTTGGCATGGCCCTGGGCCACCGGCCGATCCCCAATCAGCCACCCGTGGCTGCACACACAGCCAACTTCTTGCTCAACTCCAGTGCCAGTGTTTCGGTTTGTCCTTCCCCCCCCCCACGTGTTTCCGTTGCTGCTATTTAAAAAATGTTAGCATTTAAGCAGGTGACTCAGCTGGGTGGTTTTCAGTAAAGCTGCGATGGTGTTTGCTTTGTTATAGGCTGCTGTAAGTGTGCTGTGTTGCAACATAACCTGTAGACTTAAATATGCTGAGTTAAAAAAATAACATTAGACTCGCTAAGAGGAATGTAGAAAGGAAGGTTGCATTGGAGGCTAAGAATGACATTAAACGTTTCTTCCAATATTTTAACTCCAAAAGAGCTCTAAAAGCTGAAATCGCTAATCTGCAGGATAGTATGGGTCTTATAATTGAAAATTAAGTTAATCATTAAACTCATTTACTATATCAATTTATTTTACACTGGTATTCAGAGTAGAGAACACAAGTAACCTGCCACCATTTAGTACAAATTTAGCATCATCCATGACCAATATATGCATAACTGAGGCTGATGTGGTACAAAGCGTAGCCAAGCTTAAAATAAATAATTCTCAGACCCCTGATGGCATCTTATCTATAGTTTTAAAAGAGATATGAGGGATATTGTTTGTTGAGTTTTTATTGTTCTTGAGTTTTATTGGGGGGTTAAATTATTTAGGCTAATGGGAGACCAATTTTTTGTGTTGTAGAACACTCCAGTTAGACCTCTCGATCCCCAAAATTACACTGCATGGAACCATGCACACCATTCTGATTGGTTCACTTCTCATTTCACTGGCTAATTTTGTTTATCATGTTGGTCAATGGTCTCCCCGTCAATCTGAACATCCTTACCTGAATCCTCATGTGTGCCATTCACTAGACTCCAGCTACCAGCAGGACGGCCTCCTTCTCTGAATCCAGCTCTCCCAGTGATGTCACACCTGCAAAAAGACTAGCATCTGGCGTCCCACCAGGTAACTACTGCTTTTCTGCTTCTCTCACAGTGGCTGTAGGTGATTTCTCGACATGAAAATGGTACTCTGATTTTTAGTTCTGTGCAAGTTTTTAAAGAGTACATTTTTAAAAAGTTCAGTGGGACTCTAAAGTCAGTTAGTTTTGGTAGGAGCTGCTGTGAAGATGCCCTTACACTCTGCCCTGCAAACAATCTTTGTCTGGGAACTTCCTGTGCAGAGTCTCCACCACTGTGCTGCTCACCAGTGTCACTGCAGGGCTTTCTGGGCAGCAGAGGTGTAAGGGGAAAAATCAATATAGTGTAATGTGACTTTTTTTTTTTGCGGCCCAATATGATAATACAGTGGCACAAAGCATTGCGGTATCTTTTTAATATTTTATCATTTTAATTTTATATTGCTCTATTTTGGTACATATAGCTATGCTTTTATAATGTTGCTTCTGAAGTCTAAAAGCTGGCACAAGGCCTTGTTCTGCTCTTGCACCACGTTGGAAATATAGTTGCCGAAATGCCTGCGGAGATATGGGATGCAGCATCTGCTTTCAAAATCGAAGTTGTGTGTTTCTTTCAGTTTCCACAATGCAGTGAATAACGAACTTGACTTGCGACTTAATTTTCATGTGGCATTCCACTCAAATACTAAGTACCCCAGAAATTTGAGCCACTTTAGGGCTCATCTTACAAGGCACCACCCGGAGTTAACTGGAGAAACAGGAGAAATCTCTTTAATGATGTATGCAAGCAATAAATCGCAGTGTTTGTACAATTAAATCACAATACATGCTATATCATAAACTGTAAAGAATCACACATCATATCATTGTATCATTATAGCATTGTACATCACCTCACCATACTGAGCAATGTGACCCATTCAGTTTTGTTTCCTTTATTGAGTATTTTTCAATCTAAAAACACTTCAAAGCAGATTGGTTGCCTCATGCAGGAAACTTTAGCAATTCACTTTACTTTACAACTGTATAGAAAGTCTCCCTTTTTGGGTTGTGGGAAGCCATAGTAATGTGTATCGTACCCTCATATCCACGTTCTGGTCAGAACCTCTAGACTCCCTTGCTGATCTCGCACCTCTCTGCCACTTTCACACATGCTTCAAGCCTCGTCTGCTTCCCCAAGCTCCTTTGGGTTGCCCTGTGTTGCTCCAACATTTCTTGGTTAACCCCCTGCCACCACTCCCCCACGCAGCCTCCCCCTTTTCTTTGATATTGACTATGTCTTTCCATGATCAAATTTGTAAGATACTGCTTACTGCGCTTGGTGTCTGAAGGATGCTTTCACAGGAAGTGACATAGGTAAGTTTTCTTGCAAGCTGAAACCTTCCCTCTGCTTGTGGCACTAACAGTGCAGAACACATCACAACATTTTGTACTGATTCCTCTGTTTTTATTCTGGAGTCAATGCAAATGGCTGTTCCTGGTTCTGTAACCAATTTTCTGTGGACACAAACCCCTGAAAGGCAAATGTTTGCACTTAAGTAGCGTGTGGAATTGGTTTTTGGCTGTAATGCACAGTTGCTACAGAATGTGTGTTGGTGTGAGGCACAAGTGTTGTGCAAGTTCTTGGTAAGCATGTTAATCGAGGTCTCGGTGGGCTGGTCTTGGTTTTCTGCTTTTCTCATGTTGATGTCCTTTTTGTGTGTTTGTGTTTCCAATATTGAGCGCCATAAAAGGTTTGCAGGTCATTGTGAAAGAGACCCCTTTTTTGGTAAAAACATTTATAAATGTCTTTATATAAAAAATGGAATTATGGGTATATGCAGCTTTGGACATCACTAACACGTTAACCATTAAACTGGCTGTGTTGGTGTGTATCAAGACCTATCAAAGGTCATTGGATTTTGGTTTGTTTGGATGCCTGCACACACGTTTAAAATCCTAGTGCTATGTTGCAAGTGTATATTTAGTGTAATAAATGAATCTTGTCAAACACCTTCATCCGCTTGAAATGAAATGTAGTTAAATTCTATCTAAACTTACAAAGGAAAAATCTGAAAAATGCTGCTTCTCAGCACAGCACATTGTACAAATCAGTTCATGTCTAAATGCTACTGGATGCAGTTGTATCTAAGGTTAGAAATATAGTGATTTTGTTAAATGTATTGGAGTGAAGGGTACATTGCATAAAGTATGGCTGACATTTTTACCTGTTTGTTGCTTTATTCTACCTGCAGCTTGCATAATGTAAATTTTTTTTTCCCCTGCTTTTTACTGTTCTGTTGCTGATGTCTCTTGTCACCTGGTGATGTGACAGAACAGCAGAGCTCATCTGACAGAGCTGGAGGTAGGACAGGCTTGGGCTGCCTGCTGGCCTCCCTGCGCCCCCCTATGCTGCGGGCTCATTGCTGCTTCTTTACCATTGGCTGGTGCCTAAGAGTGGCTGCCAAGGTGACTGACATTAATACCAGACGTGTGAGTCTGCGGTGTGGTATCCGGGCACCATGGTCTCTGTCTACTCGCGTTGCCCAGAATTCTTGCAGTATGATTCCCCCATTGGACAAACCAAACATTTTCTGTGCCCAGTTCTGTGGCTGCCTCTGACCTCAACACCCCCGGGTGAATGTAGCCGTTGGTTGCCATAGCTAGTGTCAGTCATGCAAGTCTGGCTAACGTCAGCCACCTTGTAACCCTGCCACCCCTCTTTTTATGTTTCCTGTTCCTCCTGACCCCCCCGGTCTAATTTCTGCTAAAGCAAACTCAGTCCAAAAAAAGGTACAATGCATTATGTGGGTGTGTTTAGCTTAATTTAGCATGTACTGTCCTGAAGTGGAAAATTAATCGATTTTTAGCTGGAGAATAGAGCACAACCTTAATATATTTTTAAGGTGCATTAAAGCTTTTGTCTTATTGCTTTAAGTATTTTGGCTTTTGACATGTGTTTTAGCTTATTGGAAAATGTGTATTTTTATGTATGACTCTCCTTATACATTCCGGCTTATGACCAAAACAAACTGTTGGAGATGTGTAGGTATGCTTTGTCTTCCAGCTAAGAATGGGGAATGGACGTCATTTGGCTATTTTTAGTACTTCAGAGTTCAACCTTTTGGACTGAGAAAAAGGGTTTGGATATTGATTTGTGTACTTGCCAAAGTAATGACTTGCTGTTCATATTTTTATTTTCATATTTCCTTGATATTTACCCTGCGCTGTGCTTCCTGGGAGAGATTAACGGTCAATATGTTGAAAATCAACTGGTAAATGGATGTTGGATGAACTGAGTAGGTGACTAATTCTGGCTACTGGAGCATTTTCAAAACCCTCTTTAAACAATAATGTCACTCCATGAGACCCTCTGTGTTGTGTTGTTGAGGCCTTTTGACTGAGTACGCCTCCCTGTTGGTTATTTAATGATTTTTCGTGTGTGTCCAGTTGCCTTGCTTCTGTTTCCTGATCCACTTAGTTCGATACCTGTTTTCCGCAGATGTACTGTACCTATTAATACCTGTCGGACCAGCAGGAAGGTGTTTCAAAGCGATGTCACCAAACACGATTGTTTTGCTGATGAGGTGATGGTGCACAGCCCTCTCTAGGTGCATTTGAGGTCTGAAAAATGACTCTTCCCTTATCCTCCCTGTCCCACACAGCAAAAGCCACAACGCTGTTCAGCAAGCACACAAAGTCCATCGTGTGGGGCATGCAGACACGAGCAGTTCAGGGCATGCTGGACTTCGACTATGTCTGCTCCCGGGACGAGCCCTCGGTGGCTGCCATGGTTTACCCATTCACGTAGGTGCCAAGGTCTCTCCTGTCATACTGCCATGTGGAAACAGAGGCTACTGTCCTTATTAGTGATGCTCCGATTGATCGGCCACCGATCATGATCGGCCGATATTGGCTAAAAATAGCTTGATCGGCAAAC
>JABFDZ020000097.1:16160771-16173210 GCA_019775955.2 Pollimyrus isidori
TCCTGATAACGTAGTGCAAGCGGAATCCTTGGGTTCCTTTAAATCAGAGCTAGATAAGATTTTAACAACTCTGAGCTCTTAGTTAAGTTCTCCCCAAGTGAGCTTGATGGGCCGAATGGCCTCCTCTCGTTTGTATAGTACTTATGTTCTTATGAATGTCTTACATGGATAACTGGTGAAAGTACAGGGGATTATTATGCGCAGTGAAAAGGCTTGTACTTTTCAAGCAAAACAACATCTGCAATATTATAGGTTATTTGGATCACAACCATTAGAAGAGTGGAGAAATTATCCACCCTGTGACGGTTCTAATTATAAAGCGGAGACAGCACTTTCATCTCTGTGATTTTTTTTAAATAGCTAAAAGGACATACCATATTCTGTCCGTGGGGGGAGGTGGAATATTGATTGCAAGGGTTCCAGACAGCTCCTGCACTTCCACAGATAGCAATAAAGGAGTACTGGACACTTCCTCCATCATCTTTTTGATATACTCATTTTCAGTGGCCTTCTGAAAATACTTGGACTTGGTGATTTTGTCAACAAACCATAGTATCTTCCTGCTTTTGCGACCTCCCCCATGGCTGATGATGTAGAAGAAGAGAAACAAATGCCTTCATTAGCTGCTTATTTGGGGTATACGGGAAAACACGATCAGTCCAGCATGCTTAGTTTAAAATGTCAAACGTTTTTTGATTTTTTTACCCTTCAGATCCAGGCAGTGTGCCTCTATCCCCCTGATATCCCTGGAGTTCGGAGGGCGGGACTTCCTCTTCATCAGAGGAACCCGCACTCGATGACTCCTCATCACTGTTAGCCAAGACACAGAGCCTGGACCTCCTGCTGCACATGCAAGTCCAGGAACATTAACGCCATCAAACACAGTGTCTTACTATGTTGCAAAAAATTCTTAACATTTATTATACACTAAGTGACAAAAAAGTTAAGCACCCAGACGGAGTACTGGAAGGTCATGTGACTGTCACAATGATTATAATATCGGATAACAGAGTTGTCAAACGGACAACAGAGTTCGCAGTATGGGCACGCTGCTGGTCCCATGTCAGTAGGGTCTGGCACCCACCTGGGTCTGCATACATGCGGCAATACGGTGAGGAAGGGAGTTGTACAGCCATTGTATCTTTTTCTGCGGTAAGTCAGCCCACAGCTGTTGTAACTGGGCCTCGACATCCTGCAGATTGGCACTGGGTCTGAGTTTACGTCCGAGCTGATCCCACACGTTTGATTGGGGAAATATCAGGGGTCCTGGCTGACCATGGGAGGACCTCAGCGTGATGCAGGCGGTCCATAGACACGTGCCATGTGTGGACGGGCAATGTCCTGTTTAAATAATGTACCAGGGTGTCGTCACAGGAGGGTTAAGACATGCAGATGCAGGATGTCACAGATGTAGCGCTGTGCCACTAGGGTCCCCCCTATCACTACCAGAGATGATCTGAAGTCAGACCCTAAAGCTCCCCACACCATGATGTCATACCTTAAGGCTCCCAACACTATGATGTCATACCCTATGGCTCCCCACACCATGATATCATACCCTATGGATCCCCACACCATGATGTCAAACCCTATGGCTCCCCACACCATGATGTCATAGCCTAAGGCTCCCCACACCATGATGTCTTACCCTAAGGCTCCCCACACCATGATGACACAATACGGTGGTCGTCCCTTTGTGTCTCTTCATCTTTGAAACCAGAACCTCACATGCCCATTGGTTCCTGGGTGACTGTGACATCTGCATGCCCCACATGCTGGGCACCTGCATGATACGACCACCCAGTATCATGCAAACCCACAATGTGACCCCTATCAATCTCCCTCAAGTGCTGGTAATGCTGTCTTATGCACCCAGGAGGCATCCTCTGTGTCTGGTGACTAGACATGCCAGCTCCTTGCAAATCAAGTCATTTACATACCCATCGCTGATCTGCATGTGCAGCAAATTACATCCAAATTACATCGGACCATTACTTCTGGGCAATTTCGTTTGTCACTGAGTGTATATTGCACAATTTGAACATTATGTGCAACAATGTTTTTTACATATAATTACAGTATCAGTCAAATTTGTAGACACATCTACTTTTAATGCATTTTTCTCTATTTTAGCTGTTATTGATCTTACAGTAACCGACCTCGAGGCAGTGAAGTAACACATGCCAAATATGGCAATGACCAAGATAATTGTTCAACATCTCAAACTCTTCAAAATAGCCCCCATTAGCTATGAAGACAGCATTGCAGACTATAGTAAATCTTTCATCCGGCTTACAGATGTTGCTACCTGGAATACTGAATTTCTGAGCACAAGTTGGTGGCCTTGCTCTTATGCTTTGACGCAACTCATTGCAATCCAGCTCTACGTGGTTTAGGTCAGTGGATTGTGGGGGGCAACTCATCTGTCGCAGCACTCCACCTCTTTCCTTGTTCACAAGATAATACTTACTACATATCTTCAAGTGATGCTTAGGGCTGCTATCTTATTGAAAAACAAATGATTTTCAATAGGTGTTTCCTGTCTTTTCATTGGTACTGTACATAATCTTGAAATTGCATTTTCAAAGCAGAATAAGAATAATGTGTGATGCGTAAAAACAAAATTCAGTTAGTGCCGAACTAATAGCTTATGATATGAGTGGATGTACTCTCAAAAGCACATATCACAGTGTTTTTTGAGATTACAGCATTATAGGATCCCAAAAGTAAATGTTGTTTTTAACCCATTGTGGTTAGCTTAGTAAGTAGATAAAGAAAGAGAGTGTGAGCACAGAATAGGTTGTGGAGTAAGGGGTATGGCAGTGATAACCCTATTGGTCAGCCCTTCCCCTACTCAAACTACAGTCCGAGCAGCTGATTGGCTAATTGGGGCTAGGCTGGGGTGGGAAGAAATGGCATACGTCAAGCCTCTGGGCTCCGGTGCGCTGTCGGCCTCCAGGTCCCCGTCCTTGCCTAGCCGGGACAGGATCATTTTGGTCTCCAGGGTCATCTGCAAGGATCCAGTGTAGACCAGATCCAGCTCCAGCCACAAACCTATGAAGAGGTAGCAAAGCTGTCCAAATTTATCTAAAGCAGTGTTTCCCAATTTGCAGTGCATTGTTCTAAATACATAGTCCATTCTACTCCTGGTAGGAAGCTGGGAGGAAGCAAAAATGTGGACCAGCTGTGGGTCCCTGAGGACCAGTTTGGGAAGCACTGATCTAAAGGCTAGTCTTCAGCAGGCTTGTTGCACCACACTTATCTTTCTATACAAATTAGAGACTGTTCCAGCAATACTGTAAAAGACCTTCCTCCTTACTGATAAGTAAAGGGGAAATGATTTAGCTCAAAAAATGATTGAGCTATGCGACGTCTGTCACAGTCAGTGTTGTTCTTTCAGTCAATCCTGTGATTCCCTGTCTGATCCTCTTCAGTCTCACCTCGCTGGTCCAGGGAGGGTCTCCTGATGTTTGTCACCTGAGGCATGCATGTGCCCAGGTCCAGTTCTGTGAGCGTGAGCTCGTTCACGAAGTACGGCAGCTGCAACAAACAGGCACATACATGCCCTGCATACCCATGGAACTGCAAACCGATTTCAGACTACAAATGTAAGACTAAACTGTGTCTGAGTCAATTGTGTTTAAATACTGTCCTAGTGAAATAAGACATTCAATGTCAACAAGTGCATTTTACCAAAACGTACTTCTCAGACTCACCCTGATCTTGCCCAGCTTTTTCTGAATCTTATGGGCCACCAGATCTGCCCAGTACTTTTCACAGAGGAAGTCCCAGAAGATTCTTCCAATAAATGCATTTACCCAGGCAATTTGTGCTTCAGAATGGCTCTCCATATGCTTAGAGATCAACTTTACGGGAAAAAAATAGCAGAAGAACTGTCCTGTCATTTATGGGGTTTCCTCTACGGGATGTATTACTTGCAGTTTTGACTTTGAGGAATTTGCACATTTGGAGTGCTTGAAGTATGAATTGATTTAAAGGGACTTAAATCAATAAATTTAATAAATTATAATAAATATATAAGCCAAAAAGAGAAATGCTGAACTGCTGCTGCCCTGCTTACCTTCCTCTTCTCAGTAGGACTGCCTTCGTTACTGGGGCAGGGGCTGGGTAGAGTGCTTGCATTTTCTGGTACAATGAAACGTGTTATGTAATTGCTGTAGTCCAGTAGGATCTTTTCTTTCATGCTGACAGCCAGATCCCTCATGTGTAGCTGGGAGGGAATGTCGTCAGTGCTCCCTCTGCTGGAGCCATCGGTGCACTGCATCAAAGCTGATTCACTGGAGCCACAAGGTGGGGACACACCTGGGTAAGAGGGGCACCTTGGGATTATTGACAAAATAACAGAATTGTTGGGAGTATATATATATATTTTAAAAGACCAGCAGTAAATAATATGTCATGAAATGGAATTATTAGATTTGCCCACAAGAAATGCTCACCCTTACCTGACTGGGAACCACAACCGCTGTGGCTCTTCATCTTGGAAGCACGCAGGAAGTTCTGAAACCACTCCTCCTTCTCCCTTCCTGTCCTCCCAAAGAGGAAGAGAGTAGTTGGCTGGCTAGGCTGTGACAGAGCTGCCTGCCTGTCTGACCTTGGCTGTCCTTCAAAGGCCTCCTCTGTGGATCCCTCCTCTTCTCCTTCCTCTCCCTCAGCCAGCACAATGCAGATGGGGTACTTCATGTTCCACAGTCTCTTGCGCGCCAGAAGTGAAGGCAAGAGGAAGACCTGTAGCAAAAAAAATGGGACAATGAGCATGTGTGTGTAAACTGGGCGGAGCTTTAAAAACATCTCTTATTGAGATTCATGATTTTCACTCGCATTTTTCCACTTCAGAATTATAGTCTATTTAGTTATTACCCAAAAATGGAGTTGACTGTGATATATATATATATGATTACAGTGTGAGGGAAACCCAGGATGGAGAGTTGGCGTCAGGGGGGGCACCTTGCTATTGGCCAGCTGGAAGCGGCGTGAGCTGACAAAGTCGGCCTCAAAAGGCTGCTCGCTGAAAGCTGCCCAGCGGGGGATATTGGTACTGGGGCGTGCCAGTCGCAGCCATGACCCCTCCAGGGTGGCATACACAGAGTGGCTGAGGGACGGGCTGTGGGTCTCCGGGTCATACACATGGGCCTCATTCATCCAGCCCTGTGACACAAAAAGGTCACCAGTTGTCAGTGTCCTTGGCCTACAGCACATACCATGCAGCAACTTGTCACGGCCACTTCACACAACCAGAAATCTTTCAGAATTGCTTCACACTTTTCCAGTATTTTCAACAAAGCATTATGACGGAATTGGGGCTTGTAATTCAAGAAGATGGGTGGATAATTGATTGTGATCTACTTCCTTTATCACCAAAATTCCCAAAATAATATCACCCTTGTGGGAATAGGTTAGTATCCGCCTCAGAAATGCCTCTATTCTGGGTGAGCAATATGATTTAAGCATACAATGAAAAAACAGTATTGCTCATTTTTACAGTTCAAAGATCATTAAAGCAAATCACCCTGGTTGTACTGCCTCAACCGTGGTTACTCAACTATCTAACTCAGACTCCTGTTATCTTCCTTTATATAAAGTGAATATAACTGAACTGTGATACAACGGAAGTGCACAGGCCGTGATTTATGTTGTGGCAGTGGAAAGTTTTGACAATGACAGGCTGTCGCTCAGGTGATTGTGAGTGAAGACAGATAACTGCCTCTACAGCTCTGGGAGAACTTTACAGATAGAGAGGGTGGGCTGGACAGACGCAGTGATGTTGCACATTTTGGAAAAAGCGGCTTCGTTATCCAGAATCTGCTGCTCATCCCTTCCTCATAGCATGAAGATGTTCAGCAGAAACAGCCATACTGGAGAAAGCAGTAGAGTCATGACCACCACCGAATCCCACAGGGCACAAACAGCACTGATCTTACATCTGGCATTGTTTACAAAGTGCTTCTTAGCTGTATCAGCCGCTATATGTGGAATGGAAGACGGCAATTGCATTGCATGCATCATGATGACCAGAACTGTGGATGTTGAGGAGCATTCTGAAAGGATTTCACCCCCAGCTGCAGTTCCTGTCATCAATGCAATGCAGGGAAGGCGGTCATCGGCGGTCTCAAATCACAGCATGGGCCGATTTGCAAAGAGATGCAATGCAAATTGTGCCATTCAAATGTGCGCCTTGATGAAAATGGTGAAATGCAGAAATGCAGGGAACCATCACAGCCCTTCAAGAACAAGGAACCAATCATACAACCCTAACCTGCATGCAATTTATCAACGCTAATTAGCCTAAATGTGTGTCTTTCAAGTGGAGAGGATACCTGGCAGCAGAAATCACACTGGTGAAGGAGTTATCGCAGTACTTAAGAGTACTCATTGTGGACTCACCTTCTGAGCCAATGGGCCATTATGTCCTAGAACAAAGATCTCAGGTGGAATGTTTTCATCCACAGACAAATTTTTATGAGGCTGAACAGGGTGCTGGGGAACCAAGAGGAGAATGAGGAGAAGTCCCAGAAGGAAGCCACAAGCTAAGCCAAGTGACAGACCTGAAAGATAAGAGGGCAGTGGCAGAGTAAAATAGCCGTAAGCCAGCACAGCCAGGGCAAACAGCCATTTCGCTGGCACAGGTGGGGAATGCTGTGCGGACATCAGCTGTCCCAGCAACGCCTGGGATGGCTCTTTGCTCTGAATGGCATCATCATCGGTGCACATTTCAGATCTTCTGCCCCGGGTGCTCACTGTCCCAGAATGCTCTGAAGAAAGACACAGCTTTGGTGGAGTTCTCTTGGACAGTATATCTTCATCCATTATCCTTGCGTTCCTGCCCTGAGCCTCTGCAGTAAAGGGATCCGCAGATGTTTTGCCTTCCTTAACCCCCCTTGCGGAGTCACACGGTCTAACTGGCCTCTGACACTTAGGGCTGCTGGAGTTCTCATCGCCCATGATTTTACTGATCATGCTGAATTGCTCCTGCACGGCTTCTGAGAACTTGCGTCGCGTATCCTCCAGCTCCACTTTAAAGAAGCCACCCTTGGGCTCTGAGGGAGAGAGACTGCTGGGCGACGGCGGAGCTGTCCTGGAGTCCCCGTTGCGCCCCTTTGGCTGAGTAAACGGCCTCCAGAGATGTAGGTTCAGCTTGGAGTCCGACCTGGACTGGGAGACTTCTGGTTGGCTGAAGCTGATCTCCGTGGAGATGGACTTGACCAGATTGAGAAAGGGCTTGGCCTTGAGGGAGGCCTCCTTGGAATCAACCTCTGTGGACAGGGACTTGACGAGATCCACCAGTGGCTTGGCGATGGGGGTGCCCTTGCTGTGGCCTGGGGTCGAGTTTGGGTTGAGGAAGTTGGGGGCTGGGAGGCAGAAATCCCCTAGAGAACCGGGGGACGAGGGGGACAAGGGGACGTGGAAGCTGGGGCAGCGAAGGCCTTGGTTGTCCGATGAAGGTGCAACATTGGGATGGGGTATCTCCCTAGACACGGAGATCAAAGACCCCTCGTCGCCTCGCTTCAGTGGGAATAGGAGACTGCCGTCACTTGGGCTGTCCCACTCCCCCTCCATGCTGCTGAGCTGGATCAAAACGCCCTGCTGCACATGGCCCCCGGAGTGCTGCGATGTGACACTCTCCCGGAGTCTGCGTGGGGAGTCGCAAGGCGACGCAAATCCTGCTCCATGACCCGTATCATCCTCCATCTCTTACTTTTGCATGGTAGTCCTCAAACACTTGAGAGTAGACAAAAGAAGACTAACAGTTAGTTTCAGACCCATTGCAGCCGTTATCCGGTGCTTCCTTTAGGCTCTCTTGGCACCTACATTTCCTGTTACAACTTAGGATTTCAAAGGGATGTTAGTCCAACTGTGACTGCCCCAAAATGGCTTTCATCTCAGCAATTAATTGTCCCCCCCCAGCCTTTCAAGCTTGAGCAGGATTCTCTTTTAGAATGCTGGGCAGGGACCACTGTGTGTTTTAAATATAAATAAAAATTTGTTAAAAACTCTTTTTTTCCCCAGGTATTATCTGTAAAGTAGGGCAGCGCACAGATTTTAATCCAGTTCATCAAACTGCAGCACCTAATCTCACCCGAAAATCCATTACTGCAGCCAGCAAATGGGTTTACAGGTTTTGGATTAATACGCACGTTTGGATGGAATATGCAGGCACAGAAGTGTGCAGCTGTGCGGCCATGTAGACTGTAAGCATGTGGGTTTATTTGGAAATACTCCACTATTGGCTCCATCAAACTGCATTCATGAATATGCTGATATTTGTACCCGGAATTTGAAACTGTGGGTTTATTAAACACGTATACAAAAGTATTCCTTTCTAAAATAGCTTTTTAAATGGTACACTACTGGCTCTTTTTAAAAACTGTGTATGTGTGTGTGTGTGTGTGTGGACCATTCTGATCTTTGGTCTTGATGTGTAATAGCTTTATCAAACTCCTGAATCTGATCGAAAGACATTAAACAGGAAATGGATTTAAATTAGAGTTGGATGTCACTGGTCTGATAATCTGGCTTTGCCGCCTGATTTAAACTGAAACTCTGGATATCTATGCGGCCAATATAACACTGGAACAGCAATTGCCAGGCTTACAGTGCAATAATGAGACATATTTCTTGAAAAAGGATGACATGATAATTACACAGCTTTTACTGCCAATTACCACGTGATTATTTGCACAAATATCTTATGGGAACAAAAAAAAGGCTGGTGAATGCAACGTACTGCCTGCCTGTATTCATTTCAAGTACTTTTGATTTTCATCCACCAGGTAAATAATACACACCTAAACAGAATTAATATCCAGGTCTTTTCGAGGCCTCGTTTATATCTCTCATCATCTTTCTGATCCATGAATACATTGCTTTTTTCTACCTCACAGGATTATTATGACAGTGTCGGAACATTATGTCTTGTACTTGGGTAAGTCACAGTGGCTCTGTGTGATTACCATAAATGACTGTGCATTTTGTAATTACACAAAGACTTGCAATTAAGCAAGAGGATCGTTTCACAGGAGCAGCACTTCTGTCGACAAAGGTTAAATTTAACTGAAATATGACTGACGTTTGATAGCAGAGCTTGACTGATATAACTCATAAGTCACATATTGCATATTGGTTAACAGTAAGTCATATTTATACAGAGAATATTAGCATATGACATAAACACAATAGAAAAAAAATCAAATTGAATTCTATGTAATATTCTTAAATATAAACAGAATAAGCTAAACAACACACTCAAAATAATAAACTTTTATCTCATGAAAATGCATAAAAACTATAATTAACACACATGATTAACATTCATAGTATATTAAATACATCAGTAACATATACAGGCAATATTCTCTAGTTGTCACCTCTTCATAACTATGCTACAGTATATCTGAAAGGTTGTACGGGGCTACATCTTGCCCCAGGAAAGCTGCAGTGCTGACTTCAGCAGTTTGACTTACACCAAGGCACACTGCTGGTGCAGTGAGTTAGAGCGAGGAGCTTTCAGCTGAGCAGCTCTGAGGACGATACAGAAATAAGGGTAATTCTGTGAAAACCAGCATGCTCTCACCCGGGTCCTCCTGTACGTGTTAACCTCTTAGATGTTCTCTAGCAAGCCAAATAACTAATGACCTGATCTGGTCTGATTAGTAATGGCACAACTAATAATGCTGATTAATAATGACTGATTAAAACCAACCCAATTACTAATGCTTTTAGCAGAACCATACTGATTGCAGCGGTTGGTAGATGGTTCGTGCTGAATTTTGACAGCCAAGCTTCTTACTCTCATATACATTACAGGGCAATGTGAGGTTAACAGAAGTACATAAAATTTGGCCTATAATTTCTCACTAGAGTGACTCTTCAGACAAAACAAACAAACTCGTGATGGTATTTTTTTTGCTGTAAATCCCTGTGCTTTATCCAGCGTTAAAAAGCATTCTTAAGAGCAGATAAATGCTACCCTAACTGCAGAGTAATTAAATAGCAATAATTTGCTGAACTTCATTTGAAAAGTTCAGTTTTTATATCGATTAAAGCAAGCACACAAGGTAATATAGCACAAATATGTAAAATAGTGCATGATGGGAAAATGGATTGTTTCAAACAGCTTTAACAACAAGATTTCACAAGAAGAATTCGCAAGCTATGCGCAAAGATAAAGCAACATTCAAGTTATATTAAATAGCTGGATAAATAGCCCAGTATCACGTCTGTCTCAATCCTTCCCTATATCAGAGCATAAGGTATGAGAAGCATGACTCCGGGTTACCTGAGGTTGCCAATTCCGTTTTGCAGCTGTGAACAAGCTGTGTACAATATGGCTAAACAGGAGCAAACTGTATTGCGTGCATATGCCCAGTAATAGACTGGCATCTAGTCCAGGGTCTCCCCTGCTCTTTGTCCTGCTCTTCCTAGCTTGGGATTCCAAGCTGACCACAACCCTGCACTGGATCAGCAATTAAGCTGAATTTCGAAAGGATGGTTGTGTAGTACACTCATGTAGCAGGAGAAGTGTGTATAATAAACGTGAAATAACTGGGAGAAAAAAAGATGAAGAAGAGCCAACAGCTAATCTAGCTTTCCCTTATCAGTCAAAGCAGAACATTTCCACAAGCTAGCATTGGTGCTTATCTACTCGCCGCAAATGGCATGTACCGAAGTTGGAGGGGTAAGACAGCAGCAAGCAACAGGGATTACTAGAGAGTCCAAAACCCGAATAAATGTGTGAAACTGCTAATTAAAAGCAAGGCATAAAAGCTGGGAGAAAGAGGTCTGACTGAAATTAGTCTTTTGTATTAATGTTAGTTGTTACATAAACCTATTCCAAGCCATTTACTGAGCCTAGGGGTGTGCCAATTGGGGGGGGGGGAGGGGGGGGTTAGGAATATTTAATAGAATTCCAGGGGCCCTAAAAAGTTTGGAACATAACTGAACAGCCTGGGTTGGAGGCCCAATATGATATGCTTTCACGGGGCCCAACATCTCTAGTAGCGGCTTGAGCATTTTATGTTTGTGAGATTCAAACTAAAAGGCTGACTTATATCCTCATAAAGATCTGAGGATGTGATTCAGCAGAATCTCATAGAGATTTGGGGACACAAGTTTGTGGAGGTTCATAATGCATCATAATGACTGGAAATATTGATCGTTGCATGTATTATCAGTCATACAAATCCTTAAAATGAGAATACAGTAATAAGCAAAGTCAAACAGTGGATTCTGAAAACAATGTGTGACACAGGTTTACGTATCTTACGCCTCCAGGGCTAGGAGTTTGCAGTCTCTCCTCAGCTTTGTATGTGTGTGGCAGTGTTACATGTGCTCCCTGTGTCATATACAGATCTGCAAAAGACTGCGAGATCACAGCGAAATGTTCAGTTTCACTCATTTCTCAGTTTTTGCCATGCGCCTGCGTAAAATATACATTTTTTTTGTAAACTCCAGCGTGGTTCTTTTTTTTGTAAACTCTAGCTCGAATCTCAAATTATCAGCAAATCCCACAGAGTTTGCAGGCAGAAGGATGGTAGCTGATCACGCTTGAAGCTATCCGAGGGGACAGTTCCTATAATCAGCCTACATGACGTGGGCTGATTCGGACAGCAGTAAGAATCCGCACACCACAGTGTGACAGAATGTTTAATGGCGGCACTCAAAGAGTGAAAACAGCTAGTTTTTCTCAGCCGTAAATTGACCAAAGTCAGTCCTCAATTTGCTTACTGCCCAGATGTGCTACAGCATCTGAATTGCCCAGTGAAATTGTTTTAACACCACTTCATGCCTGCACACCTGTGACAAGCATCTGCTCCTATATTTCCCCCAGGTTTAGACTGGTATGTGGGCATTTTCCCGATGGGACATGAAAATCCAAGGCCGATTTTTAATCCCATTCCAGCCCTGGTCTCTTCTGTTTCACTAAGTCTCATGTCTCCTGAGACAGCCTCCAGGTTCACTGTTAACCTGTATTACATATCCAGATATGCACATTATAGATGTGGATCTCTAATGAACATCTGTAATATTGGGTCTATTAGGTTTTGCAGTTAAATCACACTAAATTTCTACTAATTTAGAAGAATATAGAAATTGCTCAATGCAAGGCACACGTTAAGGCCAATACAGAAACAGTGATTCACCCAACTTGACGTCTTTGGAGTCCAGAAGGAAGCTGGAGTATAGAACACCTGTTTGTCTCGTCATGCTGTCAATCCAGGAAGAAATGGTAGGAAATGTCCAGCAACATGGGGAACTGTGAATGTGAACTGTAAACCGTGACATATACAAAATATATGTGTGTGTGTGTGTGTGGGGGGGGGGGGGGGTTTAGGGGGGGTATGTAGTCACATAAATTCAAGTGGCCCAAATTACAATAGCACCCCAAACAAAAGTTGTTTACCTTTTACCCGCAAATAAT
>JABFDZ020000097.1:16177377-16191571 GCA_019775955.2 Pollimyrus isidori
GTGCATGCCCCCCCCATGCAATGTGGAAATGTCAGAACTTCTGAGCCCTGGCAGTCCGTCCCCTTTATATTTTTAACTTTAGGACCCCCCCCCCCCCCCCCCCCCAACCTTTCTATAGTAGGGATACCCTATTCTATCCGAATACCTTATATAAATCCTCCAATGCGTACCAAAATATTTACTGAATGTGCCAATTTATGTTTCTTTTACATTTTGAAAACTTACTGCATTACTGTATCAGTGTATCTGATTAAGGTCTCAATTAACATATGTACAACAGGATCCAATATCCATGTACTGTAATTGCAATATAGAATGAGCTGACTTTGATGGGGGTGACTGGGGTACTTAGTTGCTTTTTTTGGTACGTGCAACTCCTCCCACCCCTGACCACTGTCACTGCCCACCCCTGCGTAACTCGTTATCTGTCCAAAATAGTCAGCAACAAATGCAGCCGGTCAAAAAATAGCTACAGGGACACCATAGAAACTTCTTGAGTGAAGTCAGCGCTGTAGTTAGAGCTGCAGTAAATTCACCGGTTTGTTTGGCCTCATAACTGGAAATATCTAGGCTAAATCTGAGGAGCGTAACATCATCAAAGTTTTAACCGGTAATTGTGTAGAATGGCTATATTCTGCTAATCTATTAATACAATGTGTTCTTGGCTTCTTCAGCGCGCTATCTGACTGACCAGGGAGTGAGCCTGAGATTGTTGTTGTTCATGATATTTTCGAATGGCCTCCGTCACCGGTCAGCACATGGAGTTCCATCCTGTGCATGGGACAAATGTCAGACTGGACCCATCAGGAACACAAGCCACACGTGTGGAGAGCTTCGCTAATGGTGTCTGCTTCAGCAAGAACCCTTTGGCTCCTGGGGAGATCTTCTTGGTTGAGATTGAAGACAAAGAGTTGGGCTGGTGCGGCCACCTAAGAATCGGACTCACTGGCCACGACCCCCGGAGCCTCCAGGTCGTACCGGAATATTCCCTGCCTGACCTTGTGGACCTGGGTAACAGCTGGATCTTTGCGATCACCAGGAACCACAACAAAGTTGTCGATGAAGCTGACAATGGAGTAGAAGCAGGAGTCAATGTGAGGCCAGAAGAAGGAGAGGAGCCAGACTCTAAACCTAAGACATTCTTCACTCATTCTCACCTTCGCATTCAAGACGTCTACCTCCCCCGAGACCAGCTGGTAGGCCGCAGCCTCCCTGGACGCTTCAGCCACATCCTGGATGAGCTGTACAAAACCAACATGCTGCCCCCTACAGCCAGGCGCAGCCGCATTGGAGTCGTATATGTGCCGAGAAGGGAGGGAGTAGCCGACATGCACATAGTTATCAATGGCGAGGACATGGGAGCCTGCGCCAAAGGCATTCCCACCCGGCAACCACTCTATGCTGTAGTGGATGTATTTGCCGCCACCAAGTCTGTCCGAATTGTCCAGGTGGAATATGGCTGTAAGTTCACCATCCGGTTATAATGGCAACAGTTAATGTGGTAGTTAAACTTACAGCTGAAGATTTGCTGATTTAAGTCCTTGGAGAGCCATCGTATTTATACTCCAGAATTTGTTAATCTTTGGATCAATGTGTTTGATTACCAGATAATAATAAACAGATGGTTAGCATGCAGATGTTTCATTTAAAATCCAGTGTACTGTAACAATGTTTTCCTCTTCTTTCTCTTCTCCTAGTTTCTTCCTTGCAGACACTGTGCCGCAAGACCATACAGAAGCACATTGTACACAGGATGGCCCTGGATTGGTTGGAGCTTCCTTCTCTGCTTAAACATTATTGCAAGTATGAATGACTCACGTGCTAGAAGGGAAACCCAATGCAGCCACATTTCATCTGTAGTGGGTCCCATGCAGAGGAACAGTATGGACTCAACTATAATTATGTGGAATCCTTGTTAAATAGGGCTATCAGGGAGGCGGGACACAGTACAGAATATGAAATATGAAATATTGGCCCAGAATTTTTGTTTGATCTGACTGTTGTCCCTGACTAATACCTTTTTGTTTAGTAATAAAACTCTGTCTTTGTTAAGCCAAACTACTGCCTAGTGTCTCTGTCCAATGTTGCGGTTGATGGTTACTGTGCCACCTGTCATCCTACTTATATATCTTTATTTCTTGAAAGTTTGTTTTTATCAGTTATGACTTAATGAGTGAAGAATAGATCTAGGTACCAAAAGTAGCAGGATTGAGTTGAGTGCTCTGAGAGGAAATTAAACTGCCTGCCACCGCTAAAATCAAATTGACGCGAAGGTAGAACAATTATTTTCCTTTGTATCACTCCATAAAAGGCACGACCCATATGTGAGAATAATTCAGTGGTGAATGAGCATGCCAAGCACACATTAACAGTTCAGAAACATAGAGAAAAGCTTTGCATCTACCCACAAAGAACATCGTCACAATTCGGCACACGATAGAGCATATTAAACACTTATTTAATCCTGTTGTTGTCTTTCTTTTGATCTGTCTTTCCTTTTGTTCTTTTCTGTGTTTAATCTTGCTGCCTCCCTGATCAGAGGTTCAGCTTCTTAGTTATAAATGCATAAAGAATGCACAAAGATGTGAAAAACTCTTTGCAAAAACTCATAATTAAATTTTAAATGTATTGCTTCTGTAATTCTGTTTTTACCCTCCTAAGAAGACCTCATTTATAAATACACAGATTAGCTATAACATTAAAACCACCTGCCCAATACTGGCTCCTTCATGCAGCCAGAACAGCTCTATCCTGTTGAGGCATGATGGTGTCCTGCGGTATCTGGTGCCACGACATTAGCAGCAGATGCTTCAAGTGCTCTAAGTTGTGAGGTGAGACCTCCATGGGTTAGACTAGTCGTGTTCCTCAAACCATCCCTGAAATTCTTTTGCAGTATGGCAGGATGCATTATCTTGAAAGACGCTTATACCATCGGGAAATATCATTGCCAGGAAGAGGTGTATTTGGTCTCCAGCAACATTTAGGTAGGTGATACATGTCAAAGTGACATCCACATGAATGCCAGAACCCAAGGTTTCACAGAAGAACTTTGCCCAGAGCATCATACTGCCTCTGCCGGCTTGACATCTTACCACAGTGTTGCCTGGAGCCAAATCGAAATGTATGAAATTACTTTGAGTACACTAGAGTTATAATAGGAGAACAATATAATTCATGCTTTTAAATGACGGTAAAGAAATATATTATGTTAAATATAGCTGCAGCCGAAATGCTGAAAACAAGAATATACATTGTCGGAACATCGCCATCTTGTGGCAAAAAAGAAAGGATGCACCTGGAGTCACGTGATTATTTTGCATGTCACGTGACATCCAGTTTAACCTGACATCCGCCTGGTTGCTGCACCCGAGTTTGTTCGGGATTTTTGTTTTTAACTATTTGACAGTTTAGTCTTTAGCTTTTCAAGCATGTCATTTTGCTCGTTTTTTGGGGAAGAGTCCTATAAAGACCACTTCAAAACCGGTGAGTCTTTTTCTAGTCAATTTGAAGTAACTAGCTAATTACATTAACTCATAATGTCATCATCTATGGATATATTTAAAATGAAATGAAATATTATCTTATACTAGAGTTATATTAGAATATTGTCTACTTGACTAAAATAGTCAGTTTTTTTTCTTTGAGTTCGCGTCAAGTGTCTCAGCTGGTTATTAAACTGGCTGCGAGTATGTGGTCTGACATCTCGCGTGCAGGTGGTCCGCGCCCGCTAAACGTCATTAGTAATATCTAATAATCGTGGTTTCGCTCCGGTGATTACAAATCGACGTGCGATCCATTACACACTAGTTGGCTGAATAATAGCAACCGTATCAGAAGAACTGCCAAAGAGTAATGAATACCAGGTCAGCCGTCAAGAAATGCCAGTGAATTCAAATGATTTCCACTACGATTTTTAAAGACATATTAGTTGAAGAATTCACAGTTTCACTTTGAAAAAATCGAAAATTTATGCAGTGGAAGGCTAACATTTCTTTAGTGTAATTTGCGTAACCTAAATAAAACTGTCTATTCGAATTTTTGGATTTTGCTGATGAAATCTGTGTCACGAGCCAACATGTGTGTTATTGGATTTAAAAGGTGGCTTTTTAAGTACTGAAGAAAAGCCCTTTAATGTTACCATTTACATAGTTGCATAAGAATTCCTTTCTGGAAATCTTCTGTGATGATTTGGTAACCATGATGTATGTATTGTATGGTGTTGGTTATATAATGGAAGTTGCCAGCCTTTCTTGTTGTGCTTTTTCCACGTAATCTTAGCTCCTGCGTGCTCATCTGAAGAGCAATCCCCTTTACCAGCTGTAGGAACTGGTTGTTTTCAATTCTCATCCTAAAAGTTGAATTGATATCATGGCCTGAAGCCAAAATGGAAAAAAATAACTGGATCACACATGGAACATAGTCCATTTCAATTTAGGTAATTTTCTACATCTTTTCTCGCCGCAGGTATTTATGTGTGCTCCAAGTGTGACCACCCCCTGTTTTCCAGCCGATCGAAGTACGAGCATTCCTCCCCCTGGCCTGCCTTCACGGAAACCATCCGTGCAGACAGCGTCGCCAAGCACGTGGAGAGGCCCACCGCCTTCAAGGTGAAGGACAGATGGGTGATTTTCAGTGGTTCACATTCATGTAGCCTGGTTGTATTTTAAACTGGTGTGTGCGCAGAGTACTGCTTGAAGCCGTTGGTTCTCTTAAAAGAAATGAAGTGATACTTGCCGTTTATACAAGTTCGGGTACATAGGAATACAGTTTTCACATTTCCCGTCTCGCTCACCTCACGTGGGAATAGCGTCAAAGCACAGGGTCAGCCAGTTAGTGCCTCTATAGCATTCTTTCTCCATCCCGGTCTTCAGGGACCCCCAGTCTGTCCATGTTTTTTCTCCCTCCCAGGTCTCTGCCAGATATTCCAAATTTTTTCTCTATTCCAGCTGAGGACCGGGCTGGGAAACACTGCATATTTCGGTGTTATGGGCCTTGCTGAAGAGCCCAACAGCAATGTTAGTGTTCTGCTGACTATTTGAACCAGTGACCTTCAGATGACAGGCAAAGAGGTCTAACCCCAGGAGCCATTTACCTTCCCAGTAGTGGTTTTCTACCATTCTCTAAAACTAAATTGCTTTTTGAGTAGGGCAGTGTTTAAAAAAAAAAAAAAAAATCTGATTCAGATTGTTCTTCATTTACATAATCTGGAATCGATTAATAAAACTCTGTTAGTCTTGCCTGGCCAGCCTCCCGCAGTGAGATCTGGCAGAAAAAACCTGAGAGAAAAACATAGAGAGGGCTGCTCCCCTGAAGGCAGATGTCTGGATGTCTGATTCCAGAAATACGAAGACCGTGTAGAGCTGGACAAAAATAAAGCTGTATGTAAAATGTGCAAAAAAGAGATGAAACACTGTGGAAATACTCCAAATCTCCAAAAACCATTTAACGAGATATCATCCGGATGAGGCATCTGCAAAAACGCCCAATCCACAACTTATTGGTTATGTTAATAAAAAAAAATATTAATGCAGCTGCTTTGGGAGAAGTTCTTAATGCACGTATTAATATTTTTAAGAATGTATTAGTTTAAAGGTTTACTTGTACAATTTATGTCAATAGTTCTCTGAGAATCTTTTTCCTAGTCAAGTGAAATTGGTATTGTTACTGAAATATCTCTAATCCAATCGATATCGAGTTGAACTGAATCCGACATCGAATAGATTTGGAACCTAGAGAAACGGAGTTGAATCGATTTGGGAAATCAGTGTCAATACCCAGCCGTAACACCAAAGAAGTAATGGAGGTTAAGAAGGAAATGCTTTTTGCAACCTTTGGATGTTTCAGGTGGTCTGTGGGAAGTGTGGCAGTGGACTGGGTCATGAATTCATAAATGATGGTCCAAGAGAAGGGCAGTCTCGCTTCTGAATATTCAGCAGCTCGCTGAAGTTTGTCCCCAAAGGTGTGGTCTGTGCGCATGAAGTTTCAGTTGCCTGGCATTCTGAATTGCATTATGACAAAGATAATGTCCCCCAGCCTACAGTATTTACCAGAGTGTTTCTTTTTTTCCTCCAATCCAGATAAGGTTGACCGACAATAAAGCGAGTTGATTTGATAAATGCATCTTGGGAAGGTGTTTATTCGCACCGCTCTCAGGCGTGGACCACTCATGACGTGCGATGGAGAAAGTCTCATCCAGTGCACAGATTCATACCAGGCCACGCTGAGGAATGAGCACTGACACCCTGGTGTTGCATCACTTTCAGATGCAAAATTGTGTGGAATTTCACCAATAATGCTAAAAAAATTTAATGGAATGTGACTAGAGGAAAACGTTAAATTATTTGATTGAAATTTATGGTACCTTATAGCTATCTGGGAACTCCTTTGTAAAATGGTTATTCTCTGGTTAAGTTACTGAAATGTTACTCCTAAAAATAATAGGAAGTCTTTCCCAGTTTTGTGATTCTGATGCATAGACCTACTAGACCTATACAGCATGAGCAGGTAAATCTCTCTGTACCCCTTTGGATATTTTCATCAGCTTTTGACTGCATGCTTTAAAATGGCAGACAAAGCTGACTTCACTGGAAACATACTGATTTACCCCATCTGCATTGTTAATTATTGCCATGCCTCTGACATTCTTTGTTCTAGTAAGTTTGGTTTTACAAAGCAATAGAAAAATTGCATAGGGAAAAGCAACCAGATTTTATAACATTATAAACAAATGTTTCAGGCTTATGTCCATTTAAATGATTTCATAGTTTGAGTCCCATTTTAAACATTCACATAACGAATGGATTACTAATTAGTTTACTTATATATTTTAAAATGCCACTTGTGATGCTTCATCTTCTAATATTTTGGTGTGAAACAGAATAATTCCAGTAGTTGCCATGTCATTAAACATCATTTAATAATATGGAGAGGAAACAGTTCTTTTGAGAACTTTTGAGTTTCATTTGAGAGCTACTGTAAGTTGTCTGAACAACCTCTGTTTACGGAAAATAATAAACTTCATGGTGTCTAAAACAGACCAATTGGATGTCCTGTTTATTTTCAGTTAAATCCAATAAATAATGAGCGAAATATTCTGTTCTCTGCTTGCCAGCTGTCTGGAAGCAGTTACAGTGACTGAACAAATTCGTCTGCTGCTAATGACTGTCTCTGCATCTACATAAATCTCCATCTGCTGTGGCTTTACAGCTTCCAGTCCACCGTGAATGACTGTCCGGCCACGGCCTTCAGTGCTGAAATGGAAATGTCCAAATTTGCAAACACACCATCCTGCAGATTCCTGGTCCAGACGACTGCAGACTCAGACCGCCGCGACCTCACAGACTTCCTGTGTTACTGGGCTGTTCCTGAAGAGGAGAGATACCTCTGCATTCTTCCTTGGAAGTATGAAAGCCTTAACTGCTAAACAGCAGTACAACATTGTCAACACTAGGTGGCATTTATGTTCAGCTTATTTCTCCATCGTTGCTGCTTGTGATGGACTTGCATCCCATTGAGAGTCTCCCCCTGCCTTTGGACTTGTGCTTTGGGGGTATGTACCAGGCTCAATCTGAGCCTTTCCTGAATAAGTGGTTTTGGAGGGTAGCCGGATGCGTGCTGCAGATGGGGTGGGGTTGGGCTTTGAAAGTTCAACTTTCTGGATATTTTTTCTCAATTAAAGTCATGGAGGATGGAGATGTAATTTGTAATTGGTCAGTTTGTAATTGGTCAGTGTTCGTACCATAGATGTTTTTAATCAGAGTTCTGCAATTTATTCTTACTGATCAAACGGAATCCAGCGTTTTACCGGGATTTTCAATACGGTGCTTTGCCACTGATGTGTTTTGTGTAACTGATTAGGCGCCCTTCCAGATTTGTGGATTTGACATTCCCTATTTTGGTTATTAATGAGGTGATCATGGACGGTTAAATGGGAATATTTGCAGAGCTCGCTAAAAGATGACAGGAACTCGCAGAATTTTTGCATAAGCCAAAAAGTTTTCAACAATACTGAAAATTATTTGAAAATCGTATGTAAAAGTTAGTGTTATTTAATATTTTTTAGTGTAAGTGTGTAAAATATCTTTAATATTCTAGCTATTTTTGTTTTGTTTTTTTTTTAAAAAAGTATTTGCAAATTTTCATGTTTGCAGGGAACTTTTACCCCTAACCCTTATGAAGGGATGACTACATTATTTTGGATTCAGCTGTTTGGTCTGATAGCTTTTTATAGTTTCACTTGAATGTTTAAGTTGATTTTGGAATTTGTCATAAAATGAATTGACGTTAATCCAAGCAGCTTCTTTAAGATGCGTATTTATAATGTATTAATAACAGTGTCGTACGTTTGTTTTGTTCTTCGTGCCAGTCGAGCTCTTCTGCAAGCTCAGCATGTCCTTGCGTGTTCATCTCCAGTAAGGAGCCCTGATTGGGCTTCAATGCTGCCTGAAAGCTTTGGTTATCTGTCACCTCGACGGCTGATGGGATGCCCATGAGAGTCGTGCTAATTGGACTCCTGGCTGAGGTAATGGGCCTGGGGGTTCGATGTGAGGTGCCATGCCGGCTGTTTTCCGCTCACCTCCTGCCCTGCAGACGTTCCGGCCGCGTGCGACTGTGAGGCGCGGCCGGCTCTGCGGATTCAGCTGTAGGTCATTGCCAAGGTTTGGCACGGGGCTGCGGAAGCAGGGGTCGCCTTAGAGCAAACGCCTGCCACTGTGCCACTTTGGTGCCCGCCCACCAGACTGAGATGTCCACCAGTGTTACCCGGAAATGAGAGTGGGGCTGGTGCGTGCAGATCCTGTGTGTCCGGGTCTCATTCCCAGCATCCCTCCCATCCATTTCGATGGCAGCACTCTTGTTAATACACTTGTTAATGTGGTTTTTCTCTCATCAGAGCTTCATCCAGACACATCTGTACATTCATTTAATGTTAACGAATGCACATGCAATTGAAATTATTTATTGTCTGGTTAAAAGAAGCATGCAAAATGTTTTGCTCAAAAAACCCTAAACAGGTGTCTTAAATTGAATATAACTAACTATAAGACAATTATTAAATACTGTACCCATCATTCTCTAACACATACCAGGGAAGGACTTGCAAGTGTGATTGCAAAATATTACTTTGACACTTTATTTCAAGGAAGTGCACAATAGTGATTGGATAAATGCTTCTCCAGTCATCTGATTTCTTGACGGGCTTCCAAAATAAATCTGTTCAGTTTAAAGTCCTATGACTGATAATGTGATGTGAATTCCCTTGTTAAGACTACTTTCTGTTATTTTTTTTAACATTTTTTTTTAAAAAGAGCATGATTCACTTTTACTTTAGCACATGCATTCATCTGTGATGGACTGAGCAGCACTAATTCGATTGTACCCCCATCCTGATTTAAATAAGGGTGTAACTGCATCCGAACCCTGGCAGATTCTGCATTTCCAGCCTTCCAGGCTGTCCCATTTCCGAGATTGTTAAATGGGCGGGTGTCGTACTAGCTTGTCATGAGGAGCAGGCCCCCACAGAGGTGTGTCTGAGGTTATTGTTTTTCCATCTTCTCCTATCAAATAATGTTTAGCCTGGGAGGGCGAAACAGTTATTACCACAGGATGGCTAAGGAGCACCACACTGGTCTGCACACAGCATGCTGGGTTAAAGTGATATTTTGGTTTATTCCCTGTCAGCAGAGGCCCACATGAGCCAGTGATTATAATGCCCTTTGCATATCCCATCATGCCCTGCTCTTCGTCTGATCTAACCATACGGTGAGCATCTAATCACAGCCTTGCCTGCGGAGGGTGTAATTTCGCCTCTGTATGTCGGCTAATGCATGGTGAGGGTAGAGTTTGTGGAGTTTCTGCTCTCTGTGCTCTGCATTTTCCCCTGGAATGATGGGGCTGCCCCCCTGTGCATAACAGTTTGACAGACCTGTGCAAATGGGTGCACTTTCTGGAGCTGGAGCTGAGCACTTTCAGAATAAAGCTGTGTACGGTGCTGCAGAGCCCTCCACTGGCATTTGCTGCTATTTTTATACGCTTTGGGTAGCAAAGAGGAGACGACTAATTTGCATGCAATCGTGAGGGGAGGTTATCAGGTGCAGAGAAATGTTGCACGGTCAGGTGGAGGGGTCCAAAGAATTAAAGTGTGATATGAACAAAGTGCTGACACTTCCTAAGAAATTGCACTGCATAGGACACCGTTAAGGTAGAGAACTGTAATTTCTGCAAGTTGCAAAAATGCTTACATTATATATGATGACTCCCATCGCACATGATATACCAGTAATTCCTGTGCCCCTATTGCAGTATGCTGAAGGCTGTCAGCGATCAGCATGGGTTTGGTGTTACCTGAAGGGGAGATGATAGCGCAGCTCTAGGCCATAAATTCAAAAACTTTGAAATGTCTACTTCAGAAGCACCGTTGCTCTGAAATGTAATATGGATGCTATCATTCGGATGCATGACGTTTGATGTGTGTTCAGGGTTAATATGACCAGCAGGTGAATTAGACACGGGTCTAGGTTTCAACCACTTGTCGGCCTTCTGTTTAATCTAGTAGTTTAGCTAAATTAAACTTGTGAATCTTGCTTCGATTTAACAAGAGCTGATTTTAATAGTGGATCGGATGACTTTTTCATTGTCTCCTCCTGCTCCATGATTTGAAGAAACACAATGAAAACAACACTTTATGGTAAGAAAAAAATTAAAAACATCTTGCCTCGATGAAGAAACGAAACATCCATCCATCCATTTTCCAACCCACTTATCCTTCTGCGTCGCGGGGGGTCCAGAGCCTATCCCAGAAGCTACAGGTACGAGGTGGGGAACAAAACAGGACGGGGGAAGGAAACAAGACATGGAATGTCTAATTAACATCATGAATGAAATTAAAATTTTACCTTTTAAGTCCTTTGTTATCAAATATTATTATTATATCTTTAATTACATTTCATGGAAAAAAAACTCAAGAATGTATCGATAGATTGCTGAAATAAGCACTTATTAAACCTGTGATGCAAGGTCTGATACACTGATATAAAACAGATTTTTGTTTTTGTCTTTGATCTGTTGTGCTCAACAGTTCTCATATTTTTGTTTGTTTCCTGCCTCGGTAAGCATATGTCTCATTGTTAAAGTGGGAGACTGAATTATGTCAAATATTAAAACACCCGCCAGCAAAATCACTCGATGAATGAATGGTGCCAATTCATTCATTTAGGGAAAGAAAATCTCAGGTAGGGTCATGGAGAAACATTTTTGTGTTTTCTGGCCACAATGGGTTTTTTAGGGAGGAAGTTGGGTCACTAAACGCCAGGAACCAGGTTAAAATCCCAGCTAGTGATGCGCTGTTGCAGTTGGAACTGTTTCACTTCATGTCTCGCTGCACAAATGGGTTAAATAGTAAATGCTGTAGGATATTCTGGATAAGAGTATTTGCTATCATAAGTAAACTGTCTACCTTAGTTAAGAGTTTACCTTGTGCTACTCAAAACTGATGGAACACATCAGGTAAATGGAGAGTTAGTCATTCCTAGAACGTCCGTATTTTATTCGCTGGGCTGTGGCCGCTGCTGTGACCCATCCATTATTTACAGGAAGGCGTGAAAAAGTAAGTAATCAGTCTTGGTTACGCAACATTAAGACCAGGAAGTCAAGGGTTAATGGTGCATGTGAACAACAGCTGGTTTGTCTGCCTGGTGTCAATGGGGGCATTACGGGGGGTGGGGGGGGGCACCTCTGTGTGCAGCTATGGCTCCACACGGTGGCCACTTTCCACTGACCGGCACCTGGCCTGCCCCAAGTGAGATGTAAATTCAGATGACAGGTGCATAGTGATCCGTTCATTTTAGCGCATTAGTGAGCCGCTCGCAAACTGCTTGCGTACCTCCACCTTAAAACCATTTAACTAATGAACCGTAAACAGTGCATCGCGTGAGCTTCTCAATTTATCTCTCCAGAACAGATGGCCAACTTTATTAGTTAAAAAGTCGTGATGGAAAGTCGGTGGAAAGTTTTAGATGTAGTGTAGCTATACAGCTTTACTGTCTTAAAAAGAAAACATGCTAGAGCGATTATATTATTGTTTTAAATGCCTCTAGTCTGATAGGAGGTCGGTGACACTGTTTTCACAGTTCTGTGTGCCATTAACAAGCAGGTAGCAATTTGTTGTTAATGGGAAAATAAATGTGTTTTAACGAAAGCTGCTGGTTGCGATTTACAGTGAATTATTAACTTGCTGACGCTCAGCCAGGATGCGGTTGGCCGCTTTGCTTTGAACTGGCAGACTTTCCAGGCGCCCCGAGACTCACGTGGCCTCTCCGTCGGCCTGTCACATGGGGAGCACAGAGACAGGCAGCACGTGCCTTTTCAGGTCACACGTGGTCTTAAAATGGCGGGACGGAGAGGTTGTCCCACTCAGCTCCGAGTCTGCTGCAAAACCAGCAGCGGAAATTAGTCAGACTAAAGGGATGTGCGATCGACTCTTCAGACTTAACCCGTCCAGACACAGAAATCGTATGAAAGGGCCCCTCCTGTCCCTCCATAGTTGTGTCTTTGCCTGAGAACACATCTGTCAAAGGCGGGGATGTGTGAAACATCTGGAGCAAATTAGACACTTTTTCACTGCCCGCTGTTGGATAATCACAGCATCCATCTTTATCCGCCAGAAGGGCACAGCCAAACCCCCATGTGCCACCAGCGAATCTCCCCCAGGCTCATCCCCGCGTACCAGCGTCGAGCCACCGGGCAGCCAGCACGGCTGAGGGAGTCCAGAACCCCGAATCAGCCTGCGCTTGGAGCTCCCCCAGGTCGGGATTCTGACCATGCCGAGTCCCACATCCCCAACAGAGGCTCTGAGCAGGCTTTCCCGGGCATGAACAGCGTGGCTTCTGAAGGGGATGTAAGTGAAGGAGGCCTTTTCTATGCAGTTATATCCATAAAATTTGAATTCCCTCAATTCATTTTTATGTCTAACCGTATGTATTCCTAAAAACGCCGGTACGCATCCACCAAAGTGCGCAGCCTCGCACATACGGAGAAGGTATCCAAAATGGTGTCCACAACAGCGGGGGATGGGGGGGGATGTTGTTAATTAATTTTCACTCGAGATGCACGCGTGTTTTTGTGTGTGTGAAAAAGAACACATCTTTCAAACACTGCAGGGCAAATATTGTACACAACAGCTCTGGAGTCTGGAATGATTTACTGAGATCAGAAAGGCCAGGCTCTCTGCTTCCTGGCACTTTGGCAGTAAAGAACCACTCTTGTGTTCCTGCTTGCAGGGTTCTAGATAATGATCTCCAGGGTAAAGATGTCATAAGGCACACACACAGCTCTCCTCTCAAAGCTGTTTATAAGAGTCTTTTGAGGAACAGCTGTTTTATTTAAATCCCTCTTTACGCACGTTTTATTGCCTCAATATACACACGTGGATGTTGATTGTAAGGCTAAATGTATATTTCTGAACACTGCAATATGGCTGTGCTTAAACCGAAACATATAATCTTTGAAAATTGATTAGGATCTTATATTACCCTTTCCTGAGGACTCATGTTATGGTAAGAGAAACTGAATATAAAGACATGTTTTTGCATTTCTGATTCTTCGAGTCAGTTGGCATAGCCTGCAAGCTGTCCAAATGCTAAATGTCAGTGAATGTACAAACACTCTTTCTGGAGGAAGAGTCTTGTCAAACTTGCAGGCAAATGCAGACAGAATACAGGATTCTTTGTAGAATAGCAGAAGAGCAAATATATTACAATGAAATTCAGTGTACATCTCATAACGACTTGAAACTTTGATGTCCCCAAATTCAGTAAAGGTTCAACACAAACACAGAATATCCATAATGATTTTTTTAATAAAATTTTTCTTTGCTTTCCCCAAAAGATGATTAACAGATTGGAAAAAACACAGTCACTGTCTTTTATGATTATTTATTTTTATTGCTTATATAACAAAACAAAAAGTCTTTAAAACAATAACAAATACAGTAAATGATACACAGCATTTTTCTTCCATTTGTGATCAATGAACGTGCAGGTACAATATACTGTACACTCACCTAAACGATTATTACGAACAACTGTTCAATTTCTCATTATTGCAATTATTTAATCAACCACTCACATGGCAGTTGCTTCAATGCATTTAGGGGTGTGGTCCTGGTCAAGACAATCTCCTGAACTCTAAACTGAATGTC
>JABFDZ020000097.1:16222644-16246898 GCA_019775955.2 Pollimyrus isidori
CCCCCCCCCTCCCCTCTTTATAGGGCCTCGTGTTGCTTCCAGCTGTATTTTAATTGCATCCCACAGACTTATGAAGCTCTCATTTGCTCTGAATAATGACAGACCGCCTTCTCACCAAAGCACTGACTCAAAGACAGCTCTTCCAAGTCCACACCATGTGTTACCCCCCCCCCCATTGACTCTATGTTTCTTGATTATAAGGTGAGGGTTTGCTGCAAGACCATGGTAGAGGTACTGGGACGTATGGAGATTCTGGTGGCAGAGAAACTGAGCTCAGTTGAGCAGAGGAACATTTTATAATGGTTATGTGTGGTTTGAAAGCATTTCCTTCAAAACTCATAGGTACTGTAGGTGTTATTTTGTGCTTGTTATTACACCATCATCCAGCCCTTCTCAGGCTGGATGGAATGTCAGTATGTTCCAGAGCTTGTGCTTGACAATCAAAACATAACAAAAAAATGCCAGGTACTTAAGTTTTATTAACTCATATATGTTCATTGGGTGACTGGCCTACAGCCTACAATAGCTGCTTCTAGCATGCTAAAGCATTTCACATTTAACAATTATGATCTACAAGCTGAATGTCAGGACTGCGAATACGTACAAATGCACAATCAGCATGGGAGCCTGTGTCTTATGGGTAATAGATGTCACCTGGCTTTGACCCATACCTCCTGACAAAGAGATCTGCCTGGGCTTCTGGACTAATGTTACAGAAAGTAAGTGGAAGTCTGTCAATGTCTTGGGGACAGTCTGCTGATGACACTCCCTAAAGGGTGAGCCCCCCCCACTCATGTCCTGCCTGTGCCCTGGGCTTTGATATTGGGAGCCTGATCTCCCTTTAGCCTGACAGACGTCTGGGTTGGGCACCAGAGATACTGAAGCCATTTTGCAATCAAAACGTCTGTCCTTTGTTTACACTTGTAGGTTACTGAGCTGTGACCTACCATGAGGAATTTAACCACTGTGGTAAGAGAATAAATAACCGTGAAGCTAGTGGCAGCCGGCTCAGCGTGGTCTCCATTAGTTGTCAAATGGACTGAAGTTAATGGCCATTAGGTTTAACATACTTGGAAGTGGCCCCTCTGGGCAGGGCACACTAACTTCATGGACATGTGAAGTGACATCATTGCTCATGTGGAGGGACCATGCAGGCACAACTTAGCCTGATAACTCCGTGGTTGTGGAATTAAACTCTTCCCTTAACCCCAAAATATATGGTTAGGCACATTTGCGACTCTACATCGCTGATAGTTTGTGTGTATAAGATGCACTTGTCCTGCGATGTGCTGGTCGTCGCGTCTTCCCTGCTTTGTGACCTAATGCCACCTGGCACATGCTCCAGTCTCAGCCCCGCCCTAAGCTGTAGGACAGATGGGTGTCCCTTCTTCATTCAGACTCTGCTGCTATTATCATTATTGTGATTGTCTCTACTGATAATCTGTCAATGAAGAGAGTGCCCAACCACACAATTTTGTTAAACCGAGCAAAGCTTCGAAGACCAGTGAAAATAGCGTATCCCAAAACAAAAGATCCTCTCCTTGTGCATCAGGCATGTATTAATTTAATGAGTATAACTGTGTACATGATTACATTTCATGTTTGGCTTGATATTGAAGTAATTTTGAATAAATGGTTGGCAACATAGGGAACATTCTGGGCAGGTCCTTCATTGGGGACCCAGATGACATGCTGACTGGTTTGGACCCACAAAAGACCAGTAAGAAACTACTCACAGTGATTATAGAGGGAGGAAGATGTTACATCATTAAATATGCATAGATATTGCACCTTTCAAACTGTTTAAGTATTATTACAAAGATGACGTTTAGCCCCTAGAGGAAACACAAGCTGGGAGACAGTATGGAAGCTTCTTAGACGACAGGCGTGTTCGTTGTGCTTCACTTCCTTTATCCTTTACCTCCCCTAAGATGGACATATTGATCTCAGCTACTGAGAGTGGAGACAGAGGGTCTGCCTGGAAGATGCACACTGTCTCAGAGGAGCGTGTCACTCTAAACTTTTAGGAAGTCCTTATTTTAAAACAACCATAGTTGTAATGGTCTTTTTCACCTTAATTAACCCAACTATTTAGATTATTAAGAACACCAAACTCCTTCAAGCTGGATTGGTTTACTAATTGTTTTCTTAGCTTTCATTGACAGCCCTACACAGTTTTCTAGATAAATTATCGGGTCCGAGAAGGAATGTTTGTTTTTTTTTTATGAAAATCTTATGTGGATTGAAGTGGAATCTATCAGCATGGGTCCTTTTAAGAGGCTAATTTAAGGCCACCCACGTTTCCTGTGCAGGCCTGTAAGCAATGTGCTGCTCGCCTGAACAGGGTGATAACACGTCTGCACGCACCATGCAGGCGATTTGGACACAGCTGCTTTGCGGAAGGTGTGATTAAAACAAACAGTCGAACAGAAGCTCCCCGAAGCCTTCCCAGCATGCCGCTGGGGCTATCACACGGAGACCAAAAGGACGGCAGCGGAGGTCCAATTTGCGCACCTCGACGTGGCGTTCGGCCACCACTGCAGTGCTAACACTTCCGTCGCTCTGAGGCTGGACCGAGGAAGCTGACATGTGGCATGGCCTTACCTCACGGCAGGGCCTATGGGAGTGTGTGGCCTCCTCGCTGGCTTTGTATATTATCCAAAGTATCCCCTGATTACAAGCCAGGGCTGCAAAATGTAAACACGGTGTCGACATGCAAGACGTGCCCAGCATGGCTTCCATTAGCTTGATTGCTCTGAATTAAACATGCACTTAGCTATGCACATATACTTAGCCAAGCAGCACGTTAGCGCTCTGTCACAGTGCGCAGCTGGCAAATATATTTTTTTTGAATGCCCTTTGCCATTCCAATGTGAAAATGGAGCAAAGAGTCCCATCAATCAAGTGCCAGTCATAACTCTACATGTAATAATCTGGTCAGTTACAGACACGGCCTGATGCACCGGCCATGGAATTATCTGAGTTGTTTTCATAGGCAGCCCTGCAGCCGTACCCATGGCCTGGCTTGGGGGGGGGGGAGCTAAGCCAAAGACATCTCAACACTTCCTTTGATGTTTCGCTGGCGTTTGACACTGGAACATTAAAGACTGACCTCCCGAAAACCGAAAGATTACCGAGAAACTGTAACTGTATGGCCACATGACTTAAATCAAGTCGCAATAATATTTTGAAGTGTGTATTTTTAGCTGTGTTTTTTATTAAATAAGCAAATCAAGCACCTTATTTTTTAGGGTAGGCAAAATAAAAAATTCTTTGTGGCTAGTAAAAAAATAAGGTTTACATATCTGTGCGTGTTTGGCTATTGACTTAGGGAACTGGTCAGTTAAAACCACAGAGTGGAAATAGTATATCTAAATAATGGTCTCTCCTTATCACTGTTTTATGATTCCATCTCTTGATGGTATCCATCTAATATGGCACAGAACCTCCATTTACACACAAAAGACAGCGGCGTAATTGGTCTCCGGTGCTAGATTTTGTGTCAAACTCTTTACTCTTTTTTTGTATATAATGGGGAAAATAACTCCCTCAAGGAAAAGGCACATGTGAGAGAATAACATGTTGGGTAACCTCTAAACCAAAATTATGGAGAGAATGTTTTCCTCCATATGACTTCAGAGCTCACCTCCACAAGATATCATGCCAGTGAGGACCAGCCAGTATGAAACTGACAGAAGTCTGGTTTTTGGGTCCTGTCTTTTTGATGTAATATGTTGCCTACATATGGATTAAGAATGTCTGCACCCTGAAGGCTGACGCCATTGCCATTCTTGACTTGTCAGTTAAGCAGGTCTTCACAGCACAATGTGGCCCTGTCCAGTCCAGCTACACCCATCATGTCTGCATACACCATACATACAGCAAGGCAAGAAACATGCAAGACCTTGATAATATGGCCTTAAACTATAATATAAATATACAAATAACTGTATTTGGCGATGTCCGTAAGTAAGGGCGGTATTCCAGCATTGTGGTTTCAAACTCCCCCTAGCTTCGTGCCTCTCCTTGCCCATATGGGTTTTTCCTGGTTACTCCAGTTTTCTCCCACAGTTCAAATGTGCATATCTGTGAAAAAAGGTATCTCAGTTGTCTTTAGTGAATGTGCTTGTGAGCGCCTGTCCTTGCACCATGTGCTTCCTGGAGTACCAAGAAGGAATGTTAGGAATCAAAATTTGGATAGTATTTTGCATACATTCTGAGGACATTTTGCATTCATATGTTAGCTATTAGATACGACAAATAAATCACATTTGACCACTTTTGCAACATTGATGTTCAAAATCGATATATTTTTTTTTTACATATTTAAAAAATCTGACCATAAACAATACACAGAAGTACTTCTGTTCTCCATTAATTATGAATATGGCTTTCTTATGTATGTTTGTGACATATTATGGTATTAACCACAGTCATGAAAATTAACTGCAGAATTGGACTTGCAATGCTGGATTGTAGCGTGCAGATTTTATTTCTGCTGTATTGTGACCTACTTTCGGGTTCCATCTCCTATAATCTAAGAACACAGGAAAAATTATAAAATGAAATTAAAAAATGCTGTTTAAGGACATTCCATGTGGTGCTGGAACACAGTGCCAAAAATGGTAATTTAGTGTAAATAAGGGAAATATTATCTGTGACTGTGCAAGCCCATTGCACCATAGCACAGAGAATGTGCAAGCTCATTGCACCGTAGCACAGAGAATGTGCAAGCCCATTGCACCGTAGCACAGAGAATGTGAAAGCTCATTGCACTGTAGCACAGAGAATGTGCAAGCCCATTGCACCATAGCACAGAGAATGTGAAGGCCCACTGTACCATAGCACAGAGAATGTGCAAGCTCATTTCACCGTAGCACAGAGAATGTGCAAGCCCACTGCACCATAGCATAGATAATGTGCAAGCTCATTGCACCATAACACAGAGAATGTGCAAGCTCATTGCACCGTAGCACAGAGAATGTGCAAGCCCACTGCACCATAGCATAGAGAATGTGCAAGCCCCCTGCAACACAGTACAGAGCATGTGCAAGTCAGCTGTTCTGGTTATAGGCCTTCTTTCCAAGTCAGTTGGAACTCAAGATATTTTTGAAACCCATCACTGCAATGTTTAGAAAGACCACTAATTAGCTTATCAGGCATCTGTTTACAGTTCAGACACACAGAGAAATTAGATTTTTTCCCTAGTTTTTTTCCCTATTACTACTATGTTGACTGTCATTACATCACAAGTTAAATTTTCATTGCTCGAATGAAAGATTTGCCATCACAGAACTTGCTCAGCCAAGGGTGAAGATTTTATTGTAATGCTAGCACTGGTGGGGGGACCTATGTTTTTGTGGTTTTGGGGTCATGTAATATGAATCACTGGCAGTAATCACCGCATTTTCCAAGTCACCAGTCATGAATGCTATAATAATTTACATTCATTCTATTGACATGCTAATAAGTATTACTTATTTATACTTTATCACATCCCCTGTACCAATGTACATTACTCCAGACAATTTACAATATATTTTGTATAATATTGATTAGCTTTTCAATACATTTTTGAAGTGGTCTTGACACAACATGAATGTATTGAGTTTCTAGCTAGAATCATTTTGTTAGATTTAGAAGATAACTGTCAAAATGAGATTAGAAGGATTTAGTAATAAACTTTGGTGTAAAAAAATATGCTATTATGTATGCAAAATTATGGAAAAATATAAGGAAAGAATGATGAATTTAGAACATCATGTTCTGACGTGTGCTGTCACTGTCTCCGTCAGAAACCTTATGCCCCGGACCCTCGATGGACAGATCACTATGGAGAAGACGCCCAGCTACTTTGTGACCAAAGAAGCTCCAGGCCGGGTTTTCAGCATGAGCCGCAGCACCAAACTCATTGTGGTCGTGCGCGACCCCGTCACCAGGGCCGTATCTGACTACACTCAGACCCTTTCCAAAAACCCGGGGCTGCCCACCTTCCAGGACCTCGCCTTCAAGAACTTCAGCAAAGGGCTGATCGATACGTCCTGGAGCGCCGTCCGCATTGGAATATATGCCAAACACTTGGAGAACTGGCTCCAGTATTTCCCGCTCTCCAGTCTCTTGTTTGTCAGCGGCGAGCGCCTGGTGGCAGACCCGGCCGGGGAGATTGGCCGGGTGCAGGACTTCCTGGACTTGAAGCGCGTCATCAGTGACAAACACTTCTACTTCAACCAGACCAAGGGCTTCCCCTGTCTGAAGAAACCAGAGGGCAGCAGCCACCCCCGTTGTCTGGGGAAGTCTAAAGGACGGCCCCATCCGCACATTCCTGGGGAGGTGCTACTGAGGCTCAGGGACTTCTACAGACCTTTTAACCTCAAGTTCTACCAAATGACCGGCCAGGACTTTGGCTGGGACTGATGTCACAGTCCTGCCAGGAATAAACAGAATTGCAAGGCATGAAATTTGTAGAGAAAGAGAAATGCTGCATAAACAGAAACTGAAATATGATGCTTCGTAGCAAACAGCTGAATGCCAGTAGTCCCAATGTTATTTTCAAATCACATCCATCAGGTGCTTTTTTATCATTTAAGTTGTGCAGGATGTTATCCATGTTGTGACTTGTAGCAATTGGTAGCAGTTCATAAAGAAACAGTCAATGAAAATATGACAAGGGATCGAGTCACATGTTTACCTGGAGTCTGCATTGTGATCTGAGTGTTTCAGAAATTACCCCATCACAATGTCAGAAAATAATTAGTGATACAAATCGATTCATTATATTCTAAAGTTTGCCTTTTGTTTGTGTACAAACTTATCAATCAATATCTCTTTAAAATGGAGGCTTTCTTGACTATCATTTGATTTTATCTTCTTTTTTTAGATGAAATCTCTTTTGAATCTATTAGTGTAGAAGCCATAGCTTGGTGTACAATACGAAACAGAACTGGAATGTGTGCATTGTACTGTATACATCCTTTCATATCTATTGTCACTACCACATACCCGGGGATCACCTCTGCAGATTTTGTATTTATGCAGTTACAGGCATGCTCACTTTTTCCATAATAACGGGCTATGGGTTTCTGCTGTGTGCTTACAATACTTTTTTTAGATCCTTAATTTAATAGTATCACATCATAATAAGAACTACCAACAGATGCAGTGTCAAAACATAAGCATTAAGGGATCTCATGCAAGTAGCATTTAAATATTATTTTCTGTGGACGCAGTGAAGCCAATAAATTCTGAATCTGGATCAAAGACCAACATCACATCACGTAAGGTCCCTTCTGGATTGAAAGCTTGTTCAGCCTGTCTCACTGTTTGTGAAATCAAGTTGGGCGCAAAGATATACCTTATGTCTATGCTTATGCTCGTCTCTGTATTATTCATGTTTATTATCTGGCCACATCAATATACCTCTATGGTGCAAAGATGGTACAAATGCTCAATGCAAATCTGTACTCAGTAAAGTTTGAAATGGATTTCAAGTTATCCATTGCAGTGGACCTGGGATTGATGTTATTAAATGTGATCATGTATTATAACGCTATGTCCATGTAGGTTCTCAGTCGTCCAGGACATGATAATCTTAAGGGCTTGAATTGAAGGCAACTGTTTTTTTTTTTCTTCAATTTCTTGACTCTTCACCTCTCATACAAAAGACTTCTTCAGTTCTAAAAGTCTGATGGGGAGTTCCAGTTATGTATCCTCTTTAGAGATGAAATGCCTTCAAGAAATTGAAAAAGAAGTAGAGCTGCCTTCGGTTCAAGCCCTTTTTATATAAGATTATTATAATGCTCAGCCATATATTAAAAAGAAACAAGGTGAAACAGTCTGTACTATCAAAGAAACTCTTATTATTCTGGTCTCTGTTCTGAACAAAACATGCTAATTAGCAGGTGCTGACATGTCACTATTGCCAGCCATCCAAATACCCCCTTGGCACAGCGTCAGCTGAGCAGGCTAACATGTGGAATCTAAAATGACACGCACCGAGTAAAAAATAATAAGGCCAGCTAGTCAAGATGGCCTCCCATCAAAACTGAGCTTAATGGGAAGTGGTTGCACTCCGCATGTGCCCTGCTGATGGGCAGAGATGTGATGCACTAACCAATGTGTTAGTCAGTATGCAAAATATGGGGGCCTTGGGGGGGGAGTCCGACACCCCCGATGAAACCATGAGACCCCATGAAAGCCACAAAACCAAAATTTTAAGAGGATATCAAGATCGGTATTGTGCAACAGTAGGGAGATAGGGGACACCCTCCCCCCCGAATACTGATGGATATTTTGCACACTGGTCTCAGTTCTTCATTGACTGAAGTCCTCATTTGGGTGAAACCTGACAGATTTACAGGTAAGAACTGGTAGCTTAATGGGTAGTGGTACATCAGTCATCCATTTACATATTGATAAAGGGATAAATGTATGCAATTGTGAATCATTGTCCACCTCAGCTTGGAGAGTATTGACAATAGAATATAGCTTAAAGCCGCAACAGTTACACTTTTCCTGGTACCTGCAGTCATGTTGGATGTAAACTATCTGGCAGAACTAATTAATGCTTAAATATTCTTGGGTTGTGGAGTGTCACACAAATTCTGCCGTCTTAATGAGTCAGCTCTGTCTGGCCTAAGCGTGTTGTCATGCATTTTTAAAAGCAGATGCGAAACACTTAACCTCACAGGACCATGTTTGGCCTGGTGGAACTGTCACGCCATAAATCCAGACCTGAAGTCACTCATAATGACCTCTCCATATCTTTAGCTGACCATTTATATATTGAGCGGTAACATTACAAAAGACCTTGCCTAGATAAATGTAAACTTTCACTGGATTATTTTATTTTTGATAACTATTTTTGATTCAAGAATGCATTTCCAATGTTTTATTTCCATGTTGTAAAGATTTTTATTATTCCGTTCAGTCTCTGTCCTTTTTCTCTCTTATGCTTTAGATTTAGCCTCTGAGATTAATGCTGGACTTAGACTGCAATTTGCCTTATGCATATGTGATAATGGAAGACTGTAGAAGGAAGAGTTTTGTGCTTATCTTTGCTGTAAGTCATCCACAATAATTTATACTGTAATAGTTTAAAATCATACTGAACAATACATATAAAATTTTTTAATCATTATTTTGTTTATAACCTTTCATGTACAATATTATATTAATTTATATAGTAATTGATTGGACGATGGTTGATGACATATGATATATGCATATAAATGGTAATGTTCAACTTTTTGGGACATTACATTGGTCTTTTGTATGTACTTTAAATCTGCTTGAAGTCTTAGTAAAGCTAATGTTACTAAGAAAACAAACAAATGAGCATGAGTGTCCTGTTTTAAAAGAAGCAAACATTCCCTTACAAATCTATATATGGTACTTTAACATGGACAATTACTGTTATGAAATGTGTCTTGATTGATTAGTTAATGAAGATCAGAATAAGCTGAGCTTTGACTGGTCCATGTTACGTATAGAGGATGCACTTCTTTATTGAGTAGATTTCTCCTGTGGACATATATGGTTTGTGGGGAACACACCCAGGCTCCAGCTATGTAAGTATTACAGCAGAGCTTGGTAAGAAGCCTGAGCCAAGATGGGCTTGGGACTCCAAGGATAAATTTGAAGTTAACTCCGAGCTATGATGTGTAAGCAATCTGGAAGGGTCATTTAAGACCTTTGGGACAATGACCTTTGACCCTTGTTTCTCCCTTGACCTGTGCCCGGTATTGGATTAAACTGCTGACCACTGACAGGAGCCACAGGAGCTGCTAGTCTGTGCTCTCTTTAGGGTCCATTAATATCGCTAACCCAACCTGCCAGCCCAAGGCTGCAGGGAGACGACTGGATCGATACCTGCCTTCTTTGTTTATGGGCGCAGCAAAATGCGCTTATAGATACTACGCAGTAGTGTCAATTTGATTTACCTCAGCCAAAGTTTATTATACATTTTATAATTTATATTATTTAACAAATGATGTATGCGTAATAAACACTCAGTCAATAAAGAATCTGAACAGAGAGATTAAATACATTCATACACCGCTAATGAAATATTTGCGTCTGTCTGTACAACAGTAAACTAATAGCAGAGTCTGTTTATTCCTGTACTCCATCATTTATAGAGACAAATTATTCACCTGATGTAAATGGAATCTAAAACTGAAGAATAAAATGCAGGATGAGGTAAGTATGTTAAATCACAGTGACTTTCTTACAGCAGATGTACTTCTACCAGAAAAATAGGGCTGGTACCGCGGTATTACGTAGGATAGGTAACATTCCAGGGGGATTGTACTGGATTCCATTAGCTTGCCACTGGACTGCCAGGAACTTTGTGATAGACTTGCACATCCTCTACTGTGTACCTCGTCTCATTCTGCCTTCAGGGATTGGCTTCATCCTTGCCGTAACCTTGCAGTGGACAAGAAGTTATGGGAAAGAGATGCGTGTGTGAGATTATTGTGTTGTAGATAAAACTGAGAATACAGGCTGAACTGTCCTTTTTATAGTCAGATATCTCCAGTTAAAGCTAGCCTGTTTTCGGGGAAATCTGACTCTGAAATAACAAAGAGCTGTTCAGAGCAAATGAGAGTAATGCTCGGTGTATGATATAGAGGTGCTTTTGACGGACAAGCTGTGTGTAGAAGACAGAGCTTTCAGCCTGGTTTCAACATAAGCTGCTCTGTTGTTCAAAAGAGGAGTGTTAAAGTCCGCGCTCTCGGGCTGCCAGATTATTCTTGCTAAAGCATAAATTGCTATTGTGAGGCATGACTAGGGGCCTGAAAAGCTGAGATAGTGATCCTATTTATCAGCTGAGTGGCTGCATTCAGGCCTAACCATATTGATATGCAAAGAGGCAGTCCCAGGGTCTGCAAGCCGGGCCTTTGTGAAGCAGGTCTGGCTGCTTGCTCGGTCCGAGGCCGTGGCGAAGGCGCACATGCGGCGTTTCGCGAAGCGGATCCACACCGGACAGCCCCGAAAGGCCCAACCTGGAAAGTGACCCCCGGGCCACCAGGAGGCCGGATGGTGGTCGATGGAACACGCTGGGCCCCAGGGGGTCAAAGCAAACCCATCTGGGCAGATCGAATCTGACCAATGCACCGTGCTGAAATGGCCAAATGGCGACCCTCGCCTTTGCGAAGGTCAAGTGCCAGCTTTCGCCGCAAAGGCGACGGACGACGACTCGATTGTCCACCTGCCTCGTGGCTCATGAATCTATTAATGTAGAAGCCATACCTTGGTGTACAATACGAAACAGAACTGGAATGTGTGCATTGTACTGTATACATCCTTACATATCTATCGTCACTACCACATACCCGGGGATCACCTCTGCAGATGCAGCTACAGGCATGCTCACTTTTTCCATAATAACGGGCTATGGGTTTCTGCTGTGTGCTTACAATACTGGGGGGGCCTGCTGTTGTTTCCAGTGATTCAGGGGTCCTCAGCCGACTCTCGCATCACGTCCAGCTCTAGCAACCCGTTCCAAAGGCATGTCATTTAATAATTAATTGTCATTTAATGTAGCAAGGTACAGTAGTTACTGTAACAATATATATATATATATATATATATATTTCAATTACATAAACATGAATTACAGCTTTCGCCTCCAAAATCGAAAAGAAAAAAAACAAACAATACACCCAATTCAGGCAAATGTTCCCCAGAGAGTCGGTAATTAGAAATATTCAACATTCTGTAACTTAGCAAAAGTTGCATTCAAATTGGACAATAGTCTGTACTAGAAATGTACTAGACAGTGTATGTGGAAAGGGTATTAGAAGAAGTTCACCCAGAGACTTCTGTTTGATTTTATGTTAATCAATTACTTTACGTACAACTGCATGCTCTCCCATTATTTTGTGACGGATGTAAGTCCAGCAGACTGATTTCACATCATGTTCACTTGCAGATAAACCACCCATGTTGAAAAAAAATCGCATTAGTTCTCTTTTTCAATTGAGTTGCCACATAGATTCAATACACTTTAACTGACCTGAACAACTGTCCGGGTCAGCATGTCCAGTAAATTGTCCTCACACTAGGGGTCTAATCTGGGCCACTGAACTGAAAGGTCACAGCCGAAGAACATTCCCAGACCATGTCGCCTGTGTGCATCTGAGCCACCGGCATCTCAGCTATTGTTAGAAGAAAGTGAACGCAGAGATGCATGTGTTAAAGCGTGTCCGTTTATACAACAATGACAGTTTGGCAGATAAAAATAGGGGAGTTAAAATCCGCAGACAGGAAAAACATGTTGATATTCGTTTAATATGAAACTTTACAAGAGAAATACAATTACATGGCAATGCATATCAGTGATATATGAATTCAGTACAGTCTTGTATTACACAGCCGTGTATCATAATTATACAGCCACATAGTCCCAGCTGTTTAGATTTCTCGCAACTTCAGGCGATAAAAGTTCAGACTAGCTGTTGGCTAAGCTTAAGGTAACTTCAACATAATACTGTTTTATAAAGAACAGGAATATTGCACGGCTACCAACTCTCACACATCTGGTGTGACACTCACACAAGAAATCTTATGGCAAATCAATATTATTCCAACATAAACCTAAGATTAGCTGCATCAGAAGCAGTGAGCAGTTTGCAAACCCTACAGAATATTTACAGAGTAATAAAACACTGACGTACAGGTAAATATGTATGCAGACTTGAATTTAAAATCTCACCCCAGCCAGCCGCCCGACATTAGTTACCCCGTCATCGGACCTCATGGTCTCAACTCAATGCTTTGCCGATGGTGCAAACCGAATCTGATACCTGATGTTAGAAAGTAATTTCCGTGTGTCCGCATTGTAGCAGGACACTGCTGACCCTGTCGCTCTGATACTTCCAACATACAACAGCAAGGGGGTGAGGCTGCTCTGTGTTCTTCTTTAATCGCTGGGAAGCAGAGCGCAACATGAGCACAAAGCAGGAGGAAACAACTGCAGTGTAAAGTAGCCAGGGGCACGGGAAGGCACTGACTGCACATGGTGCAAACATGCAGGCAGCTGCAGCTGCTGACTCCGGGTCTCCAGGAGTTACTGTTTGGCTCAGGCTGTACAAACGCTTTTTTTTTTTGACAAATGGGGTGTCCTAGAAGATCTGCATGATGCCATTTGGCTCCAGTTCCTCCATTTACTGGGTGTTTTTTGGGATGGGTGAAGCCAGCACACAGTCCCCCATGTGTGCGCAAAGCCAACAAGTTCCAGCCATCTTATTTTCCACATTGGCCATAAGCATGTTGCTGGGCGGCCCCTTCTATGTGAGATACTCATCATTTTTTATGATAAGAAAAAAAAACAAACACCGGTTCTTTCTTTGAAATGTAAACACAGAAACATGTTGGAACATATATCGAAATAGACTTTGTGCGGTGACTTGTTATATCTGAGGACCTACTGTATTTATATCTCAAAAAGACAATGTAGCAGCAAACTGGGATGGAAACCATTCAGAAGGACAAAGGCTGAGTCTTAATCGCAGGATGGTGAAAACCTCATCATCCCAAGTAAGGGAAAGACGGAAGTAAATAAAACAGACAACTTGTCCCCGGTCCTGTTATTAGTAACAAATGAGCCTGAACTGGAAGCGGAGATGGCACTTGCGCACCCCCACCTAGAGTAGCCCATGAATAAACTCCCTGTGTTTACCCCAAAAACCCAGGCATCACTAATTTCTGGTGACAGACTGCCTGTTTTAATAGGCCGCAGGCAGAGGCAATGGCCAGCGCGCATCTTTCACAGCACGGCTGAGCAGCCTGGTTCCCCACAGCGCTGATTACCCGGCCTGTCCGCTGTCGCCGGGGCTGTGATTATGCAGCCGACCGCGGAGCCCACGCTCACCACCTGTACTGCGTCCCCTCAGAATGCCGTGGTTCTCCTCTAGCTAGAGCACCGCGGGGGAAGGTAAATTGAACGTCGCTCCACTTAGCAGATGTCGACTGCGGCACAGGGTGGAGCCGAATGAGAATGTCCATCTCCGTGCCGATGATGCATCACAGAACTGGCGCTTATTACATGCCGGCGCTTCTTCTGCTTGGTGGGGGGGGGGACTCTGTGGGAAACCTGTAATTATCCCCCCCCCCTCCAGTCTGTGATTTGCCATTGTGGGAAGGGTTAGGTGATTTATAGCCAGGTTGCACTTCCTGACAAATCGTTTTTGGAGCATTGAATGGAAAACCAGACAGCAGCATAATTGAGCCAAATCAGAAGCACCTCAATATTTTAACTGTATATTTTACTGCATAATACCCTGGGTGAACCCCCAACCTCATGCCCTGTGATGCCTGGAATGGGCTGCAGGCCGCCCTGTGACTAGGAGCAGCAGGTAGAAGACTGATGGATGGATTTTATTGTACTATAAATTTCTCTACATCCGTGTTTCTCAACCTGGTCCTCGGGGAGCCCTAGATGGGTCTCCCAGGAGCAAGAGGTGGCAGGGAGCAGAAACCTGGAGCATCGAGGGGTCCATGAGGACTAGGTTGAGAAACACTGCTCTACAATGCATTTTGCCATCACCTATGCATGTTCTGCAATTGCTTGTCCTATTCAGAGTCATTGGGGATCTGGAGCCAAAGCTAGAGGCTATGGGTACAAGATGGGGAACAACCCATTGCAGGGCCAAGATGATTAAAAAATTGTAAAATGTTTACTCCTCCTTTTAATAATATCATAATACGGAGAATTCTGGGCAATTTTGCTAAACATCATCTACTTATCAGTCATTCGCCAAAGATTAAACTGCTAATCTTTCCTTATCTCCTAGATCATCTGTTCACATTTGTAAATTTGCATAATTAATGATGAGTAGCCAGTGAAATACATGGGAAAAAATAGCAAAGGCCACAGTAGATCTCAAATGGCATCAGAGTGTAATTTCCAGTGATTAGTTATGAGATCTAAGACAAATCTCCCCTTCCTGTCCTTCTGTGGGAGGCGGAAAGTGGTAGTAATTCTCATGTTTAGGTACAGAGGAAATTGTCATGGAAGCATAAGATCTCCAAGCCTAGCTACCCCAAGGAAAAAAAACCTCATTACTTAATCTCTGCGCATCTGTGCCAATGTTGGTAGGAAGTCCACGATTCCAAAACCAAGCATATATAAAGAGCCTCATGGCTGATAGCTCTGTGCAGTGTTAGGCACTGGAATCTTCCATCCTAAGTCATGGCAGCAACAAAGCCAGCTTCTGATGCACTTGAAAAAGAGCCTCAAATGGATCCTCTTATCTAGTATGTTGTGACAATCGGCAGTCATGTTGTCACAATTAAATACACAATTTTACTGTATCACACTAGGAAAACAAACAAGATAAGTAATGTTTGTTTTTACCGTCCTTTCTTGAAAATACTGAGTAATTTTTCATTAATTGAGCCACAGAAGTGACTCAGGTCTCTAAAAATGCCATGCTAATAAAACAAGTTTAAAAGCTGCTAAATGCTAATTCCCCAGTGCGGCGACTGGCCCCGCAGGCTGAGCCGCTGTAAGAATGAGAAACCTGGCACCCGTCTTGCTCTTCACAGGTTTAGGTTGTAACCGGTACCAGATGCCGCCAGGAGCTTCCCACCACACCTTTCCCAGCTCCGCAGTGCTGTCACATTCCTTTCAAATCACGCGCTGCACCCCTGTCCCCTCTAGGGGCATTTATATTGGTCTGGTCTACCACGGCAGCCAATTAGTGGTTTTCATACAACTAAATGCCTCGGCCATTATGCTGGTGCCAGCTATAAATTTATGTCTCAATATGGCTGCCTTAGTCCGCTAGTTTCCCCCTTTTCCCACTGTAATTCAGTGCTTCTTTAGTGTGTGGCTGTAAACAAAGGCTAAGGCCGCCTTCTGAAGAAAACAATGGCATCACCACTCTGTTACATGCTCGAAGGACATTTTTGCTCTGAAACTGTACTTTCTGTACTGTTTTCAGATTAAGACATTTGTAGAGTTCTTTAATAAAAATCTAACCGCTGCAGATGCTTATATCACTGTCTGCGGTGTAACTACACGTCACTTGGGAAATCCCTGCCTGGTGTTTCATTAAATATGCATCAGTAAGATATAAGGATGAAATAAAGCAAATTAATGGCCCTTAACTCTAAGTATTATAAGCAGTTAGTGCACTTTCATCCATCTTCTAGAATTGCTGATTCTATTCAGGGTCAGGACAACCCAGGATGGGGCACCAACCCTTTGCTAGATACACTTACACACACCTACAGGCATTTTAGCAGCTCCAATTAACTTCAACATGTTTTCTGGACTCTGGGGGGACACAAGAGTACCTGGAAGAAACCCCACAACAACATGGGGAGAACATGCAAACTCCCCACACATGAGGCTACAAGCAGACACTCAAACCCTGGTCTCAGAGATGGGAGACAACAGCTGTGCCACCATGCCACCCCTAGTACATGTTCAATAAACACTTATTCATTTAGGTTTGTGGGACCTGAAGCCCCCAGCAGAAAGCTTTACGGAGCAGAGCAGCAGGGTACGTACACACACTAATGGCACATTGGAGCCCACAATTCACCTTGTCTGCAAGTGGGAAGAAGCAACATATAATGAGTTTTTAATTCTGATCTCTTAATGTAAATATACCTCTTTCTGCTCAGAGTACGCACGACCTGTGAGGTCCAGGTAATGGCTGGGTAGGAGAGCTGGCAGTTTAGAGTGACAGGGCTCATCCCAATACATCGGGGGCATTTATCTCCCCCGCAGAGACACCTCAGTGGTCAATGACGAGTTTCAGCTAGGGCTGCTTTAATTCTCTCCCCACCAATACCTGACATTACGATATCGAGTGTGGATAATAGAGTTGATTGTAATCCACACGCGTGCAAGTCATGCAAGGACAGATCAATACAAACTATAAGGATGGGTAATAAAATATTGATGGTCCTGATGTGAGCCATAAGAGATAGGAGCCAGGACTCTGTGTTTGTGTGTGTGTGGGGGGGTCAGTTGGCAGTGTGCACATACCTTCATGTGATGCTCCCCCAAATGACGTGGCGCTGCATTTATGATGCTGGCTGGCCCAGTTCCTTCCTGTCCATGTTGTTAGGCCAACGTATCAGAGCACACATGGCCCGGGAAATCAATGAGACTGAAAGCTCACTGTTAATGACGTTTGCGCTGAAACCTACACCACGTCTGAGATGGGCCAGGCGACAGGCAGCCACAGAGGGCCCTTCTGCGTGTTTCTGAAGTGAGTGTCATGGCTGGCGATTCCAGACAAATGGAGCCATTGGAAAAAGTGAGCGGACGTCCTTCGAAAGCCCTATTTTACAGAGAAATGTATTATTTAAAAGGGTCCCTCTTTGATAGCTTAACATACAGCAAAATGACCTTCGGAAAACAAGCCTACGTGGCTAAACAAAGAACGCAAACATTGTAACAGGCGCCTATTGACTCCCTTTGTCCTGGAGTGCAAGTTCCAGCATGTCCGTGTGCCGTGGCGGGGGGGACAGTGTCCTGACGCCCCTCTTTGAAAGGCCTCTCCAGCCATTCTTATTCTCCCCCCTTGAACGCTCCCTCGATCAAAGTGACTGGGAAATCCAGCGAACGGAACGGTGCCTCGGACAGACCGAAGCCAAAAGTGAATGGGGCCCCTGCAGCCTGTCACCTCTAATGACACGGTGCGTGGCAAAGCCCCCCCCCCACGCCAGGCCTTTCATCCATGGGATAAAGTAAAATAAAAAGTGTTTGGGACACTGTAATACCCGGGCGCGGCGAAAAGGCCGAAACTGGGAGTGGTATGCGAGGTGTTTGTGCAGTGATGAAGGGCCGCACTGCACGCTGTCAAAAGGCCTGGACAAAGCTGCTGTCTGCAGCCCCAGTGTGTGGCCAGAAGCAGCTTCTTTTGCCTTAATGCAAATTTGCCAGTCGAGATATAAGAAACTTGACACCTATTGCTGTTTTATTGTTTTGTCTTTGTTGCTTTAAAACGCAAATTATCGCAAATGCATACCAGGAACATCATGCCACGAAGCTGGCTTTTGGCTGCGGCTTTATATACGAGGTCTGGCCTGGTTAATAATACATTCTTTATTCGTAGAAGTTTTCATTAAACCCAAACTGTACTGTTATTAGTTCTTCATGAAGGCTGGCCTGTAGCTGAATGTGATGACTACCATATGTGGGATAACAGCCACTCACAAGCTTCCTCTCCAGGAGGGCATGTTGGCATCAAGGCAGATGAGAGAAACACCAGGATTTGGACCACTTCTCCCGAAAAGTAGTCATTTAATGAAAAATGCCAATTGCCATTTTCCTCGGCCATTTTAAAAAGTTAATTTTATGGAGCTAATTTGCTGCCAAAAACCTAAATAAAAGGGAAGTGCAGACGAATAGTTCAGAAATAAAACTCCATGAAATTTATGTCCACCTCCACACCCAAATGCTTAAATCATACCACAGAGTCTCTATCTCTATGCTCAGCCCTTCCGCGTCTCTCGTACGCCTGCACGCCCTGTTCCCAGCCCCGCTGGTGTCTCTGCTTGCTCAGCCCTGAGCATTTTCCTTTATTTATTTTTCTGCATTTCTTTCTGACTAACAGCCATAGCATGTTCCAAGTGTGCATGTCCTAAACAGAACTAAAACAAATATATCAGTCAGCAGATCATTATAAAGCCTACCCTGGCAAAGGTCACCAATCCGATCGCGCTGTAAAAATCCATATACGCCAGATTTCTTAATTGAAAACGTATCCACCTTCCGAATGGAAAATATCATAAAAAAAGATGACCATAAAAATTTGTACCAAACAAGTTAGCGGCTACAGGCCGCATGATGCGCTTCATGTAGACTCTGTCTCCCGTCTTTGTGTTTACTGTACGAGCCCATCTTCTGTGATTAAATCTTTACGAGCTGGTGTCAACATCAGTGGATGTGGGTATCGTGTCGAGCTGAAAGATCACAGCACAATGCCAAAGCAGACTAAAAGAAATCGCAACATGAATCTGTTAGCCATTCATCTACAGTCCTTCAGCATATTCAGTGGAATTACTGCCTATTGTTGGACTAAGAAAGATATTTCAAAGAATTTTTAAAAGTGTAACATATCAAAGTACATGTAATGCTCTTTTTGTTCAGTTTTACAAAGAAAGTTTATTTTGATTGTTTAAGGCTAATCTATTACACCTTTGTGTCTCTTTTGGTCTGCATATATCGACTCCTTTTAAGTGTATCTTGATCTTTTTTTTTCCTTTTTTTTGAGATGGAACAACCACATGGAGCCAAGATGAGGCGATTTTAATTCCTGACTGGTTTTGGGAGACTGCCGTCTCAACGACCCCATTTGTGCCACAGGATGACAGAGAATCAATTAAACGCCTCTCATCTCAGCTCTGTTGCTCACTCTGATCACCATCCAAGAAGGATCAGTGTTTATATATAGTAACATGTATTTTCCCTCTGAATAAATTTTTGCCTTGACGTAATTGGCTTTTGAAGTGATTTTGTCTGCCTTTAAAGAGAAGCAGTACGGATGACAAGTCAGAAGAATAATGAATTTTAATTCAACTACAATTAAAATGATCTTAAAACAGGTTTGACAATAAAACTGAAACTGATTCAGAAAATATTCCACAGTTGCTGACAAACTAATTTAAGACGTACATTGTGTTGCAGTACTCATTTCTTCCATATGAGGGCCAGATGCTGTTGAAATTATTTGTGTGCTTTTGTTGTATGAGAAAGACACACTTTGTTTGTGGTACTGCTGTTTTAATAAAATGTTTGTTGGTCAGATTTGTAGCTGAACATTATTATTGACCGTCTACAGTTACGGTTCTTCCATTGCAGCTATAAAAACAGTAAGTAGGAACCATTTTTGCTTTGTGGTTTCTGGAAGGATTTCTAATTGATGTGAGGATGGTGGACTGCACCACTCTCTTTTGAATAAGAGCTCAGTTCTGCTTTATTTCCATGGAAAGGTGTCCCCCATGTTTGATCAGACGTTGACCATAACTTTCCTCACTATCCAATCAAGTTCATCAATGATTCACATTTACTGCGTCATTCTGACTATGACAAATTGGTGTTTTCAGCTGATGGTGGTGTTCTGGGTTGCGTCAGTAATGGTACATTTATCTTCTGGGCTGAGACATATTATGAAGAGATTTGAAACCTCCCGAAAGTGGCAGAGCTTAACAAAGAATGACAAGAGTCAAATATTTAACTCCTTGATCTAAGTAACACAGAACCAGACAAAGCTACTACACAGAGTTACAGTTCATTTATAAAAACAGGTTAATGAAACTCCTTTTGGAAATTATTATAAACATATACAGTAAACAGCATTAATGAGAGTATTTAAATATCACATATAAACTGATCTGGTGATTCCATCACTACAAGGGGATTATTTACAATCCCAAACGTCTTAAAAAATAAATAGCTGACAGATCAAGATGATGATCAATAGCAGATTAATGTTCCTATTTTAACATGACAGACATAAATGTACTTGTAACCTTGACTTCTTAAAATATGTGGGAATGATTTACCCCCAAGGAACACAGTTTGAGCTGGACTGACTGCTGAGATCTTTTTTTCTCATTAGATGAAAGAAACAATAAATCAAATTTGGGAATTACATTTGAAGAAACTGTTTAGCATTCATTAACGTCTCCTCACAGTTAGTAGCCTGAACTCACACAGTGACAGCTATGTACCTCTAGCAATCACTGGTCAAAATGCTTATGAACCTCAATCACCATGACTGCATCTGGAAGATATTGCATCTGCTAGATGTTATTATTGATATAGATTGAAATATTAATAGTAACTATGCACAATGCAGTAGTAATTCAGAAATAACAGCCAATCAGCCAAAAGAAGTATTTCTGAAGCATTTAAATGTATGAAGAATCAGTTGCCTGTGAAGAAAAAGCACATTGCAAAACACATTACAAAAGTATTATCACATCATTTTCATAATAATATGCAATTTGGCTCACCTTAGTATACCATATTAAATGTTTTTAATGAATTCATTCTAGCTATTAATTACAACTAGCTGTTTTTTATTTATATACACAAACACATTCCAGTAATTCTCTGGCGCACACACACATACATACACACACGTGCTGGTTTGTAATTATATCTTTGTGGGGACTCTCCATTCATTTCTAGGGGGAAAACTCTAATCCCAACATGACGAGCTTAACCCCTACCCAGCCCTAACCTTAACCATAAGTAACCAAATAAAAATACAAGACTTTTGGAATTTTTAGTGTTTTGATTGCACTCACAGATCTTTGTAGGGAAATTGAAAATAGTCTTCACAACATCAAAAAACAGGTTTTTTATTACGTTATGGGGGACATTCACTTCCTACGAAGTAATTTAAACCTAACACATATACACACACACGCAAATAAAGAAAAAAAAGCCTGGTTTGTATCAGAATCATCAAATTGCAGTATCCTCCTGAGACCCCACCCATTAATTTATGTCCATTGTAGTGGACATTTTGTTTTTGCATGTATCTTTTCACTGATATAAGGAAACTTGTTTTTTTCCTGTTGAACACTAAAGAGGAAATGCTGTGAAATTAAAAATAAAAATAAATTTGAAAAAATCTAAATTGTAAGATGTCTTAATTCCCCCAAAGACCTAAAATTGAAGAACACTTTTTTTCCTTGGTTCTCAGGAAGATATTAATGAATGCCTGACGTGGTGAGTGTATCTTTTTCCAAGAACAGCTTTCAGAATGACATTTATGCTACATTGGCAAAATGTGAAAAGTCTCAGTTCATTTGGACAAGTGATTTAGAAGTTAAACTGAAAGGTGAGCATGGATGTCGGGCAACAATACATATATGAGAGCTACATTCCAAAATGCTTTGTTGTATAAAAGTCACACTTTCCATAGAACACACTATTCCTTTATAATACATCCCCTGCCTGCCACAGAATGTGTTGGATAGATATGTTATGCTTCTACAATAGAGATATTCTTGTCTTCTAACATTGCGGTTTAAATTTCTGCTCAGTCTCTAGTCAGCAGTACAAAATTGAAATGAAGCTCTGCCACTACTGGCACTACGGCCTGCGACCTTGGCTGTATTTTCATCTTTCAATAGAAACCATGTTCTTCAAGGTGTTTACAGAAGACTAAGCTGCACTTATTCTGAAAAAAGCAAGAACAACTTTTTTTCCCTGTTTAGAAAATAGTTGAATTGGTGCTTAAACAGTCCAGATTAATTAAACTGTTAATATTAAATGACTATGTTATAAAAACAATTATGTTAGAGTGTGATATTGAGGATGATCATATCAAAGGATGTTTTTGTTGGTTTTACAATTAATTTAATTTTCTTTTAATGAAATGGTGAAAAATGAAATAGTCTGTTGTCTGAGATAGACACATTGTCAAATGGAAACAGCTTTGTGTGCAATAATGACAATAGGATTGCTCTGGTATAGTGCCACCAAGTGACTGATTTGTGTTCTAGTAACATGGGTTAGATGGTCTCTGCCATCTTACAATTTAACCACGTTGCAAAAAACTAAACTTTCAGTGTTACATTGTTCAAAAATCAGTGATTCGAAGTTTTCACACCTTCTGGGCAGGAGGTTCTAATAAAAATATGAATGGAATTTCAGGTCCTTATTTTTGCTGTAGTTAAGCTTTGGCTGAAACAAGTGGTTTCTGTAATAATCTATCCATAAAACAGTTCTTTTTCTAATTTGTCCACAAATGAGAAGAAATCTAGTCTGTTCCATAACTTGCATTTTATTTAAAGAATCGTTTATGGAATCACTTATTTTACTACAATAGATTCCTTTATGATGACAGAGAACTCAATTGAAACAATACCCCATTAATAATTCATTGACTTTTCATCTAAAAAGTTTAAGAATTAAAGGGGCTCATTGTTCCATGGAACTTAAGCAAGCTGGTTGTGAAAGCCAACACATATAATTCTTGGTCGGCAATGATAATTGAACATGTGTTTGCCTTTCTGTTTAATACTTCAAAAGCTTTCTATACAGAACAAACAAGAAGTCAAGGACTGAAAAGCTATAAGATTTTGACCTTGATACATTGAGGAGACATAGTTGAGCCATTAGAAGTACAAAAACACAGATGTTCAAAAGGCAGACAGCAGTGAGTTCATATGAAAACGAGTTTAAAGCTCAAGGAGTACTGTGTTAGACTTTAGCCTATAAAAATGTAAAATGAAGGCAAAATTTGATTTTGCTGAAAAGTTCATTTTTAATGTAATGTAATGCACAGTGTACATGCAGTGTGCAAATACATCCATGTATAGTAAATAGTTGCATTAATATGCATTAATGGCCAATATGAAATTGTTTTGAGAAACCTAAAAGGTGTGACTTCTCCATACATCGAGCAGATAATTTATACTTAATTTACTATAATTTATAGCATGATACAGTATGTTGTATCATTCTTAGGTATATTCTTCATTGAAACCAATGCCAGTGGAAATATCTGCTCTTGTTTTTTATTACTCTGGAGTGTACACAAAGATGGAATTAGGCTCACTAAGATATGCATCTATGTCATTATCTGTGATAATAAGAAGTCAGAATGAAAGAGGTAATTCACCTTCGACATCAACTCATCCATATCCTTTACTTGCTTGATTGAATTTTCACTTTCATTTTCCTCATTTTGGAGCAATGACAGTCTTCTGTTCAATATCTTAAAGGCTATAATCTAAAGCCAATGAAAGAAGTGCTTTGTCTAGTCTTCAGGGTGTTGCATTTCATTGTCATTCTGGTTTCTTTGTGGTGTTTCAGGATAGGTTTATCTGGAATTATAATATAACACTTGCCAATATCTGACTTCATATATACTTAAAAGCTTGGTATTAGAGCATTATCGCTCTAAGAACCAGTATAAAATCCAAAGCAATGTTGGTTTTGTACAAGTGCCTCAGTTTCAACACATCTGGATAATTAGTGCAGAATTACGAAATGAGGAAAAAATGGGAACGCAGACATCACCGGTGCTACATCATAATATGCAATTTAATTTCTCTCCATCTGTGCTACTTTTCACCAGCCATGTATTAAAATGAATGAGGCCGATTGCTATGAGAATGCTGCACTCCCAAGGCAGACAGGAAACAGACTGTGCACATTGTTCAAAGCTGGCACACAGAAAGAATTCAGGCACACAGCAAAATCCAAAGTGTTAATTTTACACCAACAGTGTTAATTTAAACACTTCTTCAGACTTTATATAGGTCCA